>SCDZ01000030.1:0-358961 GCA_004143845.1 Drosophila lacertosa
CACAAGAGATAACAGTACAAATTGGCATACCTACAAAAAATTTACCGTTACCTCCATAGTAAATATAAGCAAATTAAAAAGTGCACATATACTTCTTTCTCTGAGGTATATAGGAATATGTGTTTAGATATAAGCGAAAGCGTGCGTTTATGAAGCGTTTAAGCTATGCAAATGAAAATTCTGCTGCGTGCTGGAAAAAAAAAATGTCACAAACATAAAAACATGAATGCATTTTGGAAATTCTCAATAAAGTGTTTGTGTTTTTAAGTAAATGTTATTTGTATGGTTAGTATAACATATGTTGAGTATTTATGTATGTATATAAATACACTACTTGATTGTGCTTGTATTGATGCGTCTGTATCTAAGGGTGCACGACCCAAGCGCAGATACATACACATGAAAAGCGTCATCACAAAACAGGGTAGCTCGTATGTATGTGCACACATACCTACTAAGATATAATGTAAATGAGAGAACGCTACCTGTTTTAATGCTATGCAGAAATAAATACAGAAAGAAATTAGCACATCAGCAATACGAAAACTGGTTGTAGTGGAGCACTCGACACCTAAACAACATAACCGGCTGAAAATAGCGGCAAATGCAGTGCGCTGGCAAGAGGTGAATGCCTATCTAGAAATATAAAATGGCGGACAAGCGATTCGTGTGTATGTGTGCGTTGTTGGCCGAAACACTACCAAGCCGCTGAGTCAGAAAGCCGGCGAAAAAAGATGTTATTTCTCTGTGCAGGCAAATAACACATTTTTAAAACGCATTTAGCTAACACACAGTTATTGTTTTTAGCACTATATATGTTTACGCAATTAGCCAAAAATGTGCGCAGCTAATATGGCTAATAATAAATGCGCTGTGAGATACAGCTTCTGCACTTTTTTATATCTGCACGTTGCATAAGTTTATTAAATAGAGCAATCACCAAGTGTTATGTCTCAAGGCAGACCAGCACAAAAGAAAATCAATAATTAGATTGCAGGCTGCTTGAGAAAAAATCTTTTAACAGATACACACACACATATGCATCACCAGAATATTTTCACCAGCAAGAAATTACCAGAAATTAAGCATTTGAACTTACGTTTCGGGAGCTATTGATGCACTGCTGCGCGAATAAATTTATTTCACTTTCCCTAATTATTTAAGACGTCTTCTGTTTTTATAAACTAATTTTAAGATGGCTGCCTGTTGTGAAAATACTATATTTTCACACACGAACAAGACAACTTCTCCTTGTGAGTTGCAAGTAATGTGCACGGCTCACTTCGATAATCAGTGTTAAAAATTTTATATACAGCAGGGTTGATTATTGAAGCAAGCGTTGCCACACTGTGTGATTATTCGATAGGCCCATGTAAGGTAAAGTATTATCGGTTATCATTTTGCTAACGGCGGACCGTTTAAATAATCTTCGAGAATGTTATTTTTTTGGACTCTTCTTCAAATTAAATTTTTATTAAAACCAGCTTTTTATCTTTTTATCTCTTTATTTTAATAATTTGCATAAAATTGACGCATAATTCTAATATACGTCCTTGTAATGCATATTGTAATTTACATACAAAGGGATTAAACATATTAATTATAAATGTTATAATAGCAATAATCGTAATTTTAATAGTTCTGCATTTATCTAGAAAAATTACTGCTTGTTTTTGTGTAGCTGTTTAAGTACCACAGCATAGAATAGATTCAACAAAAATATGGTGGCATATTTTTCTAGGTGTTTGTATTTGTGGTTGTGTGTGTATTTGTTTGTTTGTTTGTGTTTGTGTATGTCTTTGTTTTTAGCGGAGCAAAAGGTGTCCACTACTAAAGAATACAAGCTAAGACAGTGGGACATCTATACACATTTACATATACAATACATACATCAATAAGATAGCCGAAACGGTCCAATGGTGCAGCGGATTTAAGGGAAATTCGTATGATCCCTGCTCCGACTCTCACTACTCTGTGCGCGTCTCATTGACATACTGACAATACTATATGATATCTTTAACGGATTTACGGTTTAACTTGCGCTATTTAACATAGTAACTACAGAAACACTAACCAATAGTAAGTTCGCATTGTTTTCATTTTTGGGATCGAACGAAAAGGATGAGAATAATGTAAACGCAAACGCCGCCGTGCCGTCGGAATTCATACTACTCGCACACTTAACGTATTTACATAACCCGCCGCCGGCGACGGCGCCCGCACCTAGTAGAAGAAGAGCAACCGCTCCTGTGCCGATGCGGACAGCAGGCGCCAGGATCGCTTAATGCTCACGTACTGAATGAATGCACGTATGGCAATGAGAAAGCCAAAGGCGCAGATCAGCCACCAGAGCCAGGAGTTCTCGTGCGATGCCAAGTCCGTCGAGTGCTTAACAATCAGCGTCCATTTGGCCAGTGATAGTCCAAATCCAGACAGGGCACCATACCGAGCTGCGATCGTGTGACAGAAACAGGTGAGCATCAGAAAGCCAATCCAGTTGAACAGAAATGCGACCATGAAAGCCGTTATGAACATGATATCTGTGCCCAGCAAGTTATCTGTGGTAGACAGACTGTTCTCCGGATCGCTAGCATCGATCGCAATAAATGTAAGGGCCGCCGGAGCGGTGCGCACTCCGCCCGGACCATCGCGCAGCGGATTGGGTGGCAGCGGCAGCAACGGATTCGGCGGCGGCGGCAACTGTTGCGTCGATGGCAATGTCAAAAATGCGGGCGGCAGCTCTCCGTTCAGTGACTTCTCCATTTGCACCTCCTCATAGGTGGGTAGCTTGCCGTGCAACTCCTGCGGCATCGTCAGATCGCACTGCGGCTGACCCGGGTCCGCAGCGTGCGTGGTCAGTGCCAACGACGGCACCTGCGCACCCTGCTGTCCACCCTGTCCAAGTGCGTCGGGCTCATATGGCGGCGGTGCGCTAAAATCTGCCTTTGGCGGACCCAGGGGATCATCACCAGGCGCTGTCGGCTGCTGATTGTTGTGCGGCATGACTGTGAATTGAATGAAAAATAAAGAAAATTTGATTAATGAAAAATTCAAAAGGCGTACAATTGGTTAAAGCTGTAAAGATAAGCTTTTGCCGGCCCAGAGTCATAGAAAAGTGAGCTTTTTGTATCGCTTTAATTTATTTTTAACGCATTTTTAAAAACGTTGTTTGTTAACGCGTTGTCGTTAGACTAATAAATAATTATTAAATTAGATTTTTTTTTTATAAATGGGCGGCTAGCTGCCAAAATTGCATTGCATTAGTTCAGCGTTCAGTTAATAATACTTATTTCCTTAGCTGCAAATCGGAAGGCACTTAATACTATGGTTCGCTCGAGTCGGTTAAATAATTAAATAAAATAAAAATCAATCAAAAAGAGAACAGTTAAAAAAACAGTTAAAACAGGATTAAACGCCAGTTAATAATAGTAGTAGTTAACGCCTGGCCCTCTCGTGGCTCGCAGTTGACTGCAGATAGGCCTGCTCCAAGGTAAGAATGGAGTTGTGATGCGGCCCAAAAGGACGACGCGCTTTGCGCGCTGGCTTTGAGCCGTCCACCTCATCGACGCCGGCATTCTCGAAGCCCATGTCGCCCACATCGGTGCCGCTGTCGTGCAGCTTCTGCTTGGCCTGCTTCTCGTGCCGCAAATAGAGCACCACACAGCACATGGCCATAAAGATGACGGCCAGCGTAGCGCCGCTCACAATGCTCGCCTTTTCCAGCATGACGCGATTGCGCGTGGGCAAATAAGAGCCATCGATCTCCTTGTACTCGCAGCGCGGCCCCATAAAACCCAAAGCGCACTCGCAATTGTAGAGGATCTCGTTGTGAATCTCCACGGTGAAGCAGGTGGCATCGTTCAGGCAGTACCAGGCGGCATATGTGGGCGGACAGCTGAAGATCGGAAACGTGATGTTCGGCCGTGGCGTTGTTGTCAACGCGATCACATTGTCCGGCGGCGGTGTGGGTGTGGGCAAAGGCTCGGGACGAGGTTTGCTTATGGCACGCGAGGAACAGGCGATGGTTAGCGAGAGGCATGCGCACAGCGCGGCAACGGCAAGCAGCAGGGCTCTCATCTTGAGTTCTCTAAACTTGACTTAGCGGCGTTGGCGGCGCATGGCAGGCAGCTGGTGAGGAATACTTGAGGCGGGAATGTGTTGATTGATTGGTTGGTTCGATTGGTTGGCGTACGATTTGTGTGTCTTGTGTTTTGCTTTATTGGTGCGGCTGCAACAGAATAAAAGCAAAGTGCAATTAAAATCAACTCAAAATTCAAAAAGTGTGTTTGTGTCGGTGTCGATGTGCGTGTGTGTGTGTAGGTGTGTGTGCCGAGCTGAGCTGTGCTGTGCAGTGAGTGTGTGTGTGTTAGTGCCTGCCTAGGCCAGCCTTGCCCTCAATTTTATTCACACTGTCTAGCTTTAAAGCGCTGCCCCCGCCCCGCGTTGGTTTGGGTATCGACCTGAGTGGAAAATAACAAAGCAACTAAATTAATTAAGAACAAATTTATAATTTTACAAAGTAAAACACAAATTTCACAATTTATTTACCTGGCTGAGAACTGTTGTTTGCACAGTTTGCACTTTTTTTTTGATGTTTTTTTATCATTTTTAAATTTTGATATTTACACTCTTAACTTTTTGAAACAAAACCAAAATCGCGAAAACGTTCAATTTAATAAGTTGAATGTCCCGAGACGAACAGCTTTAATTATGGCCAAAGATGCCGCTTACGTAAACCGATATAAAAACGGGGCTTTCAGATATATAATTTATGTGCACCTTAACATAAGCTTAAATATTCTATTTTGTGACATTTAAATTTTATGACTAACACAGCTAAAAAGGTTTTCTTTTTACAATTTACAGTCTATACACTTAAATATATATACATACTATTATATATTATATTTTAGTTTTTGCAGCGAATGAGTCGTGGAAACGTGGCTAAAATAATTACGGGTTATACGCCATGTTATTTTTTATGTCTACCTGTAACCTGTTGTTAAACCTCTGTCCTTGAACCTAACGGCACTTTAGTGGCATGCCCAGCGGTAAACCAAATGGCCTGGGGAAAAGCTGTCAGGCTGACTTTTTAACAGGCAGTCGTCAGGCAAACGACTGGTAAGTAAACGAGTGCAATTAGATTGACCTTTGTGCAATTGAAGACATGTGAATACAATTTCAACAACTCGTGCAATGCTCGTTCGCCTAAAAATAGTTGTAAACTGGCTAAATAATGAGTGGAGCTGTAGTCATAGCTGTTACTTAGAATTATGCCCCAACCAAGTCTCATTAGCAACATCGCCAAATCGGGAAATGCAGAAGACACGCAAATGCGCAGTTTGTTTGGGCTTCAATTTCGAATGGGGATTCTTAATTAAATTCGAGCGTGTGGGCGAGCGTGCTTTGTACATATAAAGGCAGGGCTAGTACATGCCTAGAAACTAACTGGAACATAAGTATATTAACACATACGACCCCTATAAACAACCATAATTAATCTGGCAACGTGAAAGGGCAGTTTTCGCAGAACGAAATATGGCCGCGGATGATGATTTGCTCTGACCTTGCTAAGGGTGTTATAAATTTGTCACGAAGTTTGTACGAAGCAGCTGTCTCATAGCTGCACCCGTAAAAGTAATCTTGATCAGTTTCAATAGACGACTGAATGTTTATTTGTTTTGTTTCTTATCGTAAACTGTCAGTCCCAGGGATATTTTTGGGAACCAACTCATAGATTCAGCTGAAACCCTTGTTTGGCTTTCGATTCTTGTTTTTGATTACATATTCAGTTTCCTAACTTATATACTCTGCATTTAAACTCTAGATAAACAATCGTTTTCATGGGAATAGCAAAGAAATGTTTCGTTAAAGTGAACTCACTTAACGCATTAGTAAATAAGTAATTAGCAGGCACTCTTTTTTTTACATATGTACGTATAAACATATATAATAATTACCAGCACGTTGACGCGCAGCTGACGGGACGCTTTTTACTTGCTCGTGTTTTTTAACTTGGCGAAATAAGCGCTGATTAGGCGATAAAATATATGTGTGTGTGTGTGTTACAACAACAATGCAATCAATTGATAAAACACAGCTGAGTCACTTGAATGAAAGCGTATATGAATGTTTAAACATATGTACTTAGTATATGTGTGTACATATATGTACGCTAACTCTCATTATAAAAATATTGCATGAAGTGAGCGCGTTGAGCGTTAAATAGAAAGAGGGCACAAAATGGCCCCAGTCGAAGACTTGGCGTGGGTAGGAGAAATTCAATAGGCTCTATGTATATACATATGCATGCGTGTAGTATATAATATATGTATATATGTATGTGTGTGTAGGTAGCTGGCGTGTTAGGCAGGTAGACAGACGACAGCTACCTCGATGGCTAACAAAGGCGTAACAGGAAAAATACAACTACAACTGTATACAATAGCAAAATCCAAGCGCAATTTGAAGGTTTTGTGTGTTGATAAGAAATTTGAGAATTACGACAGCTGCAGATTTTGTTGCTGCTGCTGCTGCTAATGCCACATGCAGCAGGTGCGAATGATGCATACACAACACGCACATACTTTACACACACATATACACAATTGCAGCTGCGCCCTAAACCAGTTAAACAAGACAAGAGCTGCACAGGCGGAAGTTGCTTGAATGAAGACCTTTAAGAAGCTGCTTCCGTCTACAACAGCTTCAGCCCGTTGCATGCAGCAACTTGAATGAACATGCACATGTACACATGCATACATATTTGTACCGTTAAGCATACAGTTTGCATTTATGTGGGCAGCTTAAACAAGTTTGAAATGCGTTAAAAATCGTGCATGTATTTGTGTATTTCACGCAAAAGAAAGAGAAAAAAAATAAACCCGCATTGCCGTTGCCTCTTTTGTTATTGTTGGACAAGGGCAAGCGAATTAATTAACTGGCACTTGTGTAAGATATACAACAAGATAAACCACTATTGCCACAGCGCACTTATCACAGTAAGCAACAATTTAGCAGCGGGACAAATTATCAGCACAACTTTAAGATTATTCATTTGCTAATCAAAACACAAACAAGAACAAACACATACATGCACGTTTGTAAATAACACACATGCACACGCAAATACACCACTGCAAGTTGCTCCCCTGGAGCTGTTCTCCCCCTGCCAAATAAACTTTTTACAGCTCTTTTTCTATTTCTGTGCTACCCCAACTAATGCAACGGCAAGAACTCGGCACAGCTCATGCTCAAGTTTTATTTTTACAACAATCGACAATTGTGTTGCCTATACCGTTTTTGAATTTTTTTCTTCTATTTATTCACCTTTTCGATGCGTTCGTTGATTGAGTTTTCACTTTTGCGCAGCGCGTTCGCTCTCGACGAATGTATTTATTGATTTGGCAAAAATGCTGCCAAACACAAACAGAATACTGTTGTTTTTTGGAACAGTTATTTACTTATAGGTAATACTTTGCGTTTTTCGTTAATTTTGTGAATTTATTCTTTTAATAATTTATCAAGAATTATTATTTAGTAAATTTCTCGGAACAAAACAAATGCGACTACGCGAGCCACATTCTTCTTCTTCAGTGACTTTGAGTTCGACGCCGACTTCACGCTACTCAAAGCTGCGCGACAGCCAGTGCTGTTAAACGACACTATCAAAAAATGACACCACCACGAAGAGAACGACGCAAGGCATGCATATGCTCAATCGAAAAACATCAACAAGCGATCGAAGGGTAGTATCGATACTTAAAACTATCGATTAGTTGATGCCCAAAAAAATATTTTGTAAACAACGACGTGGTAGATTCATTTAATTTCGGACCTAATTATGATTAAATTCGGGCTATTATTGTGTTCATTATTGGCCTTAAGTAGCGTAAGTTGTCTGAGCAAAGCATAAACAACCTTTACTGAATTTTATACACTCTCCAGTGGGTAAAATACACTCATGCTGAACTAACTGCAGCTGCTTGCCGGGAGCTTGGCTTCATCAAGACTCAGTTAATGTGCTCCAACTGTGACAAACTAGATGATTTTGGTCTGGAAGCCATCAAGTACGTAATGTAACATACTTATAATGCCGTACACTATTAACTCTGAAATTCTCCTCGCACAGGCCGCAGTGTAAGCAATGCTGCACGCAGGACCAGCAGCCAGCGGCACAGCGCAGATACGCCAAGGCCATTCTGGAGGTGTGCACCTGTAAGTTCCGTGCATATCCGCAAATACAGGCGTTCATTCAAAGCGGTCGGCCAGCAAAGTTCCCCAACTTGCAAATCAAATATGTGCGGGGCATCTATCCGCTCGTCAAGCTGCAAGACTCCAGCGGCAAGGTACTGGAGACTCTATCAATAACAAAATGGAACACAGACACAGTCGAGGAGTTCTTCGAGACGCATCTGGCTAAGGAGGGCGGTGGCAAGAGCTCCTACAGCGTGGTGGAGGATGCGGACGATGATGACGACGATTACCTGCGCACCAATAGAATATAAAATTCCAATTATACCCTCATTTAGTAGTCAATGTAATAAAGATAGCCTATCGTTTAGGAGTCAGAATGAAAGCATCTGAGCTTTTTTGTGAGCAAAGCTTCGAATACAGTTTGAAAGCCGGCTGCGGCTACAGTTTGAAAGCTGATCGCGCTTACAGTTGAAGAGCCAGCCACTATCCATTGGTTTGAAGTCCAGCAAATTAACCATTTCTATTTCTACCGCAATGCGTCCAAACTTATTGATTCACCATATAAAATTAAACTGAATTTTTTATTTGTTATCTTGTTATCAAAATTGCGACCGCAACGCCAATAACAATGTTTGGCTATTGTGAACTATTCTTGTGCCAGGCAAAAGGTACTTTACCGCGCCCATGCACATAAGTAAATACATACATTCATACGTATGACGTATTAATCCCCCAAGATGTCAAATATTTGCTCAGACTGTTAAATAGTCATTCACTAAATTGGCAGGGCAAATAACGAAATGTTTTTATGTTTAATTTTGTTGCGTGACAACTTTTGCTTATCTATCTCTCTTTGTAACACTCTCCCTCTCTCTCGCCCTCTATCTCTCCCTCTCATTGCCGTTGACGGTTTCCTATTTTTCCACTTGGCGCGGCGCATGTGCACGCGGCTCTAGTGCCATTCACAATATACCGAAACTGAGGTTATGTGCATATCTGGAAGGCAGCTACATTCATACATACATTCGTACATATATTCACAATAATACTGATTCGCAAATAAGATTTCTTATGTACTTTGTGCAATATCGCCTGTTCACGTTTCATTACAATACATATTTTTATTTGTACTTAATTTATTGCGGTTTTCCATCTTGTTATTGTTTTTGCTGCGTTTGATTATTGTGTTTTAATCATAGCCTGACCCACACTGGGTCTAGGTGGATAGTAAAGCCTGTTTACTGAAATTACTAAATACTGATTACAAATTAAAAATACTAAATATGTTTATGTGCATGTGTATGTGTGTGTGTGTATGTATGCGTATGTAAAGGCAAACGATTGTCACGCCCTATTGTCAATCGATAGGTTGCCTTGTGTTCAATACTAATTACTTCCATTATAAATATTCTATGCATATTGCATTATTGTTATGCACGGCAGCTGCCGGGCCCAGAGAGAGCTTATCATTGTATGCCATAAAAGCGCATTCAACTATACATATACATATGTATATGTTTATAAACATATATACGTATAGTCACTTTGAGAGGCCCCCTGGTAAGCAGCATGGCCGCTGGCTCCCTCTTGGAATGTCGTTTAAGGCGCCCCCCACCATTAAATTGCTAAACTGTTGTTGTTCTTATTTCTCTCGTGTTTGCTGATAACATTTGCGCCTTTGGTGTTAGGAACCGGTCGCCAGAACATCGAGTGCGGGAGCGGGAGCGGACCAGCAGATAACAATAATGACGCTACAGTCAAAGCGTCATAGCTTCCATTAGCGCTACAATTTGATTTGATTTTAGCGCTTCATTAAGAAACAACACGAGAGGAACTACTAAAAACCGAATGGCAGCGGGAGAGAGAAAGAGTATGGTAGATTTTTCAATTGGCTATTTCGCACTCTCCCGCTCGCACTCCCACTGCCACTCTTTTGTGCGACTTGCCCTTTTACCGTTAACAGTATCAGCAAAGTCAAAGCGAGCAGCGTTATAAAAATCAAAAGCTTGATTTTTTAATTGCGATTTGCACTTTAGACATGTTCGCAGAAAGGTATTTTAATTTTGTCAAACAATATGTAATTGCACATAGAGATACGGGGATAATATATAAGTAAATCAGAGTCAATGTGGCTAATTAAATAGAATACATAAAAAAATAACTGAAAAACATATAAATAATATTAAAGCAGTTCACTTAAATAAGCATTTGTTTTCAAGGGTATTTTCCCGTCGGTGCATAATTGCTTTATGTTTTTTCATGTTTTATTTATAAACTAAGCTTGTTTCAACATTTATGACTTGTGCGCACAAACATGCTCAAAAATGCACGTATACATACATATGGATGTGTACTGAAGTACATATGTAGACAAGGATGCATGTAAGAGCTCTCTCGCACTCTAATTGGTGTTGAAAGGTAAAAGGTAAAAGTAAAATAGGACCAAGTGTGGCCAGACTGAACTTTGACTAATAAATTTAGAGCTGGATACGAACTGCGTCGCGCTTATTTAAAAAAAAAAACAACAACAACAGTTACAGCTAATTGTAATCTGCAGCCCATGTTAATGTGTGCAATTAAAATAATGTGGTTTTTTTTTATAAGTTGCTTCACTTGGTTATGAACAGCGGCACATAAGTTTACGTGCAATTATTTGCATATTTAATTATTTATAGTAATTTGCTGCAGCTGATCGCACACGTAGAATTGAAGAAGAAAAGTAAGAGTGGCTCGGCCGGGAGTGCACAACTGAAAGATTCCCTGCAAATGACCATAAAATGCATTCGCATGTTCTTCTATCTTCTTATGGTATTTTATGTATGCTATAAATAAAATAAACAAGAATTAGTTCAACAGACGTTCGAAAATGGATTTAAAATTAAATGTAAGATTTATTTAAAACAAATAACTGTGTTATTACATTGAATATACTCTTATTCCTGTTGTTTGGATTTTGTTTCCGTAATTTAGAAATGTAATCATATATTACATACACAATTACTTAGTTGTAATTAAATAGTAAGTTTATGTATAAACTACATGTACATATTTTCGGGTTCGAACGCGCGCTTTAAAAAAAAAAACATAAAAGAAAACAAACAAAACAACACAGCAAACAAATAAAACAACAAAAATTTTTGCTGCATTTGTTCTTTTTTAATTTTTTTTTGGTATTTATCTTTTTTCAATGCGCCTGTTCTCTTAACATCGTTTACAAACATTTGTATTTGCTTTTTTTTTTAATTTTCGCGTATTTTTAAGGATTTAAAGTTTACTTATGTAGTTTATAACTAGAGTTTTACATTGATATTAAAAAAAAAAAAAAAAGAAAATGTATATATTATGCAAAAATCTTGTTACTATATAATTAACAATATTATGTATATAAGTTCTGGTACTCAATTAATAAAACGTTTGCACTTTTTAAAGCCTGTTATTTGCTCTTTCCTTTTTGTTGTTCTTCCTTAAAAATTTGTATTAGTCGTAGTCGCTTAATAAATTTATACTCTTTTATATAATTTCTTGTTATTTATATTATTTTACGTTATTTTTTTATATTTTTTTGATTGGAATTGAAATAAAATATTGTATTTAAATTTTGGTACGAAGAATTTTATGCATAAGTTTCGGTGTGTGGTATAATAATTGTATTATTAAAGACTTTTTTTTAAGGTTTTGTGTTACGTTTTCTTTGCCACCTAACTATGTATGATTATTAGCTTTAAGTTTTGTAAAAAATTTTGAGTAGTTCGATTTTGATTTGCGTGTGGTTTTTGTTTTTTGTTTTTGTTTCGTTAAGTTTGTCGTCGGTAGAGCGCGTTTTCGTGTTATAGAATGCTCAGATCGAATCAGATGCGAGCCTATAACAAACTGATCGCCTCTGATAGCTGGCCAAATGTGTATAGTATATATATATATATATATATACATATATGTATATATGTATACATACATATATATATATATATATATATATATATATATATATATATAAACTATATATTTAGCTAGATTTGTGATACTGCGTGTTTATAGAAGGGGAGGATTATTAATCGATTTAGTTATAGTATTTAATAAATTTTTTCTTTTCTGGCAATTAGTGTATTCGAAAAGTGCGAAGAAACACTTTGAATTGAAACATAGATAATGTTTTAACAGCACAGGAAGGATCGGTATCGAGATATCGGGTAATTTTAACGGTCTGTGGTCTTAAATACTAGTAATTGCTTCGACGGCACGTAAGGGTAAATTTAGATATATCCATTTGCACGCATATACCTGTTGCTATGGGTGGCTCTGATAGTGGTGTTCATAGCAATATTATCTGTTATAAATAGTTGGTAAATTGTAGCTTTATTTTACAGGAATTTCTTTTGTTTTTTTTTGTGTGGTTTTTCTTTTCGTTTTTCTTTCTTCATTTAGATAGAACGTGTACAATAATTTGGTCGTAGGTCTAAGACACTTTTTGGTTTTAATCCTTTTCCATTATATAAATAAATACATATACAAGTGCATGTATATATTGTTGTTGTTGTTGTTGTTGTTATATACAGAAAGTAGCATTACGTTTTATTTATAGTAAGTAGTAGTAGGTATTTTCGTGACTTATGTGCGTAGTTAAGTAAAATCTGAGACTCGCTGTAAAATATATAACGTATGTTAACGGTTCTGCTTGGAGGGTGCCAGGAGGGAGCGAATTGGAGGGTAGCTGGGGTATAGTGGGCAATAAGGACTCTCAAGTACACTTAACGGCTATGTTTTACGAGCTAGCTACACAAAGCACAACGAATGACGAGGACAGGGACGTGGACGAGTTGGGAAGAGGGATTTAAAAGAGGACGGGCACAAGGACGCGGTTAAGGTACGAGTACAAGGACTAGTATATGGGCACATGGACGCGAATAACAACGCTTACATCTAGGATGCGTGTGTATGTTTCTGTGTGTGTGTATATGTGTACGAGTGTGTGTGTGTGTGTGTGTTTATATATCGTCATCGATAGCTTGGCATGACTTAGAAGAAGAACTTGCGCACTTCCTCATCCAAGTCGGTGGAGTCGACAAGATCATCTATGACGCCTGGCACAAGAAGCTCAACCACCTCCAAGTCCCTTTTGTCCTTCTCGCTAGCTGCTGCTGCTGCTGCTGCCGCTGCCGCCGTTGCTGCAGTTGTAGCCGCATCCGAGCAGTTGCCGACGGGGCTGGTTGACGGCAGCGGCATGGCAATGCCGGCACCAAGCAGCGCCTCATAGGTGTCCTCAAGCAGGACGCCGCTCTCGATGGCCGCAACAGCCTCCTCATAGTATCAGTTGAGGTCGCGCCGAAAGCTGTCCTCAATGTTTGGATCAATCATGATGGGATTCTGATCGGACAGCATCTGCAGGCCTGCCACATCCATTTGGCCCAAATCCAGATCCAGCGAGTCAAAGATCTCTCTGTTGAAGTCCGCATTCGACGAATAGTCGCTGAATATTATCGAGGGTATATTGGCTGTGGTGGGCGTATGGCTCTGCGATTGGCCCTGAAGGTGGTGTTGCTGGTGCTGGTGCTGCTGCTGGTGGTGCTGGTGGTGAGGCTGATGATGATGGTGCGACTGAGGCTGTTGCTGCTGCTGTTGCTGGTGATGATTCATTACCATGTTGGAGTTGCTCACGGGCGAGCTGCTTGACAGCGGCGAGTTCGAGTGGTGCGGCGAGTGCATCGGTGAGTGGTGCGGCGAGTGGTGCAGCGACAGCGACAGCTGTTGCGGCGATGCCTGCGCCGACATCGGTATGGGCAGCGGCGAACTGGGACAGCCAAGCGGCGAGGGCACCGGCGAAGCGACTAGCGACTCACCCACACCAACACCACCATTGCTATTGTTGTTGTGGTGCTGTTGCTGGCTATCTCCGCGCGCTCCACCCGGTCCATTCAGGCTGGGCCCGCCATTGAGCGTTGCGGCTGGGCCCGCTCCATTGCTGTTATTATTGAGGAGTTGCTGTTGCTGCTGTTGGTTGTTGATGTGCCTCAGGTTGTTGTTGTTGGCGCTGGCCTCGGGACTGCCGCTCAGCTCGTTAAAGTCCAGTAGCTTGTTTTGTGCTTGTGCTTGTGCCAGCTCCTGGTTGTGATAGGGTCCATTGGAGCCATTTGGCGCCGCCGCCGCCGCTGCGCCCGCCGTAAAGTCATCGAAGTCGAGGGCGACAAAGTTATTGGCGAAACTCTGCTGCTCCGGCGACGAGTTGCTGTCGCCAAGCGAGAAGTTCTCAAAGTGATTGTGAAACGAGGGATTCAGACTGTAGGCGGCGTCAAAGGCGCCCGAGAGCTGCTGCTGCTGCGATTGCTGCTGCTGCTGCACTCGAATGGGACTGGCCGGCGCACTGGTGTGCAGCTCGCTGCCGGAGACGCTGCTGAGCAGGCCGGGCGAGGAGCGCGGACTAGACGGATTGGCTGGCTGGCGGTAGTCGGTCAGATTGCCGGCAACGGAGGCGGTGCCATTGTTGCCGCCATTGCCGACATTGGCGCCCAGCGTCGGCAGCGGACTGAACGACAGGTGCGGCGAGCTGCTCGGCGGCTGGGCGGGCGTGCTGGCGGCGGACGTTGGCGAGTGCTGTTGCTGATGGTACGGCGACGGCGGACCCGCCGCCCCGCTGCCTGGACTAAACGGACTGGGCGACTGATCTCGTTCGCGTCGATGATTGTGCGGTGACATGACCGGCGATAGCGTCTGATGCAGCTGCTGTTGCTGCTGTGACTGTTGTTGCTGCTGCTGCTGTTGCTGCTGTTGTTGTTGTTGCTGCTGCTGCTGCTGTTGCTGCTGTTGCTGTGGTGTTGCGTAGTGTTGCAGTGCGGTGAGATTGGGCAGGGAGCCGGTGTTGGCATAGCTGGCCTGATCTTGCAGCGGCCTGAACAAAGAGTTTGCGAATTTGGCGTTGTTATATGGCGTTTGTTGCTGCTGCTGCTGCTGCGAGGGATGCAGCTGCTGCTGCTGCTGCTGCTGTTGTTGCTGTTGCTGCTGCTGCTGATGCAGTTGCTGCTGTTGTGCTTGTGGCTGTTGCTGTTGGTGGATCTGCAGCTGCTGCTGCATATTGTGCTGATGCTGCTGCAATTGCTGCAGCTGCAACTGATGCGGCTGCAGCGGTGACTTTCTCCTTTGTGCCTGCGGACTGAAGCTGCGTCCAATTTGGTGCGGCGAGTGAGATCGTTGACTGTGCGGCGACTGTTGCTGTTGCTGCTGTTGTTGCTGCTGCTGCTGCGGGTAGTTGGCATGCAGCGAATTCATGTCTGTGGGAAAACCGCCCTCCGCGGCCACCGCCATGTTGAGGCTCTGGTGCAGCGCCGAGTCCGAGTTGGACCGCCGCCAATTCGAGTCCATCGGCGGACTCAAGTAGAGGTTCTGTGTGCCATTGTTGTTGTTGTTGATATTGTTATTGTTGTTGCTGCTGCTGCTGTTATTGTTGGGCAGCCCCATCGCGTTGACCAGAGCGCCCGCAACCGCCACATTGCTGCCATAGGGCGAACAGTCCTGTTTCCGCTCCGAGGGTCGCCGCATGGGCCCAACGCCCACGCTGCGTCCGCGCGATTCTCGATATGCGGTGGGTGAGCCACCGCCACCACCCGCAATGCCGTCCGGTGAGGCGCCGCCGCTGGCGCCGCTGCCATTGCCGCTGCCCCCGCCTCCAGAGCCGTTGCCCGCGCCCGTCGAGGCATTGTTGGCGCCGCTGTCGGGTCCGCCCAGGCTGCACTCCAAGACCTTCTGATTGGCCTGCGTCTCGTCCATTTTGGTGGCGTACACTTCCTTCATGATGCGCTCGAACTCGGCCGTGCCCTCTGCCTGCTTCTGCTTTTGCAGCGCAATCTTTTCGCTGAACTTGCGCGGATTGGCCATCGCTGTTGTCCTTCTATGTGTCCTGGCTGCGCCTGCGATCAGTCTGTGAATAGAGTGGGTTTAACGTAATGTATGCCAACGGGGGTGTCTCGGGGAGCCATGACATTTCAATTCCCGCTGCGTTCGTTTTGTTTTGCTCTGCTGCGCCATATTATCAGGCGCATCGATTCAAGTTTCTCTCTCCCACAAAAAAAAAAATACCTTGAAATTAAGGGCGCCCAAGTTGAATCAATGCGCCATTTTAATACTCTTTTGCTTTTTTAGATTTATATTTGTGATACAACGTCTATGAATTTTACATAGTACTTTACTACTAGAAATGTGTCAGGCCTGGCAATAATTTATGGGCGTATTAAAATTGTTATTCATTGAAATTAATGACTAACCGCTGATAAATTTAATGGTGAATGATATGTTAAGCAATTAGCTGTTATATTAAAGAATAATGGTTAAACTTTCCTTGCAACTATATAAAGCTTTTTAGATACATTTCTAACTAAATCATAAATCAAAAGCTCGAATTCTTATCTACAAATTGGTTGCAAATTCAGAACAGAAATACATATGTATTTTGGAAAATTTTTAATGGATTGTATTTATTTTTGATAAACGAATCCGAATAATGTTCTAATCAATTTTATGAAAGAAACTTAAGAACTTAAGGAAATTTCTTTACATCTGAAATTAGGGTAATTTTCTTTTATGTATTTACTCTTTGGAAAACTTGCAAACCCTCTGTCTGTTAGGGTATTGGGTATGTTTTGGGCTGCTCTTGGCTTTATCAATGTGTCAGCTGATAAGGCAGATAGTTGGCCTAACAAATCAGACACAGTCGTAGCCGCAACGTCGCACTTTCCCTCTTCCTCTATCGCTCTCTTTCCCACTCACACTTCTCTCTCTCTCTCTATCTCTCTGTATTCCTTTCTCACTCTCGTGTATTTCTCGGCGACGCGATTTATTGCATAACGCGTGCGATATGTAAAAAGGGCGGGAAAAAAGCGCTCGACGCAAGGTAAACAATAAGTTTATAGTTCTTTGGAACTGTCTGAAAGCTGGAACCGGGGCCAACCTGCAGCTGCAATATGCAAAAACAAAAAAGAAGAAGAATTGAAGTGACGCCCGTTGCGTAGCAAACGAAATAATTTTGCATTAATTGATTCGTTCGGCTTGGCGCGGTGCAAAGTTTGCGAGGGGACCCCGAAACACGTGAAGGGCATTCGTGCGGCGTATAGTATAACCTCTTGATATCTAGTTGTGATACTATCGAATTGGGCCCGCTAACATAAACCAGTTTCGCAGCTTCAGCTTAAGTTATTTCATTTGATTTCTTTGCTCAACTTGATGAGCTGGTGAGCTGGTTAAGAGGTTGACAAAAGTCTTACCAAAAAGGGGCGACAAGTTTGCAGCACGCACACACAAACAGAGACAATCTGGCTTTATCTTTGACAAAACATGTGAATAATACGAGTGATAGAGCAATCGAGGCATGAAGTCATGCGTGGTCGGATGAATTCTTATCTACGGATTGGACATAGATCTTGAATCGTGCTCGTGACTATAAAAAAAAAATAAAGAGTTGCCTGCTGATAAATCAGTTTACAGGTGAAATGGAGGGCGGGTTTAATGTTCTTTTAGCCAAAAGGCTTCAAATATCGCCAAATAACGCTTGAGTTGTAGCTTTAACTCAATTTGTTTTTATTAAACTGTATATATTTTTATGGGTGACTATTTGGAAATATTTTTTAGTGCTACAGCTAAATAAAATTAGCTCATGCGGCTAATTAAATTTCAGTACAGAAGAACTTACAAATTGGGATAGTATTCATATACTTATAGAGAAAATATATTATAACTATATAGAAGTATCTTTATGGAAATATCCATGTGTAATTTCAGTTAATAAGCATTCGAACCAGTTGTTCGGCAACTTTGAACGAATGTTTTTCCCAACTTTCAGCTGCGCACGTTGCGAGTATTATCCAAAAAGTTTCCGCTTACTAAGAACTCTATGAATTATTTATAACCAATAGAGTTTTCTTGCTTGATTTGACAACGCTGTGGAATTTTCCCGCCCACTTGGGCGCATGAAACGAATAAAAATCAATTTCCCAACGCACGCAGTCGCGACTCGATCGACAATTCCGGCTAATTGTCAACAGGCGGATGACTAACAACTCGGAAGTGTGTGCGAAAACCAATTTTGGCTTCAAGCAATGCGCCAGCGGCTTCGGTTGATTGCCGATTCAGCTCACAAGCGAGAGGAGCGCGTGCCCAAAACCGGGTGCCCAAAAGCTCCCGCTCGGCCCCCGCCCACGTTCTCGGTTCCCAGTTAGCAGCTGTTGCTGGCGAGCGGGCGGAACGATAAAAAAAAAGGGAGGGAGTATATAAAAAAACATTCCCACGAATCGATAATGACATTTAATAATGATTTAATAACCGAAGCGATAAAAATTTACTTAAGCGCACCTCGTCCAGGGTCGCCGACAGCGAGCAGGGTAAAAGGGGAGTAGGGAGGAGGGACAGCCAGTCAGCAGGAAGTGGCCCTAGCCGTGGCCGCAGCCCTAGCGCTGTGGTTGTGGCTGGATTTGGTGTGCTTATCAGCTGCTTTATCGGCGCGCGCGCCATGGAATTTTTGAATAATTTTGCACTGTTTGTTTACGGCGCGAGGGGCGAGGCGGGTTTTTACCCGCATGTCCGGACAAGTCGCCCAAGGGCCGCATAGTGCTGCAAATAGAGCGGCCGGCGGTTGCAAAACAAAACGAACGCTGCATTGCTGCTTTTCAGGGGGCCTAGAGTGGGTGGCTGGGGTGGTTGTGTGATTTGGATGGTCAGTGAAGAGTGCTTTTTTACTTACTTGTCAAAGCGCGCGCTATGCGACAACAGAATCAGTTGCTCTCACTCGCCCTCACGCTAAGCGTTCCAGCGGGCTCTCACTCGCGCGCTCTCTCTCTTTGTTGTTTTTGGCGCTCTCGCACGCTGCCAACTAACTGGCAACTCCAATTGGCCGATTGGCTGTGCAAAAAAAAAAAAATAATAATTTCGCGCTGTCGTTGGGTTCTTGTTTTTGTTGTTGTTGTTGTTACTTAATTAAAATAAGTATGTATATTTATATATGTGTATATATATTTATATATGTATTGTTATTATTATGATGGCTCTGGTATGGCTGAATATAAATTTTTTGGCGCTTTTTCTCTGCTTCTTATTAGCGCCCAGCTGCTGTCGAGCTTTTTTTGTTTTGTTGTTTTGTTTGTTCTGAGCTCGCTCGTTTTATTTTTTATTCTACTGCGTCTTCTTCTTTAGCGTAAAAACTTGTCAGCTTTTATTGTTGTATGGCGACTGATAAAACCAGATTTTATATTGCGTTCTGCTTGTTTCTTTTCTAATACGAAAATTGATTTCTAATTTGAGTTTTGAGCGCCAGTTGGGAATTTGTTAATGGCCGCGCGCAAAAGATTTTTGTGCTGCTGCTTCTTATGCTTCTTCTATTATTAGTTGTTGTTGTTGCTCGCTCACTCACACAAACACACACACGCGCGCCTGCTCGCCTTTATTGTTTTAACGCACAACTACGACGTTTTTTTTTGCTTGGCACTTTATTTTTTATTTTTGTTGTTTTTGTTATATTTCGTTACCAACGAAATGAAAAACTTTTGTTGCGCCTTTGACCTCTTTTCACGCCGACGTCGACAGAGGCAGTGGCAGCGACACTTAAAAAAAAAACTGTATTTTTGTATGCTGCTGCTGCTGCTGTTGTTGTTTTGTTGCGTTTTCCAATTGGTCCACCTTGCGTTGCCAATTGGGATACGGGCTTGCAGCTAGAAGCAGCTGGCTAATTGGGGCTGGCGGCGACCCGTTCCCGTTACGGATTTGTGACCGTTATTGTATTGCATTTCCTTATTTGACTAATGTATGTATGTAGGTATGTAAATGTTCAGCTACTGCTCCGATTTGGCTTTTTGTTTTGCACCAACAACAGGCCAAACCACACACACACGCACTCGCGCACACACACACACGCATACAGGGGCTGGCTGGCTCATATGTATTGTGCACACACACGTATTATGTATGTTATTTTCGTTGCACCGCACTCGCACAAAGTTATCATCACGATTCGACTGCTGCTGCTGCTGTCGTTTCTTCTTCTTCGTTCATCTTCGTCGTCTTTCTTTAATTTTTGTGTTGCGTTATTGTTGGGCACTTTGCGTTTAACTGGCACGTTTTCAATTGTTATTGACGCGCCATGCAACTGCGCATAGTTATCGCTGCGTTTTTCAACAAGATTTATCGCATTTGTTTTGTTATTTTCACTTTTTCTTTTTAGATTTCTGGTTTAGCAGCAGTGACTAAGAATACACTAAAATTGGTCAAGCGCGTGGAACGGAACTGGTTTGCCACGGAGCTAACTAGCTCATTTGCGAATGTTCCCGCCAGATGGCGCTGCAGACATGCGTCCCAGCGCTCAACAGTGGCGCAACTGTGGAGAGCGTTCAACAGTTGAATTTTTAAAAACAAAATCGTTTCTTTTCTAAATATGTTTGTGTATGAATAAATAAATGGACAATTTCAAATTAATTACGTAAGTAAATATAAGAGTTTGTGGTTATGTCAGTATATGTTGTACATATGTGTTTGTATTCCAGTTTCAGTAAATAGCTATGCTATATTTAAGCCCAGATTAAATGTACACACATGCATACAATTTATAGTGCGAATGTGGGTGTGTGCGTGTGCGTGTGTGTGTGAGGCGCCCACTGTTCGTACGCCTGTTTCCTTTTCCGTTAACATTTTGTGTCTGGTTTCCGGCATTTTTGTGCGCCGTTTAAAATTGTTTCCTTAGATACAAATCTCTGGCAGCAACAAATTTCGTTTTGCAGACACTTGAATGCCAATTGCAGGCAAATTGGCGCCTTCGGGCCAACATTTAACTCCTGCGCCTTCGTCAGGGCGACGGCCAACAACAATTTCTAGTTGAACCAAGCATAAATGACGGAGAAAATTGAAAATGCGACCGTGTTTGCATGTTGATGCTGTTGCCTGGTCTATTTAACTTTGCAAAAGAGTGTGCCAGAAATTATATTTCAAGGTTGCTAGCTTTGAATTAATTAAATGAAATGCATAAATTGCTTGGCCCAAGTCAAGAAAGCAGCACATCAAACTGAAAGTAAACAGAGATGGAGATGGAGAAAGGCAACTCCAAAGAGGACTTCACTTACTGTTACATACCCCTTTAATTAATATTTATGTGCGCTTATTTTGGCAACTAATTATAATAATTACATTTCTCGATCTGTTCGCAATTAGTTAAAATGTGTATAGTTAGCAAATATATACATACATATGTATATCAGTTTGCTTTATCAATTTGGAAGTTTATTAGCAAGCCTATTAAATAACTTCCCTCACCCTCAACAAAGTACTTACAACCATTTCGACTTGTTCTATTTGGCTGCTCGTCTCATTAAATTAGTGGCACATTTAACGCATATTAATTTTCATCAGCTCTTATCTTTACAAGGCCCCGTGGCAGCTGTGCATCTCGTTTTCCACTTTTATTCTGTCGAATATTATCTCGTTGCCCCTGGCCGCACTCAGTTCTTATCAGCGTCGCTTGTTATCATTTGATATCATCATTGAATCGACAGGATGGTTGAAAAGGGGGAGTGTGTGTGTGTGTGTGAGGGGGGGGGGGGCGGTTGAAGGGGCAGCGGCCACATCCAACAGCAATTGATATTGTGTTGCGATTGCCGCGCGCATTGATTTCTTAAATTTCAATCAAAGTTCAGCATGGCATGGATTTTTTGCGTATATTTTTATTTTTATTACTAATATTCCCTTTATTTCGTTGGCGTTATGAGCATTTTTACCCAACGTTGCGCTCAGTCGAGCGTCGGCATTTTCGGTACTAACAATTAAAAGTAACGGCAGTTGACGCTACATTTAACGGTACGTACAGACCATATATACGATTTTCAGCGTGGCTGTAAGCGAAGTGTTTTAATGTGTGTCTGCGTGTATGTGTGATGAACTCTTAATAAAGAGATAGCCAGCTGTAAAATTAAATTTTATGTTGCATTTAAAAAAAAAAAACAAGAAAAAAATGGAACACACACCTGTCCTTAAGCTCTGAGTTCATTAATAGCTGGATTGCATGCAGCAACAACTATAAAAACAACTGCAAAGAGCAATTGACAAAAGAGAGCAAAAAGGAGTACAGCGGAGAAAGAAAGACTACAACATACCCTGTACACACATACGCACAGAGTTATTTCATTAAGCAAATAAAAAACTGCATGAAATCTTGAAAATCAAATAGATGTGAAATATTTCAAAGAAAAATAAAGTAAGAGTTAGGGCGAAAGAAGTAGTGAACAGAAAGAAAGAAAAGAAAGAAAGGGACTTAGAGATGGAAATATTGAATATATATTTAAAGAAAGAGGTAAAAGGGAAAAAAGTGGCCTAAACTCCGACAACTCTTTCAACTTTAAGTAATGGGCAAAGGGTGCACAAACAAAAACAAATCGATAAAGCAATCTGAAAATCTCTTTCGCACCTTAAATCGCTTTTCTATTTACTCGTGACTCTGTGAAAAGTTTCGTAAGCGGATTCAGTTAAAGAGCCTTTCCAGCTGAAATTAAGGCGAATGCGTTTTTGAGAGTTCATTTGCACTCGCAATCGAAATAGTGTTAAGCGGAATCATTGCGCTTTTGTCTTTTGGCCCTGAAAATCTGTTTGCTCTTATTTTGGGCCTTCAGCTCGTTATCGTCTTGGCTGCCAGGGGACAACAACAACTACAACAACAACAACAACAACTACAACAAGCTCTTGTTGCTTGTTTGTTTGCCAGGCCGCAGAGACAGCAAACAGCAGAAGTAGACAGACAATTGGATGGGGGCGAGTGTTTTTGCTGTTGCCAGGATCCTGGTACTGTTTCCGTCTGCATTCGTTGTCAACGACAGGCGAGCACTTTAGTTGTGCACATTAAACGTAGCTGCCGTGTTTACTCAACGCCCCCGCAGCAGCCCTTCCCCCTTCCAGTCCCTTCCCCTCGTCACACATCCACAATTTTGTAGGACGCGCAAAGCTTTCTATTCACATGGGTTTTTTTTGTGCTCTTCTTATGAAATTTCGAGTGAATTGCTCGTTTATTCATTAAATTACAAAAGAAGCAAGCGAGTGAACAATGCAATTTGCACCAGACACGCCCTCCAACAAGCCCCTTCCCCTCCGCAGCAGATAGACAAACAGCATGTTCGACATTTGCCAGCAGCAATTGCAAATGCAATTGAAGTTTTACTCTGGCTCTGGCTCTTAAGCCGCTTAATTGCTGCCAAATACTCACGCCCTTCATTGCTGATGCTTCATAAATCTTCAAATGTTGCAAAGGAGCTCCTCCATTGTGTGTGTATGTGTGTGTGTGTGTGTGTGCCTGGAAATATTGCTCGTACGCAGAGCTGATCAAGCGAGGCGTTAATAAGCCCGCACTACAAGTGCCAGCCAAAATGTGCTGCTGCAACATGATGGGGCAAGCTGTTGTCTTTGCCGTAAGTGCTGCAAGTACGCAAATTGCGGCAATGGGGGAGAAGCTGTTGAATTCCCTTGAAGAATTCGGGGTAACATTTTAACATATCAATTTATATATATATATATATTTCTTTTCGTATTTAAGTATAAATTTGCATTCCTTTTTGGTCAAACTTTGAGCAGCTGATTTTTTACAATAGTTGAATAAAGACATTTAAATAAATGAATGTAAAAGTTGTATTTTTTCGCCTATTTTCTGACTGAGTTTAAATTTAAAGCAAAGTACTTTTAGATAAGTTCAAAGCTGACAAACTAAATATAAGAAAAGCCCAATTAACTTCCATATCATTAAGTTTAACCATACATACTATAAATAAAAACTAAAATATCATTCAAGGCGAGAGAATAACTGTACTGCTGCTGAGTGTAGATAAAAAGGTCAAAGGCACAGGACAATGGCGCAAGTGGCTTGTTAAGTGCATTGTTGTTTATGCGCTGACCAATTGAGTGGGGCCCTGCGAGCGGCTGTCTAACTCAATGGCCGAACAATGAATAGCCCTTATTTACTGTATTAAAAAACTTGAGAGTAGCGCAACTGGAAATCTCTTACAACTTTTTCTATTGCCCTTCCAGCTGGACGCCATGGGGAATACTTTGTGGACGCTGCTCGGCGCTCTGCTGGGCGCTCTGCTGTTTGCCAGCGCGCACGCTGAAGGTCCTTCGAGTGGCTCATTAGCGGGGATGGTGGAGCGCGAATCAGTGCAGCTGACGCCAGCTCAAAGTGTGCTGGCCATGGTGGCGCCGTCAGGTAAGCAATGCAACAGTAGTGTTTTTTTTTTTTTTTTTTTTTTTTTTTTTTTTTTTTTTTTTTTTTTTTTTTTTTTTTTTTTTTTTTTTTTTTGTTCTTTTGTCGGCTAAGGGGGTCTGGGGAAATGTCAACGAATTCGTAATTGGTCTTTCGTTTCCTGCATTTAGTTGCACCAGTTTAGTTTTTGTGGGTCGCCACAGCGCAGAAATGAAATGACGAAAAACCCAAAAATAACTCAAGTGTCACTCGCGCATTCCACAAAAGCAGCAGACAGCAAAGAGCCACAGTGAACACGGCCTACAAATGCTGACGTCTAACTAACAAATCTATCTTATAAGATTGCTGCTTAAAAGGAACTCTAATCGATATAGAAGTTAAGTCCTTTTAAAGCTCAGCTCAATTAATCTATTCTGGTCTGCTCACTTAGTCAGTTATCACTGCACTCTTTTAGATCGCTGTTTGCATTGTGCGTTGTTTTCTTCCACTTTTTGCAGCTATTCGTCTCCCACGCTGCTGTTGCCAGCACCACTTGACAATTGCTGTATCCGCTTGCCGCTGACAAGAGCCGCTTGCCGCTTGCTGCATGCCGCTTGCTGCATGCTGCTTGCTGCTTGCCCCACGTCCCGTGCAGCTTCCGCTGTTGCTTTTGCTCGGCTTCCGTTGCAGCATTTTGATGTCATACTGGTGTCATTTGTCACGCATCACAGTTGCTGCAACTGCTGCTGCAGTTCTTGTTGTTGTTGTTTTTGTTGGCAGTTTGTTTACAGCTGTTGTTGCTGCTGCTGCTCAAGAGTGCGAGTCCGGGTTTATTCTTGGCATCATTAAGCGACGCTGATAACACTTAACATAGTTATACACACACACACAGACACACAGATACACAGACACACACGCATATTGCAGCAGCATGTGGCACAAGTCGGGCTAAATGCCAGCCAGTTGCCATTAAAATGCAAATTTTCGCCGTGGTCACGTGATGCTGCGTAAATATTTTCATGCAACATTTCAACAACAGGCCCAGGATAAAAAGAGTAGACATAAACTAACACAAAAACTCAACTGAACAACTTTCGCTTTGGCTTTTCGCAAGTTGTTCGCTTTTTGTTTTCGCTTTCGCAGCTGTCTGACATTTTGGGTCAGTTGTCTCATTTATTTGGCGCTTCGCAACTTTAAATGTGATTTATTGCATAGAAGAACAAACAAAAACAGACGCACAATGAAAGAGACAGAGAGAAAAAAGAGAGAGAGAGAGAGAGCATGAGTGGGTGCGTGAGAGACAAGCTGTGAGTAAGTAAAGTGCTTGCGAAAGTTTTTGCGCGTTGAACATGGCGTATGATTAACGTCAACGAGTCGTATGCATAATGAGCGACGAAAGTTGCAAACTGATTTTCAAACTGCATAAAAACTGCGAGAGTGGAGACACACTGAAAACAGTTAATGTCCAATTATGAATAAACGCAGCGGAAAATGCATGAATCTCAAATGGGATCCACTGGGCAAACTAGTTTTGTTTGCACTTAAGTAAACTTAAAGAGAAAGTAAGGTTTCATTCAAATAAGTATGCTTTATTTATAGGTTCGTTTGTCGATCAACTATCCTTTGATTACGCTTACCCTCATTTTCAATTATCGCATATAGTATAACTAACTTTTGCTTACCTTTCGCCTTCGTTTTATTGCATGTGCGACTATCTTTTGATTTAGCCCCCACTAAAAATCCTTTGGCAATTGCAATTGCTTTTCCATTTACCTTTTCCTTTTGCGTATTTTTTTTCTTGTGATTATCAAACAATTTGATTTCCGTTTCGCTTTTGCTGGGGTGAAGAAAGCAGGAGAACCTGCCCGGGTTTGTTTTTGTCTTTGCGCCAAGCCCAACGGGAAGAAGTTTGTTGGGTGTTCGTTCCGTTGATTGCCAGCTGCCATCAATAGTCATAGTATAATGGCAAGGCAATGCCTTTTGCCTTTTGTTTGGCCATCAAAGTCAGTAACTTGTCTAATGACTGCAATTTGATACGCTTATCAATGATTCATGTGCGCATTTTGCCAATCACCTGAATGCCAACTACAAACTAAGCACTAAGGACTACACAGGGGATGGGACAGGGGACAGGGGGCAGGGGGCAGGGACGACTATCTACGCTTACACATTTCATTTTTATGGCAATTGCACTTAACTGACAGTAAGCAGCCAGTTAAACTCAAACGCGCAATCTGAACAAGCTGTGCTGTGTCTGAAGTGGGCTCGAGTGTTCAGCGAGCTGCCTTCGCAGACATCGCTTGGATTTTAAGAGCTTACGAAATTAAATTTCTTGTTTAGCAGACACTTAAAAGCCAAGTTAATTTTTTTCTTTTTCCTTTCTGGTTTTTTTGGTTGTAGCACGCGGCAGTTTTCTGCTCTACCAATTAGCTACGGCCATAAATTCTGGTGACTACCCCTGGCTGGAAGAGGAGCAGGAGTTGCTTGTGGAGCAGGAAGTGGACTCCAGCTGGCTGGCCGCAATGGCAAATGAATTTCAGGTATGAGCCACTTAAATCCATATCGAGCACAGATAAAAACCCCGCCCCCTACCCCCTGGTCCACCCCTGGCTCACTGGAAAATAAAAAACATAAATCACGCGCAGTTTTTCTTGTTGCTGTTACACTTTGGGGCATTTTTAACTTTTTCGGCTCAGATGTCTGTCAGTGCAATGGGTTCACCAGCACGTGACCACGTGGTGGACACGCTTCACTAGCCAGGATTCCATTTAGAACAAAAACCATGCCCAGCTCAGCGTGGGCAGCTGAATGGGGAGTCCATATTTGAGTGGGGTCTCTTACCCAGTGGCTTTACAATACTAGAAATCTTGATCGGGGTCTATATATATTATATTTTGTTCTTTATAATTTATACTACTGCTATAGCTCAGCTTTATTTTATATACATATATATATTTGTTTGTGTGATTTAATAATAGCTATTCCGAACTGAAAAAAACGTATTCTTAGAGGCGCTCTTGAGATTTGAAAATATTTACATAGACTTATTTAAATAACTACGATTCATTGCAAAGCCAATTTTCTCTGTTGGCTTAATTCTTGCTGCGTAATGTTTACTAATTCAAAAAAATTATTTTAAATAACAGCCTTAAATTTAAAAAGTAAAAAGTTAACTTAAACCTAAACTTATCTTCAAATGGAATCAATAAAATATTAGGTAAATCTGTAAGTTAAGATTAGAAAAGGACAAATATACATAAAGAACAATTTAATTAACTTAGTAGAAGAACATAATCTTAATTTTCTCACAATAAACTTTGAATTCAAAAGTTTTTATTTCGGCCATAAAAAAAGTTATATTCAAATTTAATTGCAAACAGTTTCATTTTAGTAATCATACAAATCAATTGGTATCTGGCTTCTGTAACCGCCGCCATATCAGCAGCTGTAATCGCAGCTATTGAATATTTATTGCCTGACAGCAGCCAGCCAGGCCAGCAAGCGGGCCCGGCTCCAATCTGGAATCTCCAAGTCCAATCAGCTCAACAGTTTGCCAGTGGAAAGCAATTTCGTTGGTAGTCTACTTTTAGGCGCTCGGGGGCGTGCCTAAAAAGTTTCTAATTATTGCCGGCATAAATGGATGCGAATGGATGTGGCCTCTGGGCCAGCCTGCTTCAGTATTTTGCAGCATTTTGAGCAGGTCGCTTGGGAGCTCCAAGCAGATTGTTGTTGGCTTTGCTTTGCTTTGTTTAGCCTTGTTGCTTCTGTTGCATTTGCAGCAGCGCCTGGTGGCTGTTGATGCTGCTGCTGCCGTTGCCGCTGCCGCTGTTCCTGTTCCTGTTGCCATGTGCTCGTGTCCTCGGGACAGCTGCTTTGAGTTTCTAGATTGTCCAAAATCATGCAAATATTTTTGCATAACATCAACAACAACAACAACAACGAGTAGGAGTATGAAAATAGGAGCTGCTTTTATGGCATGCTTGCTTTGGCTAGTTACTTTTTATTTTCGACGCTCCTCTCGGCTGTTAAATATTCCATATTGATAAGAACATTTTATGCTCTCTCTTTCTCTCCGCAGCGCTATTTACTTTTAATTTTCATATTGGACACTTGAGCTGAGCGCGTGTCGTGTCTGCCCGCGTGACACGACACGCGACTCTCTCTAGCCGCCGTACAAGTTAAAGCCAGTTGAATTCCGGCTGCATTTGTTGTTGTCTTTAATGTGGCTTTGCGCTTGCCAAATTGCCAAGTTGCTAGTTTGCCGGCACGCCTGGCAATTCCGAGTCCTTGACTCAAAAAAAAAGAAAAAATATACACCAGGGATTACTTTGCTTAATTCAACTGCAAATGAAAAGTGTTTGTTCGGTAAATTCAATCTGCCAGCATCTTGTTGACGTTGTCATTACGCCTTGGCCCTGGCAATGGCAATGGCAGTGGCAGTGGCATTGGCCCTGCTGGTTCTGGCTCTGATTCAGCTACTGGTTATGGTTATGGCTGGTAGCTGGAGGATGTGGGTGCCTGAGTTCATCAAAGCGTAATCTGCACAAAATGGCGGCATTTCCTCAGTGTCGCACGAAAAAATGGCAGCAACTTTAAGCCAACTATGCGTCCTTGGGCCACCGCTCCTGACGTCTTCCGCCTACCGTCTTCCATCTTGCGCCTTACGCCTTACGTCTCTCTAAGCACCCCGTCTAATGGAGTCATAATTCTTCAGCTCGTTAGCAGCAAATACATGCAACGTAAATATGCTTGCCCCAAAAATAGAATACCAGACATTTTTCGTGTGCTTCACATTTTTGCATACCCAGCGAAATCGCTGCCTGCGAGCTGGCCCGGCTTTGTCTTGCCCCAACACGGTTGCCCACTTAATCATACAGGGCATACGCAGGATCGGGCCAACTCGGGGCTGTTGTGGTCCGCATTTGTTTGCCTTCTGCTGTCTGATGTGGCAGTGTATTAAGCCTTTTTGCCTTTCGGGGCAACGCCTTTGGCCGCCCTCCTGACAAGTTGCTTAATTGAAAAGTGTTTTGTTGGGATTGCTGGCGGCACGAGCCGCACAGCGTCTACCTGCCACATGCCGCATGCCGCCTGCCGCATGCCGCATGCCGCATACCACATGCCACCTGCCTCCGCAGCTGCTGATTTTGCAACTTTTGCGTTTGCATTCAATAATTTGCCTTTATTTATGCGCGTGCTTTGGATAAAAAAGGACATCAACAGAAGCCGACAATTTTTCAAGGGTCTTTCGCTTGCTTTTCTTTTGCGTGCCGCATTTTCCGGCTAAAAGCCTGGCACACCCAAAAATAAAAAAAAAAAACGAAAAGACAGTGCCACTTTTCATTGCTTCCTCTTGCGCATATCGGAGTTGCCTCTTGTGCTTGTCTCCACAGCCTGCTTGCCATAAATAATTATGTTATTTTAGATAGCTGCTTTTTCTTCTGCTTCTTCCTCTTGTTGCTGTTGCCTTGAAAATTGTTGCAATAATTATCACATTTTTCACGCCGCCATTTTTCATGCACTCAGCAAACGACACTCAAAATCTCTGACAGTTTTTTGCCCATAATTAAGCAGACATGGGCGCTTATATAAAATGCCACACACACACACTCACACAAACACACACACAAACCGTCTTGTACTTTATGCTTTATGACAGACATTAGAGCGATAAGCATTTTTTATGTATTTTTAATTAACTTTCGCGCTGTTTGTTTGCCGCATAATCGCATCAAAACTGCTGCTTGCCACAACAAATTGGCCAAATCAAAAGCTGCACTCCCGCCGCCTAATCGGGTCTGGTTGGGTCCTTTGTGCGGCCGACAGTCTCAAGTGTTTGTCTGTCTAATTGGCAATTTTAATTAGCCAGTCAACGGCGCTTGCCAGAATGTCCAAATGTTTGCACTGCCTGCCCGTCGAGATTGCCGAGCTCCTCTAATAAGATCGCTTAAATTTGGCCAGCAAATTTATAGACTGCATCGCACAGCAAACAGTGCTACGTTTACCTTCCTGTGATTGTGTTGCCAACGGAAGTGCAACACCCTGCGAGAGCAGCCGAACACCTTTACGGAGTGGCTTAAGAAGTTTACAGGCCCTTTAAATTAATTTGAAATGCTCTTCCCTAAAGATAAACTATGAAAGTTGTGTTTAAGGTGGATTAGTTTTTATATTTTATGATAATGTGGACATATTTTGTACTTCATTGTAATCCTAATAAAGAATTACCTACGGACTGAGGATAAATTATAGCAAAAATGTTATTGAACATATAAATCGGCTAAGGTTTACAATTCCAGTGAAAATACTTTCTTGTTTTTGATTTTTATATCAATTTTTATATCTGCAACCAATTAAAAATAAAATTCAAAGATTTTATATTGTGCTATCAATACTGGAATATAATTAACAAAAATTGAAAAATATTATACATGTTTTATGTGGAAAAAATGTGATCACATATAATTATTTGTATGACGTATAAACTGTGTTTTCTGATTTTGCCCTATTTTAGTGCACAACTTATCGAGCTCACCTTGTTGCTAGGTATTAGTTTATGTATACATATATATGTATATATATTTAGCATGGCTAAAATGCGTTGACAGTGTTCGCTGCAGCTTTCAATTAAGTTGCTGTCGTCGCTCGCTTCCTTTTTAATTAGGTCTGAAACTTGCGCGTTTTTATCGCCATTTCCTTTTTCCGCTATTAACTTACCTTTTCTCACTGTACCTTTTATTAAATTCGTTTTATGTTGCACTTGTAATTTCTAGTAAATATCACATTGCTCATACGCAGCGTTGCACAGGAAATGATTTTTTGTGCACTTCAAGAACGAAATAACGAACAAGTTGATAGCAATGAAATGTTAAAATATTGCTTACTTTATAATAAATTCTTAAATTACCTTTTTATAGATTTTCATTTTTATTTGCAGAATGTTCCTGTCTATGAAAGTTTTCCGTTGCAACTTCAAACCTGGCTAAGGGACAGCTACGGCCTCGACGCCGTCGACGTCTATCAAAACTGGCCTAGGGCTCGATCGAGTCAGAGGATCTGCAACGCGGCTGGTCAATGCTACGAGGCAACTGAAATTGTTGCCGCCTGTTGTCCTTTTTGAACAGCTTTGAAGCCGGCCGACAAATAAACGCATCAAAAATCGCTAAAAGAATGACAAACATTTTGTGCACAGGCACGCGGGCAATGGACAACAATTATTGATGAAGCGATTCGGAGTTCGGTGTCCGCAATGTGACCATTAAATGTTGTTGCTGCGGTTTTCCTCATGGTCAACGCGTTGTCGTTGTCGCACGGGCAAATAATCGAACTCCCAGCTGCTGCCAAGTACAACGACATTTGTGGCGGCTGTGGCGGCCATTTTGTACCCTACACATCTCGTTTATAGTTGTGGTATATTGGTTTGTCTATAAGCTTCCACGTGTAAAATAAGATATGTGTTGGATGGACTTAAACAACAGTTAAAAAATAGCTCTAGTCTGCGTACAGGGTATTATTTAGTTGAATTGTGATGAAATTTTAGCATATAACTTATGTAAGAGCCAGTTGCTAGTAGCTTACAGGGTATCAATTGTCTGACTCTTTAACATTGCGTTTATTGCTGTCCCTGTTTGTGAGTTGAGCTTTTTATGCGTGGCGGCAATCAGTGGCATGAATGTTGAAATGCGTACAAAAAAAAATGGACAACGGTAACAGCAACAGAATAGGGAAGGCAACAGCGAAAATCAACATGCAACAGCCAAATGGCAACAACAACATTTGTGCTACCCATTAACAATATATGTGTAAGGGGTAAACCAAGGAACACCCGAGATATTTTTAACGTTACAATCATAAAGTTGGTAAGAAAAAGGCACACAATTAAAACTGGATATATCAGGGTCTAATCCTTGCGTATTCTGCAGGGCATACAGAGTATCTTTTAGTTCTGCATGCCGCGCTAATGCATTTGTTTTGCTATGCGATGATTTTTTTTAGCGTTTTACTTACAGATTTGTTTTTTGCCTTCTTCCGGCACGGAATTGTTTCGCTGCTGAACACAATGTGATTTTCAGCGTGAAATTTTATTCAATCGACACGGGCACAGGCCAATGCGCTTCCCTCTGCTCCATTGGCTTGTGGATGGACAATTTGTGCAAAAAAAAAATAAAAAAAATTGTCGACTGTTTTTGTAATTTTGCCATTTATATGGTTTTTTGTTTTGTTTTTAAACTTTGATGTTGTTTGTCGAAGTTTTTGGTTTCATTTTTGAAATGGGTTTTAATTGATCAAATTGTTTAAGCATATTGAATACATATGTTGTGAGTAGGCTCTAAATGATTTTCTTGTAATTGAATCATGCATTTTTTTTATATATATATTTTCCATGCTTTTATACAGCTAATAAATTTGATTATATGGCTGTGCATTTTTTTAAGACCCGTAATTGATTGCACATATATTGTACGAGGTCTTTAAATAAGCTTACACAATGTCTTTATATTATGTACATATTATTGCGAAACAGAATTTATAATTGCGTACAGTTTTTATCATTTGATTGATATACATAATTTGCATTGCTCAGTGCACAAATTTGTCAATTATCTTCTTGTTTCAGCGGCGTTTTGTATTCAATTAAGTGAGCCGTGAGTTTATTTAACTTTTTCCTCGGTGTCAACCGAACGCCAGAATGCGTCCATGCAAAAAACGAAAAAAAGGTGTAAAAAAAACATGGGAAATTGATAAAATAAAATTCATTTGGTTGCCAAGCGAAAATAAATAATTGCTGTATACCTTTCAACAGCTAAAGCAGTTACCAATTTTCCTTTTTCTCTTTTTCCTGCCAGTTAATCGAACTGTGTATAAAAGAAATAAAAAACAAATACTTTTATTTGCTGCCGCAAAAAGCTATTATAAAAAAGTTGCATTTGTATTTGTTCAAAGAATATTGAATAGAGTCGAAATTTGCAATTTATTTGAAAAGACGCAAAAAGAATTATTTGTACAGTTTTGGGTTTGGCGCAAAAATCCATTCACAGCAAATGAATTATTTTTAAATAGTCTCTCTGAATAAATGTTGCCTTATAGGGTAATCGACAAATGCAGATGTTATACGGCTCACGGGACACCAGCTTTTGTTGGGTGTCCTTGCAATTTAATTAAACACCGCCAGCGTTGAGTAAAACCAACAAAGGTCTGTCTCTCTGTGTGTGTGTGTGTGCGGTAAGTAAATAAACAGGGGGGCAGCCAAAACTGTCTATCATATATAAAAATGTTATTTAAGGTGGCCCCTCCCAGATACTTGAACGTTTTTGGGCCTGGCCAAAACGTTGCTGTTGTTGTTGTTGTTGTAGCGCTTAAGTTCAACCTGTGACTAATGGCAATTTGTCTGAGTGCCAGTTCGGGCAACTACCAAAACACGCCCCCGGTCCGCATCCACAGTCAACGACTCTTCCCTGCGAGATATGTAATGCATGTAAACGATATTGCTTCACTCAACTGTCAGGCGGCATTAAATAATATTTTGCACTCAAAACGCGGGGCAGGAGCTGAGCTGGTGGCAGAGCCGATGTGGCAGCATCGTCATGGACTGTGACATTTTTGACTGCACGCCAGGAGCAAAAAGCCGCACCCTGGCAGCTGCTCGCCAGATAGACAGGACGACAGACAAACGGATGTCATATGATGCATTATGTAATATAAGGCATATTAACATACGACGTATTTAATTTTTAAGCCAGCTAAATTTGCCAGCAGCTTGGCAAGCTAGCATCCATTTCGACTATTGCATAAGGACTTGTAACGGTAAGTTTGGGCTCTTCGGAACGTTAACGAAAATTCAGTTGAGCCATCCAGTAATGACCCTGACCTGAGTGGATATAGATTTAGTTATTTTTTAATTTCACTCAAAGCAAACAGCCTGACAAAATTAATGTGTGCACATTTTCCAATTTTACCATTATATTATTACTTATTTAAATTACCACTTACAAAATTTTTGACAACGTTTTAACTTAATCAAATTACGCAATTGTTTGTTTTGTATACTGTTGCCAGAGGCTGCACAAGAAATTGATTTAATTTTAGCTGAGCTAACTATCTTTTTTGAAGGCCATAAGCTGACAATAATTTAAAATAGTTTTTGCAAATTTGAACAAGTAAAATAATAGCCCTATATTTTCAGTAACAACTTAAATTTCATTACTTTAGTTTTGTCAACGCTTTAATTTAATTGAAGCTCGCAATTTATATACAAATATTTTTGCTCTGCATTATTTGTATGCTATTTGGACAAAATTTTGATTTGGCCTACTTTGGCTGGCTTGATTGCCGCCTTGGCTTGGCTTGGCTTGTCTTCAACTTCAAATGCTGAGTTAACAATGGCATTTGGTCGTCCCTTTTGCCATTAGCCATTTACCTGCTGCTGACGTAGACGTGCCCAAAATGCGGGCATCAATAATTTTAGCTCAGTTTATTATGCAGATAAACAAAATGGCGGACACACATACAGACACACACAGTTATACAGCAGCACATTCGCACAGGTCTCGACCTCGTCTTGAGTAAACTAAGCTGACACAGCATAAAGTTTTCCCACACGCAGTCACGTTGTCCCTAACCAGGGTGTGGGAGGTCCTGCCGCTGCTGGCGGCAACAGTTGTTAGCAATCATCTAGGCTGTTACCTTATTACAACAACAATGTAGCGAAACTTTGCCATTACGACAATGGGAGTTATCTGCCCTGTAAATACATAATCTGCTGCCCGCTGCAGTTCGCTGGCCAGTTCCCCGAAGGTTTTTGCCTGCTTGTGCACCTTGAATGGGGATTTACTTTTATTGCCACAGTGCTTTTTTTCTCGACTCGGTATTAAGGGTTAAGCAGGTGCTTTATAAAACACGCAGCATCTCGGCCCGGCCCAGCCCGGCCCATCCCCCCTAACTGTAACTAAGCCCAAAAGGCCAGCCACGAATTGGGTGTCCTAGTGCGTGGGCATCCTTTTGGCTTTTTGTTTAGCTGTGAGCTGTAAAATTCACACCTCAAAATGTGTCCCCAAAGTGCAATCAAGAGATTTTTGTCAGTCATCTCGCTCGGCAAAAGTTTAACTCACTTTCTCTGTCTCTCTTCTAATTAGTTAAGCGACGCATTAAATTAAGTGTGAACATTTTTAGTGCACCCGAATTATTTATTTAACTTGCTTTTGTATTCATCGCGTTGATCTGGCATATTTATGTTCGTCTTGGTATTTACTATAATTTATCGCCATTTTTTGTCTAGGATCTGGTTTTATGGTAGGGTGCGCAAATAATTTACAAAGTTTTGAATAGGGTTTTATGATTAAACTTTTGGGAATTTAATGGCTAAGAGACTGCTGCATATTTTTCTGGGTTTCTTTGGGTTTTTATTACCTATACTTTGTGCAAAATCTAGCTTAAGACAATCTTAAGTAGGTTTGGCCATTCTGTGTAGATTAGTTAAAATGGCTGCCAACAACTATATAGACCTTAGCTAACCACTCAATAAAAAAATGCAATTTCAATTTCATAAATGTAGTATTTACATAAACTTTTAGCCAAAAGTTCGAATATCAATAGATCACAATTTAATCGCTAGATTTTCACTCGCAGCTGCTGCTGGCCACAAATTATTTTCAATCCATTTTGGCAGCTGTGTAATCTGGCCGTAACCGAAACAATTTGTTCAACATCAACAGTACTAATACAATAATTCAATAGCTCACAGGCCGTAAAACTCGTTTACTCAGATTCACACAGCCAAACACAATGTGATATATATATATATATTTATATACACACAGAGAAAGTTTTCGGGGGTAAAGCCCAGTCGACATATTGAAATTCATAACTACACACAAAAACCAATTACAATATCAATTTAAAAGGGATTAAAAAGCATGTCCTCCACGGCTTACCGAAAACCAGGAGTTGTTATTGTTGTTGTTGCCATGCAAACTACAAACCGAAGAGCGAAGAGTGGCTCGTATTTATAAGATTGGCTGGGCCACTCTAATATAAATATAAACGTATATTCGTAAATTGTGAATTGTAAATTGTGAATTGTAAATTGTAAATTGTATTTGGGCTTCTTATCTCGTCAGCTGCAAAAAGTTTAAATGAAATTCTGAGCTAGCGGATTTTCATAATAAATAACGCATTAAAAATCCTAATGCCATTGTGCAATAATAAATATGTTTTATTGAATTCTCAACAAGTGGCTGTGTGTATGTGTGTGTGTGTGTGTGTATTTTTGCATAATTTATTTTGTTTGTTAACATGCTGATAACCACAATTTTGTATATAAAAGACCGCAAAGTATTTGCATGTGACTCAGATTCTGATCAGGGGACTTGGCTTGTCCCCCAGACTGGACTCGACTTGGTGTTTCTGTATTTGGCCAATGTAATTTGGTTAAGTAAAGCTGCTGATAAGTGCATTGCATGGGTGTGCAAATGGGTGAAGCATTTTGTGGCTTGCAACGCTTCGGTTCGCTGTGCCTCAGTAAATTTAATTTAAATGCCCGACTAAGCAATTTAATTTGCAAATCACTTGCGAAATCCCGTTACCCTTATCAAATGGCTTTTGCGGTATCTATTTGTCTGCAACTTGGCCGGGGGTACAAGATACTCAATTAAATCGAAGAATTTAAAAGAGACTCTTGTTAGGTATACTCAATTGAAAGGAATTTGAAAAAAGTTATATATTAAATTTAGGTACAATATTTATGGGCTCATTCTTAGTTTTTGCAGGTTCAACATTTGTTGTAGTGTGTTGTGTAGAGGGTATTCAGCATTCCTGCCTTTGATTTGCAAACTGGGCTCAATTCATTGGAACAGTATAAGCCGAAAGTTGCGAAGAGTAAAACTTACTGGCTGAGCATGTCAAATTAACATTAACTGGCGATTACAATAGCTTTACCTGCCCGTCTTGCCCGACGTATACGTATATACATATATACGTATACACGATAAGGCAGCAAGCCAGAAAGCAGGAGGCGCAACAAGCCAATGACAATTGAAGGGATAACGAGACACACTTCGCAGAAACACACACGCAGAAACACAGCAGCAACAACACTCGTTTGCCTTCTTGTTGATAAAGGAAATTAAACAAAAAAAAGTTAAGCCCTCCAGACAATTGACGCAGCTCGAAGGGGGCCTGGACTGGTCAGGAGAGGGAACTGTGGCATTTGTCTGATTGTCTCGTTGACATGACGTTGCGCGATTTGTAAAAGGCTTTTGTTTTTGTTTTTGCGTCTGCCTGCTGCCTGCCAGCCTGCCAGCCTGCCAGCCTGCCTGCCTGCCTGCCAGTTTGCCAGTCTGCCGGGCTGCCTGTCTGCCTACAAGTGAGCAACACGCGCCAATGATTATGTTGCCGCTGACAACGACAACAGCAATGACAACAGCAGCAGCAGCGGCAGCAGCAGCAGCAGCAGCAGCAGCAGCAACAGCAACAGCAACAGAGCACTTCGAAAAACGCATCTTTCTTTTGTTGTTTGTGTTTTTTTTTATTCTGTATTAAGTTGGCTTGAAATGCTTGCTACGAAGCTTTTCATTGAGTAAAAGTGACGCATGCGCCGCCGCCGCATTTTGGCCAAGCCAGACGAAGTCAATGTGGCAACACGATTTTTGGTTTTAGTTCGTTGTTGACACTCGTGTGTGCTGGACGTTTGCAGCGGCGCCACGTGGCGTATGTGTAATAATTGCCTTTCACCCATTGAAGTCGACAGTCGAAGTTCGCGCTTATTGGATTTTGGCGCAAGTAGCAAAAAGCCGGTTAAAGTGTTAAGAGCATGTGATTGTATGAGTGCCCTTGTTTGAATGCGTGTGCTGAGGTAGAAAAACACAGTTAGCTACAACCCTCCTTCTGGCCGCAACCAACATAAAACAAAAGAAAAACAAAGCTCAACAAATTCCAAGAAAATTAACTTGGCTTATTATTTTACTGTTTTGTGATTGTTGTCGTGCTCGCAACTAGGTTAATTGATGTGTGTGAGAGCGCATCCAAACGAAACATAGCCAACCAAATACAATACAAACATAGTAACATACAACGTGTGCGCCATAAGCCCTAACGAACGTGCAACAATAAGGCCCGTAAGCGCGAACAAGGCACGCGATGAATGCAACAAGGACGCCCATTGCAATTCTGGAAATCGAGCATACAAAAAACTAAGGTAAATAAAAACACAGATTTATCTAAAAGTCGAACAATAGCAGCATTAAGTACTTAACCATAATGTTACGCCGAGTAGAAAAAAAAATATGAAAACTTAAGAAAATGCGATTAATTTATTGAAATTTTAACTAGATTTTTGTTTTGTTTGGTATGAAGACTTATTAAACATTTTCTATTAAAGAGATTAACACATAGATTCGCCTTGTTAGAAATATTTGCAAAATTAACTGGTGTCCTTTTTCCTTATTTTATTGTTAAAATGTGGTTTTTAAAGCTAATTTATGATTGTCCTTTCCCATTAACGTTTTCTTTTTTGTGCATTCAGGCGAAAAATGCAAATTCAATAAAGTTAAATAAATTCTGCATGTGTCAAAAATTAATTAAAGCAGATTAACATCAAACTTCGCACAGGTGTTTTACAATAACCTACTTCATGCCACATTCTACTGTGCCTTCAAAAAAATATTCATTAATTGCATTTAAGAGGAATTAAAAATTCGGGTTTTTTTATAATTCAATAACGCTGTGACAATATTTTAATAATAAAATAAATGAATTTTAAAAGCAACTGCAGTATGCAAATTCTTGTGTTAAATAAAATTATTAAAATATATATTTGAACATGAAGCGTGCGAAAAATGAATTAAGGCATATCAAAAGCAAACGTCGCTTCTAGAGTTTCTGTTTAATTAACTGAGCCTTAAAATTGTAATTCATTTTTCTTTTTCTTTTTTTAATTTGCATCTCTTTAATTTAAGAGCATTCAATGTCAGCAGCCTTTTTTTTGGTTGTTGGTTGTCGGTTGTTCGTTGGCGGTTGTTTGTTGTGTGTTTTGTTTTATTATTTTGCGGAAGCCGCGAAGCAGCATTTATAAAAAGGTTTTTCTTGCTCGCCTGGTTACGTGAGTCACCAACACACACACACAAACACACACACACTATACCACAGTCATGGCGTTGCCTCTGCATTACCGTTCTTTTTATGACGGAAGTACATTTAAGCAGATTTTTTACTGTGCGCCCCCGAAACGCAAGCTATGCGATCAAAAAAAAAAAAATTTGAATATTTTCCTTTTGCGCTTTGCTTTCATTTTCCTGTCTTGCCAAAATTTATTACCAACCAAATTGCAATGTGTAGCGAAAAAACAATAAAATAAAAGCACAGCAAACTTTGCCGGGCCGAGCGCAATAAAAAGGGTTCAGCCTGCATTAGCCCCAAAAGTTGTGCGTCGCCTTTACAGGACATTGCCAGTCCGAAATAATTATAATTGCCAAAATTGCTCCAATTCCAGTCGACTGTCAGCGTATTTCATATTTCACAATGTTTGACGCACGCTTATTGAAATCTAATACAATTACCACACACCTAGCGGCAAAATACAACGCGTGTGTGTGTGAGTGTGTGTGGGCAAATATGCCAAGTAAAAGCTAAGTGAAAGTCATAAGCTACCAAAAATTGTACACAAATAGAGAGTAGGAGAGGAAGTTTTCTTCAGTTGCCAAGCGAGTCAATAAATAAATTTACATGTGAGTTGCCTAAAGACTTTAGCTGGTTGTTAGAAAAATACCCTTTAAACACTTGACTTTGTAAGCTAGGCAAACTCTAAAATTTTATTATGAAATGGAGCTCTTTCTGATTGTGTGAATATTTAACGCTTGCTTTTATAACGCCCTTGCATTGTATGAAGGCGAAACCTTACAGATTAACCCTAAGTAGACATATCTATTATCTGCAGGGTATTTGGTAAATCGACTACACCCATACATTTTCCGTGTTGGTTTTGTTGCCGTTTTCTGTGACTTATTATATGCCATGCGTAATGATATAATCTGGCACTGAGATAAAAGAAACTTTTTAGGCACATCTCTAGGCCGACAACTTTAAGGGCAACATTTAAATGGCAATTTAAATTTGCATAGCATTAGCTTGAGCACAGAGCGCCAAGCATCTGCTGACATTTATTAAGTGTGTAAGTGAGCTATTCAAAATCAAAGCAGCAGAAAAATCGTCTTTTCAGATGCAGCACAAAAATGGAGTCTGTCTCAAAGAGGACACTCTCCAACTGGCACGCTGAACTTCTGCGTGGCATGCCAACGCGTTACAGCTGAACTAAGGCCAGAAGTTGCAAGATTTCTTGGTTCTCGTTGCAGCTGCAACAATGCGCTGACATTTATGGCACGAAATGCCGCCGGCAGCTGGCAGACAAATGCCTTGAGAGTGCCATACCATGGCAGCCGAAGGCATAGCATTCTAAGGCTCTGTCACCTGCTGACATTTCCAATGTCTGCTCCCACATTAGCTCTGCCATTTTTCGTAGCATACTTTTCCGCGTCCAACTTATGGCGCGCCTTCGTCCTGTCTGCTTGCTTGGATTCAAAGGCAAATACTGAACATTTTCTATACGGATTTTGTACGTGCTCAGTGCCATTTAAAGATTGAAAGTCGTTTACGGCAAATGAGTTGTCTGCGTTTCTGAAGAAATGAGATAAGGATGTTAGGAATCAGGGTTTGAAAATGAATTGGTAACTATTTAACTAAATCTATATACTGGATCTTAGAGAGTGTTCATGAATAGTAATTAATATATTACCCATATTAAATATGTTCGTAAGGCTTACACAAAAGAATTTCAGGAATATTTCCCTTTTGAAGCCCTTTGCTTTGCCGCTCTCGCAATTTTTAATATGACGTCGAACAGAGAAGGCTTTGATGTTGATGTGTGCTGATGGGCTGGCATATTTGCTTATCGTTTATGCCAATGACAAGCACGCAAAGAGCCGTCGAAAGCCGCCGCAGCCACCGTGTTCTGGTTAAAGTCAAGGCTTCGCCTCGGCGCACCAGCTGCACTTCTGTCATTAATCGGAGTAGCTTTTAAACTGGTTTTAATTAAAGTGCTCAGGTAAAAGTAGCTACGCCTTTGTTTCAGATACTTTGCCAGTATTGCACATAGTGTAAATATGTGTATATATATACATATATGTGCTTTGCTATATTCCGCACATGGAAAGAATGTTGGCCCCCAACTTTGAGCATAAAAAGTGTGAACAATTTTATTGTGCGGAAAATTTGCTTGTGCAACGTAAGTGTGTCTGTGTGTGTGCGTGTGTGTGTGTGTTCTAACCTTTCACATTCAGGCTGAAATACTTTTGCATAATTTAAAAAAGGCAGCACAAAAATGAAACCTAAGAACTCAGCGGCCAAGGTAACAATAAAAGGTCGCCATATTGTTGTTGCTGTTGCTGTTAGCGCTTTTTTCTGATCTTAATTTCCGCTTGGCCATTGTTTGTTTTAAAGCTGATTTTTTTTTTTTGTTGTTCATAATTTATGTTTTCTCACGCTTGCTTAGGCATGTGATGTGCATTTTGGGCTAAAACTGTTGACTGAAATGTGAGCAGTCAATGTTAAGGCTTGTTAAGGCTTGCGCTCTTATATACATATGTCAGCTTACAGTTTATATGGTCAGTCAGACCGCAAGCTTGCATTAAGCATAGTTAAATACGTTTTTTGACAGCTAATTCCATGAAATACCTTAATTCCCTCATTCGTTGCCGCTTCTCAATTGAGCCCCCTCCTAGCTGCCCGTTCTGACAATTAAGAGCCCAAAAAAATGCACTCTAAAATGCAGCTAGCCATGAAAAGCATTGCATCCACAATATGCATATATATATATATATATATATATATATATGGTGCAGTATCGCATGTTTATATGCAAAATGCCGCACAGGGTGTTCCCAGTGCAAATACAATTTTTGGTTTTTTTTTATCATGAACACAAATGGGGGAAAAAGTGCCGAAAAAAGTATAAATCTTAAATGTTCTGACATGTGTTCTGCAAAATGTTGAACGCAAAATAAATCCGCGCAAATAAAATTCCCGAACGCACAACTTTTGCCATAAAAGGACTGCCCGCAGCGCAGCGCAGCGCAGCTCGGCGCTAAAGCCAGAAATAAACAGGAAAACAGGAAAATTCATGGGGGCGATTGAAGGGAAATGTTTTGGAGAATGTAAGCACTCACATTGTTTTGGCGTTGCTTAGCTGCAGTCACCGCAAATTACTTGTCAAGCGTTTTGCCAATTGACGTCGCCTACTCGACTATACGGCAAATAGTTCTATTGCGCCTTACAGTAGGCAACATTTTTTATTCAATAAACATTTTCGGCGCGTGTGCGTAAATATTTTATGCAAATTGCTCGACAAAACGGCCTGCCGCAAATCGAAAACTAAATGAGAAATGCGGCTAAGCGGCTCACGTGATTCCAAAGGTATTGTTGCATGTTGCACGAAGTGAAGCCTGAAAGAGATTTGTGCACTCGGAGAAAAAAGCTGTTTCTAGAAATCATTTGCCATACAAATTATAAGTAAAGTGTTTCTGAGTAAGCTATAAATCAATCCTAATGTCAAAGTTGACAGTTATCGTAAATATTTTAAGTGTATAAAAACACTTGCTTTGAATAGGAAATGTCAAAGAATGAATGTAATTTAATGGTTTTCAATACAAGTTCAATATTTCTCAGTTTAACCTTTAAAGATTTATAAATTGATAAAATTTGCTTGCAGTATTTTATGCTTAGCATTGTTATTCGAAGAATAATCTTTTCTTTGAGTGCAGGCAACTTTTCAAAGTAAGCTATAAGAAGTTGAAGTTTTCCTTACTTCTAAAAAAACAGGCTGACTCCGATTTAGATCAAGACTCTGACAATCAAACTCCGACTCCTTGAACTATGCATATCGCAATAAATTTACATTGAAAAGCCAAAACCAAAAAATGCGCAGATATTTTTTATGCGCAAAATAAATTGAACTTGAGGCTGGGTAAAGTTGGGGAACAAGTCCTTCAATGCAGAGGCAGCATAACACTTGGAGTAGACGAAAGGCGGCGAAGCGCATAAATTGTGGCTCGTCTAAGACATGCCTCAAACACACACACACACATACACACACACTCGAAAACTCGCACACTCGCACACATATCAAGCAAAGACGTCCCAAATGCTTGTGTTTTGTTTTGCTTTGAGGGATTATATACGTATATACGAGTATTATACCTGCCGGTAAGCCAAAGAAAAAAAAATGTAAGGAGCGCACTTTGAAGACGGGCGGAAGTAAAAGCAAAAACCCGCATCGCCGCAACCAGTGGACGTTGAGAGCTCATCTCCAGAGATTTGCCTAAATTATGATTTATACTTAAATTTATTTTGGCCCGTTGCAAAAGGCAATTTCTGTTGCCTGTCCTTACCTTGGCGTAGTTACTGACACCGCAAATTTTCTGCCGCACCGATTCCCAACTACCCAGCGGTCTTATTGAAATGTGTGCTCTATACCAAATAATCCTGTCCGGTCAGGACAGTTGCCTGCTGCATTTGTCGACCAATTTTAATCGGCCAAGTATATATGAGTCCCGCTTGTGTGCTTGATGTCTCCATAATGTGACAGTCGCTGCTTTGCTGCGCTCCACGGCGCACATTCATTTTCCGTGGGCTGCCACAGCTCCAAAATATATATATATATATACGCAAATCGATAATACTTACACATGAAAGTATTTGTAATAAATTTTACAACGTAAATCGAAGTGCCAAGGCGAAAAAACGCCCCGCCCCCAAACAAGGCTCAATCAGGCTTTTCTTTTCGTTGTTTTTCATTTTTATATTGGTAAATGGCACGTCGGCAACTAGTTTTTGGGCTTCATGATTTTGTCGGTTGTTTAGTGCAAGTTGAAAGTTTTTGCTGCAGACAAATGTGGCAACGAGATTTTTTTTTGTTTTTTTGTTGTTTTTTTTTTTTTTGAAATCAGGCATTTTGCCCTTTTTACGCTTTGAGGAAATTGCCTTTTAGTTGTGTGTACGAAAATCGATGCTCGACGCCGGTAATTGCGGCATGGGAAACGACCCAGATTAGATGGCCCCCTCTTCATTTGCATTTGGCAAAGATAAAGACAGGCTTAGGACAATTTTTTTTATGGCTTTGTGGATACGCTTCAAATTTGCTGAAAGTTATTTTGGATAGCCCAAATTTCCAATCGAAATCTGAGTTAATTAATGTGGTGTTTGTTTTACAGCTGGACTCACAACAGGCAATAATTGTAACAATTACATTCAAATTGGCTTTTCAATTGATACTAAAATACACTTTACACGATATGTTTATTAATTGTGCTATGCCCCATTTCCAAAACCGATTTAGTTGAAAATTAGTTACAGCTGCTGTTCTGCGTGCAGTTGAATTTTAAGTTAAAATCAAGTGACTGTTGGCCACAGTCGCCGCCTGTTGGCGACAATGTGCGTGGGCGCCGCATATCAAATGCATAAAGTGGCCAACACACTCGTGTACACACACAGCTAAGCACACAGTGTCGTAGGTTCAGTGTGTGCACACTTTCATTTTGTTTGTAATGCGTCCAATAATGGCGGCATTACGCTTATTTAACATGCACACACACACACGCATAGCTAACGCAGATGTCCAAGCGTAGCACATGCGTGAGAGGTTTATGGGTGTGCGTGTGTGTGTGAGTGTGTGTGGGGTGTGTGGATGCATAAAACTGTCCTTAACCCACAAAACACTGACAAGGGATAATATTAGCATAATATGAGTGCGCCGTGTGGATAGGGGCATGTCTCAGTAGGCGTGTGTGTCTGTGTGAGTGTGTTTGTGTTAGCCAACAAAGCCTAAGCCGCATTGGACCAGACGTTTGGTATAAGCGCAACCAAGCGACACAGCGCACAGTGGGCACAAGTAACAATTGTTGTGTGAAAAAACTAGAAATTGAAAAAGGATTCAATATAAAATTTTAGTTAAAGATAAAATTCATTTACTAATTTCAACATTTGTAAACTCAATTGCAATAGTATTCCGAACAATTATAAGTTTTCTATGCAAATATTTTTTTATTAAAAAGCAAATTTTACCCACCGTGCAACTTTATGAGAGTGAAGTGTGGGAAAAGCCACATGTTTTCCCAGCCAAACACTATGTGAAACTAGGTTTTGACCGCCTGTAACGCAGTCGACGTCCGCAAGGCACAGCAGCTGAAAGTCGTAGACATAAATATTGTCAAATCGATATATATATAAGATAAATACTAAACCCATGTTATAGATAAACATATATACTAAAAAAAAAAGATGTGCGTAGCTCAAAAGTTAAAGGAACGAATTTTGAAATCTTTTTCTTGTTGTCTTGCGGTTAAGCTTTATCGAATCGCGTTTATCTTTGTGGCTTCTAAATAAAATAAAAAATTCTCTTATATACATATTTATTTGCTTTTGGCCTGTACATATGCTTATAGCCAAATTTAAAGCCCTCATGTGATGCCATAAAACGTATCAACGACTTTGTGGCATCCGCTTTGCTTCGGCTCCCGTTTTATCAATTTAATTGGCAATGTGGCTGTTGTTGTTGTTGCTGCTTTATACTGGTGCCATCATGTTCCAAGGCCTGGCCGGTTAAGGATTAAGCATATAATAACGCGCGCTCGCCTGCATCTTTACAGATGATGAGCCGCCTGGTAAGGCGTTTTTAATAACATTTAATACCATTTCGGGCTGGCCAACTGCAGAAATTTGAGAGCACGCGCTTCGGGCCGCAATAAATGAGCCGTTAAACGCTTTAAGTTAGCCAGAGCTCACAAGCGTAAATGAGTGTGTGCCAGTGTGTGTGTGTGTGTGTGTCTACTGATATCCGTATGTGTGTGGGGCGTTTTATTGCCGCTTTATTGTGGCCGACTGGCGGCTTGGCCAAGTCTTAGCCAAGTTAAGCGTCATAAACGGGTTAATGACTTGGAAGTTGCTTTTAATGCGCACAGAAATGTTCCACATTTGTTGTTGTCTGTTCCATGTTGTGTGGCTTGCCACTCAAGTGTTGGCTCTTAGGCCGCATGCCCCAGCTGAGCTGTGCTTTTTTTTTTGTGGCCTTTGTCTCATGTCTTTTTATCAATTTTACTTCGCTTTTCGGTTGATATTGTTGTTGTTGTTGTTGTTGTTGTTGCTGTTGCTGTTGCTGTTGAAGCTGTTTTTGTTTACTCAGGCCACAATATGATTATTTTTTTATGAGCAACTTTTAATTTGTTTGCACATGTGTTGTACACTTATGATGCGGGGCCACGTTACAAATGGCAAGTGGGCGGAAGTTGGGAACGGGAGTTAAAGCAAAACTTATACCCTTGCCTTTTTATATCGCCACTTTGGCAGCGCACGCATTTTGTTATCCTCATCAGTTTTTGGGCCACAGCAAACAAATTGCCAACCAGTTGCGTGGTTTTGGCCACCCACTTTTAGTGTTAGACATTTCCGTTTTCCGTCGAATACAAATGGTGGGTCATTTTTATTTAACAATATGCGTTATTACTGTTGCTTTGGCATTGTTGTGGCTGCCACAACGTGTGGCATGTGTGAGGGCGTACGGCATTAATGTTTTATGAAGCCATATTTTGATTTATGCCACTGTGAGACCTGCGTTTAGGTGTTAATAGTTGTGGGCGATTGCATTATTATTATATTTTTCTCCTTATTATTATATTCTTTATACCTGATGCTTACTAATCCATTGGCATTGAAGGCAAGTTGACGTAAGTATAATAAAGACTGGTCAGAAAAACAGAAATTAACAATAAAAGAATTATTGTATAACATAAAATATATATATGTATATATGAAGGATGTATGTATAGCTTGTTGTATGTAAACTTTTGTAGTTAATTGTTAGAATAACAAGTTTTTTTTGAGCTTAAATTTGCCTAATAAAATTAAGATTTTTTTTATGCTTGCGATTTAAAACACATTGTTTCATTAACCCAACAATTACGAACATATTTTCATCTCTTTCAAAAATTAAATTGTTCATTCTGTGATTGTTGCCTTTCGGCGCTGACTTTTACGACAGCGCTTTTTATGTGGCTCGCTCGCGGCGCTTACTTAAGCACTTGATTTTGTAATTATTCAACGCTGGAATGTTGAAAATTTGTCGAGTTAATGACAGAATGTTAAAATTCAGCATATATAAAAGACACGTCGCCTTATAAATTGACTTGGCGGGGCGACGCGTATGCGGCAAAAGTTTTCCGCCTCAGCTGTAACACGTAGCAGCGTTTTGGGCCCCTAAAAGTATGCACCAGTTAATTTGAATTCGATGTGTGTGCTTGTTGTATGTGTGTGTGTGTGTGTGTGTGTGTGGAGCTTGACTTAAACTACTTAGCTGTCTGACTGCCAGCGGCCGACGCGCTGCCAACTCAGGCGAAAAATCAAAATTTCCGCACATTGCCTATTTTTCAAAGCATGTGTGTGCTAATGTTTGTGTGTGTGTGTGTGTGTGTGTGTGCCTACGGGCAAGTTTATTTGGGTGCTTTTCTGCTGTCTGCCGTTTTAGTTGAATTGCAGCTGCTGCTTCTTCTAGCTTCTGTTGCCTGACGGTGTCTGTTACCACTGATCTGTGTGTGTGTTTGTGTGTGTGTGTGTGTGTGTTTTCCAGCCTCGTTTCAATCACGTGCTGCACGACGGCGCCATTCAATGTTGTCAAAAATTTATGGCGAGCAGCAGCAAAAGAACACGAAGACGGCAGCCAGGTAAACGATAACTGCCAGGCGTACTCGTACAAATGTACAATATACACATAAAGAAATAAATAAAATGGCATAAAAAGCATGCAAATAAAATTAACAAAAACGAAGAGAAAAAATATAAACGGTAGTTGACTCACATTTGAGCGCAGCTGACGGCAACCAAATAACCAGATTTAAGGCTGTGCAAACTTTTGATAATACGCACACGTGTGGTGGAGTGTGTGTGTATGTGAGTGTGTGGCTGTGAATGTTCTTTATTCTCAGAATCGCTTTCATCTTTAAATTGCCTAAAAAAAAATACGTTTCCAGTGAAATTTGCTGGCAATTTAAATTCCAGTTACATTTGTTAAAGGGAATTAGAAATTCGCTTTTTATTCCTTTTACTGATTGTCAACTTAGCGATTTTAGGACGAATTTGAATAAGAGAACTCCTGCTTTTTTTTTTCGTTTTCCTTTCATTTGGTTTTGCCATTTATTTCCTTTATTTGGTTAATAATACTTGTAATTTAGACTGCCAATGATGCGAAAATCACTTGAATTAACAATGCAAAGCCAGCTGGGTGCAGGATCAGAGCTGAGGCAATCGCTCGTCGCGCGGCTTAATAAAAATCAATTTGCAGCTCCTCTTTGCCATTTGTTGCAAAATGAATTTAAAGAAATGAATCGAATTATGTCATAAGCTCGACAGACAGACGTTGACAACGGCTGCGTTCGCGTTCGCGTTCGCATTCGCGCTCGCGTTGACAACGTCACTAACTGTCAGTAATGTCATTTATACCAATAAAAATATTATTGATTTATTATTTTGGTAATGCAATTTGTTGGTTGCGAACGATGCGGCGAAGCGTTCCGTCGATTTTGAAATGACAGCCACAAAAAGCGACCCGATTCGTTGGTCAGTTTAAGGTCAGTTGATCCAATGTTTGGCTGTGGCTTTTTTCTTGTTACTTGTGTACAACAGTTGTGAGCGAAATTGTTAACATGTAGATTAACCAAAAAAGCCATAAAATCTGCGACGCACCTTAAGCTGGCCGCAGAGAAATTAAATCGTGCAGAAAACTGACTAAAGCGCAGCCAACTTGAACAGCATAAAAACCACAAAAACATGTTAAGTATCCCAGCCGCAGAGCCCAAAACAAATGGTGGCTTTCACTCGCTCTAATGATCATCAGCGGTGATGAACTTTGTCTAAAAACGTTGAAAACTGTCATTTTGGGGTTTTGCTCAAAGGTTGAGGGACTAGTTTTGTCTGACATTACAGACAACGGGTGAGAAATGATACGACAGTGGAAAGTTGTCTCTGCTGTGTGACTGGTTAAATGATGTGTGTGCGAATCCTTTTAATATGCTTTACACATTTTTCCTATTATAGTATGTGGCTGGTGGCCTCGCTGCACCTGTGACGCATGTTCCAGTTGGGGACGAGCCACAAAAGGCACAATGGCAACAAATACTTGTAAACTAGTCGCACAAGGTCGTATATTTTGGTCCAACTGAACGCAGTTGCTGTTCTTGCTTTTGTTGTTGTTGTTTGCTTTGCATGCTAATTAAAAATTAAAATATCCACTAAAACAAAAAAGGAAACTTGTGATTCATTAGGCTGGCAGGCGGTGCCAGTAAATAATAAATAAACTCGCTGGCTAATTAAGTGAGGAAGCGTTCGCCCTCTCTCTGCTGTCATTCTTTCTCTTTCTTTCCTGCACTGACAGGATATTATACGCTTGTAATTTACACGGCACACGTGGCCCGCGTCCTGTGAGAGTGTTGCCCCTCATTGCGGGGCAGCCGGTTGGAAATGCAATCGATAACAAGCCTGAGCCGGCACAGCCACGTGAATTAACTATGACTATGCTCAGCTAGACACACAGCAACGGATAGAGAGATAAAAAGAGAAAGGGCGAGGGGTGTGACAGAGAGCGACCATGTGTGACTGGGGTTAGCTGTTGTCCTTCATGTTGGTTGTCACATAAAATGTTCAGTTTCCATACTGAAAATTTAATGATAATTTATAAAATTACTTAACGCAATGCATAGCTAGGAGTGACTGCATTGTGTTTAATAATATATTTATGCAGATATTATTGAATTGGTAGAGTTGCCGACAATAAATGCCACTGAGATGTAGAAATTTTGTTTATAAATGTTTACTATTTATTTTTGCTTAAAGTTTCTTTATGACCAAGAAGCTCGCTCTTCAAAAACAAACTCAACAGTAAATAAAGTTCGTGCCTGCCTTTGAAAGCCAACAGTCTAACTCAAAAACACAATGATAACCGACTACTGCTCAACACATGCCCCCAAAGCTAAGCAGCTAAACATGTTGAATCCTTGCCGAAGTTTGGACCAAGAAAATATATATATGTATATAGTGCCAGTGGGTGGAAAGGGAAATAGAAGTACGCACAATTCACAATTACAATTATTTTTCTAGTTTCGTTTTCGTTGAGGGCGTTAGCGGCTGCGACGCATAAAAATCGCAGCTGTCAGTTCAAAAAGCCAAAAACTTCAGTAGCAGCATCAATTTTCCACACGCCAGCGAATTTTTGCCACAAGCACACGCACACACACACACACATACAAACACACACGCACACACACACTGAAAGACTTGGGAACGCAATTTTCACGTGCAAACTTTGCGCAGCAGAAAAAACATCTACAAAAACAGAGCCAATAAAGCGAGTGTAAAATGCAGTTAAACGAATATTATATACGCTCTACATTACTTAATAATAATTGAAATAATTATGTTGGTTAAGTATTTGATATTTGTTTTAATTCAATTTTGTGTAATGAACAAAAGTGATAAATAGCAAGCCATATACATTCTTACGCTCCGAAGTGCTTTCTTTATTAGGTGACAAGCTGCACGAACAGAGCGTAAAGCCTTTCGCATCCTTCATAGAGCATCGTAAAACAAGTGTAGCGACGTGGTGCGGCATAAGTTACCGCAAATAAAGTAAAGTAAGTTGCACACTTTTATTTCGTGCGTTGCCAAAAGCACAGCGTATGCTTGTCGAGGACGAGTCGAGGGACGAGGGGCGGCGCGAGGGGCTGACTGACTAGATGTGGAGGGGCTGCCAGCTAATCTCAACAAACAAAGCGTGAAACTAACAATTCTGCAAATACAGACTAACCGCACTCGCTCCCACAGACATTGCCAAGCAGAAGAATGAGCCGGGCGGAAAAACAGCGGGTGGGAAAAACCCAAAAACTTTGTCTGGCACAAACAGGAGACAAGAGATATGGAGTATTAGAATAAGCGAGAGGGAAGAGCGAAAATGAAACTTTATTTTCAAGTCAGACATCGAATTTATTTTCGTGTCATCAGCGCGTTAGGCAAATATAAAGTATGTATATATGTATGTATTATTCTGGTTTATATATATATATGTAGGGGGAATTGCGCGTCTAGCAGTTGGAAGTGGCGTTAAATTAGCAGAACTTGCTAATTTGCTTTTGGTTTACACTCGCTTTGCGCATTTTGCACGCCAATTGGTTGCAACCAGGCGTATACTTAATGTGCGAACATTTTGGTAAATTAAGCATACGCAATGTTGCACTTAAAGGAAACCGAAGAGCCACTTGAAACACAGACAGAAAGAGAGAGGGATGGAGATAGAGAGATAAATAGCGAAGGAGCCCAAGAAACGGGCCAAGCCGGAAAGCAACAAGCGGCTCAGGATACTCGACAGGAGCCAACCCAACAAGCTAAGCTCTAATTTTCTCACGTACTTGTAAATTTTGCGGAAAACCGCAACAAATTCACTTATAAAAGTAATCTAGAAAACGCGTACAAAACAGGAAGCACGCAAAAGGCACGAAAAAAATGCTCAAAAGAAACGGCTGAAAACTCGGTGTGTAAAGAATTGCGTTCGCGACACGGCGACAACTTTGCGTTTTATGTCGCCCTATAAAAGGAATGGGCAAGTGGTCGCTGTAGGGACGATGAGGGAGAGGGATAGGATGGTACAGCTTAAGTTGGTTTGGGCTGCGTGCCAAAGTCGCGGAGAAGAACTTAAAGCAGCCGACACTTTATCGCAGATTTAAAATTAAATGAATGTAAGCACATTAAATGCCCGACGCTGTTGCTTTAACTGCAGAGTTTAGAGTGGAAAAATGCTGGAGCCGTGGATGGGGGCGAAAAAAGTTTACAACTCAAAGTTAGTTTATGCCAACAACAAAGAGTTAATTAATCAGCAATTTGTAAGACGCTGTTAATACAATCGCATGCTCTGGGACTTTACATTAAGCTTAAAGTTTGCGCTGAACTTAATTTAATTTCATTACGGAAAAAATATGTTGTAAAAAAGTTTTAATAGAAAAAAATGATTGTTTACTTTTATTTTGGCTTCGCCTTCTGTTTACACACACAAAGCTAATCGAAGCTCCATTCTAGTCTCTGCACAAATCCCCAATCACAACACATCAGCATCATTTCGTATCATTACTCCCCAAACGGCTCAAACTACGCTTCACGTTTAGCCCAATTAGGCGCAAAACTTGTCACTTTCACCCAAACAGGCTCTTAAACAGTTCTTTGTAATACCCTCTATACACAAAATAACTTAAAGTGGGCTTAATAACGTTCTGTTACTTAATATGACTGTCAGAAACAAACAAATTTATTTACTTTATAAAGCAAATAGGAAAGATTAAAGATGACAGGACTTTCTTTAATGAAAACTAGAAAGAAAACTTACTGATATTTTTATCTTTGGCTTTATTAAATACATAAGAAGCACAGAATTCGTTCAAGAACTAATTAAAGGATATCTTTCAGTTAAGCCATCTCGACTGATTTCATATGCCTCTGTAATTTCTTGCTACACAAAGTCAGATCAATTTTTTTCAAAGAATTTATATCAAAGAGCATCTAAAAAGTTTTAATTCAAGTCGCACAAAGCAAAGGAAGTTCAGGCATAGTTTAAATGATCAAATTTGAGGCACAACAAAAGTTGTTGCGGGAACAAATGAGCCGCACTTGGGGACTTAAGCGGGAGCAGGTGTAGGCAGGCACAAGAAAAAGAAAGAGAGAGAGAGATAGCGAGAGAGAGAGAGAGAGAGAGCTAAACAATGTGCATGCCCGCAGCTATGTGTCAGATTTTGGAAGGACCTTCATCATTTTACACTGAGCCATGTTTATGATTGTTATTAGCAGGCGGCAAAACTTTCGACGACGCTTTTAATAAACTTTTGGCCCCGGCATTGCAATGAGGTTATGCAAATTGTACACAAATACACAAGTATTGGGGCGAGTGCCTGCGGCGACCAGTGCCATAGCAATAACAACAAATTTCAATTATGCCATAAAATCTATTTAGGTGTATAAATATTTGGAAAATTTGTGAACGCCACAAAAGTTGGTCGTCGCTTGGCGTTGCGCTGGCGTGTAATTTACAGATTTTCTCGTTAAGATTACGCCCAAAAAGTTTTGCGCCATTGTAGTTGAGTTCTCGACATCGACGCATAATTGGCAGCAACATGAAAAGTCAATAAACAAATCAAAACAACAAGCGGTTACGCCTATTCAACCTCACCACCCCTCACCCACGCAGTCAACGCCTTTGCCTGTTGTACAAGTTGTAAAATAAATTTGCCGACCAAAGTTAAAGCTCATAAAATTGTTTTGTATTGTAAAGCGTAATTAGAACTGCGGTTATGTACATTTCACTAAATTTGATTTCAATTAGCAAACATAAATGGCCTGCTGTCAAGTTTTTGGGCGGGGCTGGGGGGGGGCGTCCAACCAAATGGCCAACAGCCGCCTGAGATATGGGCCCAAGTTCATTAACCAAATTAAGCGTGTTCGTGTGCTTAACCAGCAAAAAGTTGCTTCAAACATGCAAAAAACACTTGACGCAGCTTATGTCCTAGAGCCAGGAAAAGTTTATTTAATGCTGCCTACGTTGCGGCGCACTCTGAAGTATTGCAAATAATCAAGTATACGCCTAGTATGCAGTAAGTGCTGTTGTTGAGCTCTTCTCGTGTATTACTAGCTCAATTTACTTAATTAATAAAAATGCCTAAATGAATGAGTCCACACAAATAACCAAACTACTCGGACAACTTTGCTTAGCTGATGTGAGCTACACAAATTAGATTAGACGTAAATGAAACATATGTAGGTGTGAATACTGTATAATTACTTGGCCAAATTATGTTAAGAGAACCACATTATTTGCGAGTACCTTGAACATATGTTTGTATTCCATATCAGGCTATACTTTTTGGTAGTCAATAGAAATATTCAACATAGTGCAGGCTTTAATAAAGGAACATATCATACTTAAGTAGTTCCTTTTGTTGTTTAGCAATGGCCAATCTGACAATCTGTCCAAATATTCGCGATATATACTCGTTATATTGACTTGGGCGCATCAAAAACACGTTTGCACATGTGCCGCACATGGAGCTGAAGTGCTTTGGCCATTTACTTTATTGATTACAACATTTTCTTGCCATTGATTGAAGCTCAAGTGTGCGAGGCGGAACAACTTTTATTCAGTCCAAAAAGAGAAGAAAATAATAAAAAAAAAGAAAAGAAAAAACAAACGAAACAAAACAAAAGAAGAAGAAACAATCTGGCTGTTTTGTTATTAGGTATAGGACTGCCAGCGATTCGTAGCCAGCTATAGAAACAGCCACAATGGCCAGTTGTCTGTGCTTCGTTTCGGGCCGCAACGTTGCTCTAGGCCAACTTCTGTTGATTAAAGTAACTGCTGGCGGGGCCTTTGTTATTGTTAGTGCGCACTCAATATTAAATCGCAACAAATTGTATAAATAAATTTTCAATTTACGCATATGTCTCTATATTATATTGATATACTAGTGTGCGTATGTGTGTATGTGTGTGTGTGTGTGTGTGTGTGTGCGTGTGTGCGTATGGTATCTCGGCAAATAAATAAGTGCGAGCAAAGTGCGAGGCAAACTGTCATAATTTATGTAGTTTATCACATTTTTTCTGTCCTCGTGTGTTGTGTGTAGGAAGCGGTTGAAATCCAATGCTGGCGTATTTGTGTCAATTTAAATTTATGTAAACATAAAATGGCCAACCGAATGTCCTGTGAGATGCGGTGCGCGCTGTCTCTGTTGGGTATCACATATTTCATATAAATATTTTCATGTTTCTTTTTTCGCTGCTGCTGCTCCTTTTTTTTATGATTTAATGCGCGCGGCACGCCATGACGTTCACTTAGGCATGGACACAATAAAAATGTAGCCACAACAACAGTAGCAGCAGCAGCAGCAGCAGCAGCAGCAGCAGCAGCAGCAGGACACGCTCGCCTCTTGCGCACTTTTGACATTTCATTATCCTGTTAAGTATTCAAAAGTCAACCAAGCAGCCAGCCCATACACAGACGCACAAATTGTGGGCGCTCGTCCTGTCGCCTGCCTGCTTCGTCCTGTAGCTGTGGCCATGTCCGTGTCTGGCCCATGGACACGCCCCCCCTGTTGTCATCCAGCTGCGTAGCCAGCTTATCATTTATGCCAAACGCGTACTTTTTGGCTTTTACCCCACAGTTGTAACCGCGTCCCTCCCGTTGCCCACCCCGCCCCCACCCCCACCCCCAGCCCCGCCCACTCGCCCCTCGCCCCTCGCCCCATGCTGCACATTGTTGTATCGCCGTTTGTTTTGTCTGTCCGTAATGTCATGCGGAATTGCCTTTGTGTCCTTGGCGTTTATGACATTATATTTGTGTTTCTGCCTGTGTGTGTGTATGTGTGTGTGTGCGTGTGTATAAATTACATTACACAACAAGCAATATAACAAACGATAACAAACACCTTGCCTGCAAAAAAAAAAAAAATGGAACAAAAAGTGAAAATAAACAAAACAGAAAAGAAAAACAGAAAACAATTTAATAAAAATGTTCTTTGGTCCTTCGATTACGCTCGGGCCTGCTTTATGTTATGCAATTTACTTATGACATTGCTAATGACAGTCATTGCCGTCTACCCAAGGACTTTTCCGCATTAGGCAGCAGGATGAGGGGGGGGGGGGAGGGGGGGGGCTGGATGTTCTCGGCCTGCTGTCAGTTCGTGTGTCTGACATGCATTTTTCGTAACTGCATTTAGCTGACAAAAATGTCAGTACATTTCCAATGGCAAACATTTTTCGGTATTTTCCATTTCGAATTTCAACCAATTCCATTTTCATTGTCAGTTCGGTTCGACTCAGCTCTGCGGACGTGCTCTTGAGTCTGAATGTCGGGTTCATTGGCAAATTTTCTGTGTATTTGCTATCGATTGATTAAAAATGGCAAATGCACAACAAAAATGTTGCCAATAAGGGTCTAAGCCAAGTGTACGACACAATTGCTATTTTCAGTGTCAACCCATTTCACAAGAGCCGACCAATAAATAAGGAAGTGCCCCATAGATTAGATAGTGCTTTGTTCCTTTGTTGAAGGTGCTCAATTTTCTATAATCAGTTGACCTTGTGATTTAGGTATAGATTCCACCAACAAATACACAAATCTTTAAGCAATATCCATTCAGTTGGCTAATGGATAACTCACCCTTTAAGAACTCGATCGTTGCTTTTAATTTACCTTGCTGACGCTGCTTATTGATTTATCTGCAATCTCAAGTGTTAGAATCTGTAACTTTGTATCTGTTTAAGTATCTTAAAAGCAATCACTGCCACCGAGCTGACTGGAATACATATAAATTTTATATCTTTTTCGCTTTATTTTTACTTCAGGCTACGTCACCTAGTCACCAAGTCGTCGAGTCGCCGCATTATCGAGGCAGCCTTGGAGCAGCCAATGCAACCTGCACAGACAACGTTAGAAGCGACTACTAACAAAACGTGAGTATAAAGCTAGTAGCCAGCGGCGGCACACGAAACGTGTGCGTGTGTGTGTGTGTGTATGTGTATCGGTACTATATATCTTGGACATGTGTTGACCATCAACTTATGCAATCAACCATTTGGCTTTGACCAGGCAAACGGACTGCCATTGGGTGCTATGTAAACTAGAGACGACAACGACGACGACGACGATGGCGATGACGATGGCGATGGCGATGACGATGACGATAGGACAGGGTTCCGACCACGACGACAAATGTTTATTTAAGCATAAAGCCACGTACGCTGCAATCACACAACCAAACACACACACACACCCACACACATGTTCCTCAAGTGTATGTGAGTGTGTGTGTGTGTGTTTATGTACTTAGGCACAGCTGTACTTGGAGACTATGCCTGGTAATTACATACAGCATGTGAGGGCTCCAACACATTCTTTTTGGCCCAATCTCTTTGGGCCGCTTAGCCCAGCCGTCTGGTCGGAGGGGCTGCATAAATATTTGTTTTAACCTTTTCCCTTTTGTGTATTTGCTTTTGGTTTTATGGCGACGGCTCTGTCACTATTTCATTTCGATTTAAACAAACTTTGTAACGTTTTTTTTGCTGATTTGTATCCTTAATTTATTTATTTGCGATCCTGCTGATATTTAGTAATTGAGTTTTTTGGTTAAGCTCTGCTGCTGATGCTGATGTGGGTACGGCGAGGCGGGTGCGAGGGGTGCGCATATATTCTTTGGACTTGGCACGTTTCAGAGGCCACGACAACAAATGCGACTCACTTGGCCTCCTTAAGGATATATTTATGTGGACGTGTGCGACAGCAGCCGGCTAAAAGGATACTCCCGCCGCCGGGCTATCACATAAAGTTTGAATAAAAGTGTTTCCCTGGGGGCAACTCGATGTCGTTGCCATGTTGCAGCCGTGTCGTCGTCTGTTTAGACTTTTTGTCTTAATTTATCGTTATGAATGAATCACTTTGTGCCATTTGCCGGCTGCTCGACGTTTCAGGTCCTTTGTGCTTGTGTTTGTGCTTGTGTTTGCCAGCACGTAGCCAGGATGTGCTCGTACTTTTGACTTAATTTGATTTGCTCAAATGAATTTCAATTAACCAGAAATGAAATTTATGCTTTCACACTGACAACTCTAAACTGTGAACTGCTGAATGAAGAGAAATGAGACAAATAGGTTGCCTAAATACTTAAAAGCTGCCGAAAGGCTGTGAATTGTTTACTTATCAGTGCCACTTACAAAGTCCCTTCAATTTCTCCATTCATTTTCATTTCACTATTGATTACATGTCATATTTTTGTCGAGCGTTTAGGGCCTGCTTCTGGCTGATTGTTTGACTGCTCATCATTCATAAGCGTGTTGCCCGTGTGCGTGTTTTTGTGGGTGTGTCTATGTCTATGAGTATGTTATAATGCAACGTCGGCGCTTATTATTCCAAACACACACACACACACACACACACTTACACACACACACACACCGAGTGAATGTGAGCGGTTGCTGTCAACAATGACAAGAGCAGGGCTGAGGTTGATAACAACTCGATAGAATGCCGACGACAATGCTGACACATCGAAAGATTGTCATTCCATCAATTATTCAACAACACGCAAATCAACAACAAAATGCTCAACCGACAATCCAAGAGTCATCGTCAGTGCAAACAGCTCCAGACAGCTTCAACAGTGCAGCGCGGTGCGGGGAAAAAAACTGCGAAAAAAAAGTCCAAATATTAAGTGATACAATTTGTATTTGGAACGCTTGCCGCAGGCCAACCAATGAATAACAGGACCAAGCGGATGGGTGGGGAAAAAAAAAAAAAAAATAAGGGGAAGGAACAGAAAAAAACAAACTCATCGACATGAATATCTGAGTGTTTTTATTTATGACTGTGCGTCAATATTCCGGTTTTGGCCGGATTGCGATTGGGGCATGCTCTATGACACAACTACAGCAGAAATCAATCAATTCGGCGCCCCAGCTCTGAACCGTAAAAACTAAGAGCCGATCAGCTTAGGAAGTGGCGAGTAACAAGCGTTACGAGAATCAAGTGGGGAGCTATAAATCGATGCTTGACATGGTTAAGTGCTTGTGCTTAACAATGGTTTAGGCCAAAGTGGTGCTGAGACCATTGTTCCTACTGCGAATGCTGCGAATGTCCCAGTTGCTGATATCCTGTGTCTATTCATGTTATTCCCGACACGCGAACATTTTCGCACTGATTTAAGTAAATTTACATTAAATAAAAAACCGCAAAATAAAGCAGAGATTCCCATTAACATTTAAATACCATTTAAGTACCCACCCATCTATCTTTACGTAAGCTTAAATCTTAATAGGAATTATTAGTAGCTAATGTAGACCCATAGAAATGCGAGAAGATTAATTGTTTGTTCATCCAAAATGGTTTATATCATTAATTTTGTTTTCAACACGGGCAAAGCATATTATTCGGCGTGGGCGACTTTAAACAAGCAGATTGTCGGGATCTTTGCTGTCGCTGACATTAATCACTTTATGGCCTTTAAAAAGGCCATCAAATGAAAGCGTCTTTAAACAACTTTTCAACTTTATTAAGCCATAATCATGCTGGTATTATGGATGTTCCCTCAGTATCGGCAGGCGACCGCATAAATTAACACTTTGATCAGTACGCACTTTCCTCGTTGTCATAGCTCTTCATTAATTTCCATGAACTAGCAGTAGTGCAGCTTCCTGAATTATTATTCTTTGCACATCCTTTGAGTCGACAGTTTTGAAGGCATTCAGTTTCCATTTCCGAAATGACACACAATTTTTCGCCCTGTATGCCTTGGGCGCTGTTGATGAATTTCCCTCTTCATCATAATTATAAGCGCCCAGCAGTCAGGCAACAGTTTGCTCCTTATTTTTTTTTCTATACCCTGCCAAAAAAAAAAGAAAGACTTGTGAGCATATTGGCATTGTGGAAATAGTAAATAATGCAGTATTAGAAATGAAAGCATAAAGAGTATCTGATGGTTGGCAACTGTTGTTGCTTTTGTTTCTGCTTTTTCTGCTCACTATCCTTAACATGTCACATAATATGCTGTCCCACTTTGGGCTGCATAAAAGTTGCTCCTCTTTGTGTGTAGGTGCAATTAAAAGTGTCAATGACAATGTTGCCTCTGTTGCAACTTGTGTTGCCGTTGCTGTTAATGTTACTTGCGCTGTTCGGCTCGTTAGCTTTTATTATTGTTGGCAGCGCCAGCGTTATAACCATTGCCGTCCCCATCGCTCATTGTAATTACGATAATTACGACAGGGTCTGAAAGTGCAGCTCCTTGCGTTGCACCTTAATGAAGCAAAATTCAATGCATACAGATTCAGATTCTGATTCAGATACAGCGTGTCCTCGAATCGCTGCCTGCTTTCAGTTAGGTCCAGTGTATGCTGCTACCCTACTTTACTTCGCCGTCTACGTTCTGTTTATCCACTTAACGGTATACGACATTGCGTCGTTAATTGAAAACTGGCGCATTAAGCGAAATTTACCTTCGTCTCCCTTCTAGCGCCACGCCAGCCCCGACCCGACCCATAGAAAGCCTACTCGCTTTTATATTTTCTGCTTTTTAATTTTTCACATTGTAATGCCCCGCGCTGGCATATTTATTTATTAAAGTTTAATTAAATACCTTTTAAGATTCTTGCGGATGACTGCAAAATATTTTTAATGAGTTTTTCGCTTTTGTGTGTTAAATATACAAAAGTTTGCCCATGTGCAACACTTGCCGACTTATGTGGTTGTGGGTGTTTGTGTGTGTGTGTGTGTGTGTGTGTGTGTTTGTTGTAAAACCGCTTAAAAAACCATTAAGCAATTGTTACCTATAGTCAAGCCTTTGACTTTATATATCCTTTAGATGGCGCTTTAGGAATATCTAAAAAGGGGATTGTATTAGTTAGTTATTTGGTTAAGCATTTAAGCCATTCGAATTTACGTAGATATAAAAATATTCTGTTGTTTTTTTGTTTTCTATTTAATTCAAGGTGATTGTCTTTGCCTTTTTGTTAACCAAGCTCCCTTTTATAGCCTTGTCGGCACAAAAACAAAAGCGGCTTCTTCTGGCCAAACAAAAGATAACTTTTTAAAAGCACAATAATAATAAATAATAAAGACGACGTCGACTGTTTTGGTTGCAGGCGTGAAAAGCACCAAGCGAACTCAAACGGAAATGCAAAACACTAACCGTACTCGCAACACGCTGGCCATAGACCTTGTTATATAGACGTAACCATTAGCCGTAACCAAAAAAATAAAACCCCAGCCAGACATTGAATTGACCTTAATAAAGTCGACGACTGCGACTGCGACTGCGACTGCGACTGCGGCTATGGTTGTGGCTATGGCTTTAGGTTTGGCTTTGGCTATGGCTGCTGTTGTCTGTTGTCGACCTTTTTGAGGGCAACATTTTTCATTCGGCAGCCCACTCTAACCACGCCCCCTTGCTATTTCTTTCAGAAAATGCTGATACTGCTGCCATTGCTGAGTATATTTGGTAATAGTCTCATTGCTGGAGTCGGGGCGAACCTGAGCTTGGGCTTTAAGGTCATCAGGGTGAGTTATCCAACAAAAAAACAAAAATAAAAATTAAAGAAATAAACCAAAAATCTTGTATAAATTTATGAATTCCATTACTAAACTTCTATTTTCTCTAATTATGCGTCCCAAAGCTGCCAAGGCATATAAATCCCGGTAAGTCCTTTATTTTTTGTATTTATTTTTTCCTTTGCACCAATTGAGTTGAACGCCTGACTTAAAGTTAAGCAAATCATCGGGCAAGTACGTGAGTTCGCAATCAATTTAAAATGAAAATTGTAAAATTACATTAGCTTTGCGCTTCATTAATCAAAGGCACTTCGGCTGTTGCCACTTCAAATGTGCGTCTTAAAATCAACCCAAAAATAATTTGGCAAAAAAATGCGAAGAGCAAAGTGCAACAAAAAATAAACACAGAACACAACAACAACAATAGCGGAACGCCGGGACAGCGGGACAACGGGACAGACAGACACTTTTCCATTTAGGCAGCCATCAATTTTAAATATTTTTCGTGTTGTTAGCCAAATAAATATTCATTTTAGGGCCCAAAAGAAACAACACTCAGTAACCAAATAGTACACAAAATTTATAAGGATAAGGCATTCAGTCGAAAGAGAAAGCAAAAAGTAGAAACAGGTTCAAGCTGTGTTATTTAAGACGGGATTTTGAAATGGAAATTTAACAAGAATATAAGATGAGATAAAACGGCTGAATGTGCTTTCCTTTCTTTTAGTAATTAAATAAAATTTAATAAAAACAAAAACTAAGATGAAGTAAAGATTTGTAGAAGTAAAGATTTCCAAATATATAACTTTTGTTCTTTAAGATTGCAGTTTAGTTAAGTCTTATAGAAAACAAATTATTTTCTATTAACTTTACTGAAAATTGGTTTCAATTCGAAAGTAGGTTAATCTGACTGAATATTGTTTGGCTGTAACAGTCAACTAACTAACGAGTAAAGTGATTTTAATCGATTTCTTTTATTATTTTTCGGAAAAAAAACACATGCAATATGTTTTCCTGCTGCTTCACATGTTGTCGAGCAAAGCTTTTCAAAATTAAACAGCAGCACGAACTGTGCCAAAAACTTTTCGATTCGGGTGCTACAACAAATACAACCAATTTTCCCTCAGGCCATATCGCTGCATATGTTTTATGGGTGTGCGCTCTACAGACGGCCCCAACCCGCAACCCGCACTCGGCATACCCTGCCACCAAGCCGCTCCCTGAAGCTAAAAGCCAAAAGTTTTGAGTCAAATGCCAATACAGTTTGTGCGTCCATGAGCTCCCGACGCCTGTTGTGGGTAGCCCCCTGCCTGTGTGTATGTGTGTGCGTGTGTGTGTGTGTGAGTGTGTGTGTGGAAGGGGGGAGTGTGTGAGAATGTGCTTTGGGCGCATATCAATGCTCCACACGTTTTGTTGCTCGCGGCACCCCCCGCTGCGCTGTTGCATTGTCCAGGCAAAGCGGAACAAGTTTATTTAAACTGTAAAACTTGTTCTTTTTCGGCTCGTAGGCGTGGGCGGGTGCAGGGGGCGGAGGGGCTCGTGTAACTTCAGCAAAAGTTATCGAAACACGAAAAATGTGGAGCGTGTGCTCATGTGTGTGTGTGTGTGCGATTGTATGCGCTGACGAAATAAACTCACAAAAAAAGAAAACATATACATATATATATATATATTTACAAAAAACGTGAGGAATTCGTATTTGAACAACATACTAAGAGATTTACTTGTGCTGCAAAGCGAAAAGATTTCCAGACTTCTATTCACACACACACACACACACGTCCAGAATTAATTATGCAAATAAGCCAGAGAAAAGCATGGGAATAGTTAAGGAATTGCATTTGAACAGAACTTTATAAAAGGTATAAATTTGATTTCAGTTTGGACTTTGTGCAAATATTTTTAACTTGTTTCGTTTGATAAAATTTAATGGGTTTTAAACTTGCCAATCTTCCTACTGTATCGATTGAGTTGAAATTCTGCTAACCACAAAGAAGTTGTGTTTTTTTATTTGTTTTTTTTTGGTTGCTAATATCATGTCCCAAGCAAACAATATTGAGCACACAATTTGCAATAAAATTGCGCATACGCAGCGTTGTCAAAGGGGCCTTCCAAGCTTACACTTTATTGAATGATCTCTGCCTATGTGTGTGCAGCTATGTGTGTGCAGCTATGTGTGTGTGTGTGTGCACTGGGCACTCAAAAGTTGTCGCACAACACGCTCAAGTGTTGTAAATCTTTGCACAAAATGAAACTTTATTTGGTCATGGTCATCAACGACTTAAGTAAATCTAAGACTCTAAGTAAAACAAACACTATGGCCCCGGCATAAAACAAATAAAGTGTGCAAACGTGACCCCAAACCAGGCATGGAGACAAGTGCTGATGATGACCCAAAACAGCGAGCTGGACACTGGGCGCACAAAAGTATGCTACACTTTTGGCCCTCTTTAAGGACACAGCCATACAGCAAAGGGTTCGAGCAGCACATAGGGCATGCCCCGACTTGTCGCAAGGTAAACAACAACAAAGAACGAGTACATTACAGAACACAGAAGCAAAAAATAACAAGTATAATGCATAACATGAAGTTATAGCATGGATAAGGCGGCCCGCACTCAGATTTACAACAAAAAGAAAGGAGAGGAAGTACGAAAAAACACCACACAGGACGAAGGGGAGGACACACATAACTGCTTAAGTACACTCCAGGAAAGCGTAGACAGTCTTAAATGTTGACAGCTAAAGCAGATAAAAGTGCTCACATTGCAATTCCTGCGCTCACTTCCGCCTTAAAGGCGAGCAACTGCATACCCTATAAATGTTGAGAGGGCATTATTCCTTTTAGAAAAAACTTGCACGATTAAATATTTCTAAGGGGCTTTGGAAAATTGATTTGTTAATGCAATCACTTTGGTTTTTACATTTCATATTTTTTATTTCACTTTTGCAGCTGTGCATTAATTTCTTAGAGAGTATCTCAACTTGGTTATGTTCTGTTTTTTATTCCAATTTTCCTTTTTTTGCTGTTCTGGTCGATTCGTTAAGGGTAAGCATCGATTGCTTGTAAAGAGCAATTGCACACACACAGACGCACACGTCGAACTTCACTTCCTGATATGTAAAGTGTGTGTGCGTATGTGTGCTCGAGTGTTTGACAAGTTCGTGGGTGTTCAATGTAGACAGCTTTTGTGTATGCGTGTGTGTGTGTGTGTGTGTCTTATGCCAAAGTACATTAAGAAGATTGCACTTTCGAAAATGACACAATTCGCCACAAAGTAAAAAGGTGTAAGGCTTTAAAGGTCGTTTTGCAATGGGGTTGACAAGGGGTTCGCAAAGGATTGCAATGGCTTGGCCCAGTCCTGGCACGTGGCTTAGGTGCCACAAGAAGCGAGTGACAGTTGTGACACTTCCGGCACTCGATCAGCTGTGCTTGTGTGTAAACAGTCTACGGTACTACAATACTCCCATCTAATTGCTAATGACATAAATATGCGACCACGTGCTCGTATTCATTACAAACAACGTGCAATGCCAATTTTCACATTAACCATTGATGCCTGCCAGCCTGCCAGCCAGCCAGCCAGCCAAATGAATGATGATCCCACAGCAAAAGACATATTCCGTTTTCGTATACGGATTCGTATTCGTTGTATTCGCAGCTGGTTAACAGAGTCACGTCGTCGCCGAAATCAATTCAAGAACATGCACAAGAAAAGTGGAAAATTGCCACCGAGCACGTAGCTATAAGTACCCAATAGGTGTGTGTGTGTGTTTGTCTGTGTCAGTTGGTAACGGTAAACTCCTGTGTAACTGCGAAATTGCAAATATCCAATGGCAAACCAAAGAAAAACCGGGTAATTGTGATTGGCGGCTGAACATATTTGTGGAGCCCACAGCAAAAGCAAACTTTTGCGGCCTAATGGCGGGCCCATAAAGCACAACATTTGTCAGTATCAATTTTGATGAGACGCGACACACATAAACTCTATTGTTTGCTCGGTAAATATAGTACTGTCAATGTGAATGTGTGTGTGTGTAATGTTTGTTGGGGGGATGCGAAATTTATAACAGTAGCTCCCTGATATTAATTGGTTTTTTTTTTGCCTTTGACATATGATGAAACGAGTCTAAGGGAAATGACAGTCAAGTGAATTGGTAATAAACAAGTCATGGCAGCGTAATTATAGCAATAACAACATTCAATTCCAAATGACTTTTAGGGGTTGCAAAAAGCAAACGAAGCTATTTAAGGGCGACTAAAGATATGCCACAAAAGTAAGTAAATTTATGGTAAAGTCTGTACTTACTTCAAATTGAATATATAAGTAACAAACAAATGAATATTGTGATTAGCAGCACAACCAACCACATAAAGTTAACTTTCATCAAACCAAAACGAGGCTGTCGCTAAAGTTGGCCTATAAATGCGTTCAACGATTAGCTGCAAAGCCGCAAAACTCTCGCACAGAGGCGTTCAATTCAATTCCAATACCTATTTGCAGCTATTTCGAGCTCGTAATTTTTTTTTTGTGCTGATTTGATTTTTCTTTCTCCTTTCTGCTCTACAAAAAATGTGTTTTTTTGCTGCTTTTCTTTTGACTGCCCGATGCTGGACGACAACAATGGTCCTGCCACGCCGCCTGGCATCCTGCTGTCCCTTGCCGCCGCCAATTGCTGTCACTTTGGGCCGCCTGCAGCCAATTGCAGCGTTGGCAACACAACTTTCGCACATGGAGCCACATTTAAATTGGATTGCAAAACCCAATGCGTATGCGAGGTAAGTCCGGCCAGGGCACAAAGAAACAGTTGGACAGGATTCGGGGCCACACAGACACAGATTTAGCCAAAGTCAAATGCAGCTGCACTAAGCGGCATTTGCTTTTGTGGTTGTTGCTTAACCAGCGATTGCCCTTTAGCACTTTTATTTTTGTTTTTCTGTTTAGTACAAGGCTTAACGTTAACACTTGTGTAATTTATATGCTGACTAAATCCAAACGCATTGCAGCATTTTAATTGGAATCAGGGCTAGGCTATTTACATGAAGACTTAAATGTTTAGCAGCATATTTTAAATGATAGTTTAAATCAGTTTGTATTATTTTTATTTAATCATAAAGCATGAGAAATTGTTGTCTTGGAATTCAATTTATATCTAAGTACAGCACGTGGGAAAACCAGAACGTGAATGTGATTTACGCGCAATTATATGAAAAGAATAGAAAGGATTGCCAAATCTGAGCAGAAGATGTGTGTGTGTGTGTGTGTGTGTGTGTTTGTTGGCCACACCAAAATCCCTGGCATTGCTTAATGGCCACACATTTGTTTGGAATGTCCAACTGTGTGCGTGTGTGTGTGGGTGTAGGTGTGTGTGCGTGTGTGCGGGTGTGAGGTGTATGCGTGCGTGTCTGCGGCGGAATTCACACCTCTCGCCATCTGCGGCAGTTTATCATGGTGTCCTGGGAGATTCCACCCACACACACACACACACACACACACACACAAACACACACACACATCCTCACATTTATATTCACATGCAAATGGGTCGCAAATGCAATTTTGAGAGCAAAAATCAACCCATGCTTTAAGAAGAAGAAGAAACAGAAAACATCTGTTTGTAAATTGCAGAAAGGACAAAATGTTAATTAGACGCTAAACTTAAGGTATTAGGCTGGCATTTATGTTGACCACTTGCGAGTAAATTCTGTGTAGCCAATATACAGCGTACATTATGACTTTATTTGTGGCCCAAAATAAACAGCAGCTAGCTGGGCCACATTTAATGTATTTTAATGCCGCTTGCCTTTGCAGAATGGTCGCCATGCCTGCTCCACACTGTGCCCCAACGAGCAGCTGCCGGCGCCGGAGGATACGATTTCATGCAGATCACCGCGTCTCGTCGAGGTGCCCGGCCACTGTTGCAAAATGTGGCTCTGTGAGAATCCAACAGCTGATGGTAAGTTGTGTTTGTTCCCTTCTCATTCTCAGTCACAGTCACAGCCTCAGCCTCAGCCTCAGCCGCAGTCCTGGCCATGGCCTGTTGTTATTGTTTTATAAGTGTGTTTATGGTCGCAGCCGTCAGCTCATGGTCCTGGCCCTGGTCCTGGTCCTGGTTCGAGCCCTGAGTTAATGGCGCCCAGGGGCATGCCGTCAACGTCGCAGCGTCCGGCGCACAACTTAATGCTGTTTAAGCGCCCGACCAAAAGCGCAGCGCATATTTATGAAGATGAATTATTCCATGACAAGGCAACAGTCGGTTGCCTGCTGATGTTGCTACTGCTGTTGTTGCTGCTGCTGTTACTGCTACTGCTGTTGCCCGCGGCAATGGACAGCAGCAGCATAATTACTTACACAAGGATTAAGTGTTAATTAAACGCGCAAAAATGCAATAAATAAACACGATTATTAAGCGCTCTTAAGAGGCCCTTATTTGAAACGGGCTTTACGCCTTTCACAAACGCTTTGTTGTTCATTAATGTTCCATTTTCTTTTTTCTGTATTCGTAAATCTATATGTATATATATATTTTTATGTGTATTAAAGAGTTTGTGATTGGCTGACGAACTGATTGATGACCAACACAGAACACAAACCAAAATAGCCAGAAAGCTACAGTTTTTTCCACACAAGTGGAAAACTCTTGTATGCAGCTTTTTAGTTTTTTTTTCTTCTCTTTTTAACCAAACAACAATTTCATTAGCGCAGCACGATGGAAAATGGCTGGCAAAATGAATGAAAAATAATTTAAAATGTAATGGATGTTGTTTAACATCTTTAAAATGTTTGAAATAAATTTTTTGCTTGTGAGTTTTTAATTAACGATGCTCTCCTCATTAGTTATAAAGTAAAGTGAAGTCTAAATACACTGCACTGAATAGTTTAAATACCTTCTTATGCTACACTAAACACTTGGCCAATCATAATCATTAGCAACGTTTTTGCTTTGTGCTCCTCTCCAGTCTATGCCACCTGCCACAATAGCAGCACCAGCGGCAACTGGACTGGCTGCAGCCGAGCTTGTGGCCTGGGCATGGCCACAAGGCGGACTAGCACCCATGCCGGCTGCCATCAATTGAGCAATTTACGGCTTTGCGAGAATCGCAGATGTGGCCAGGACAATAAGAACAGCTACAGCACCAGCAGCGGCCACAATAGACTATTAAACGCTGAGCGGCAGCACAACTTGGCCCGAAGCCAGCTTCATCAGTTGCACCACCATAGGCTGGAGCGTAAGCGGAACGGGCAGCATGATATGCAACAGGAGCCAGCGCATCGAATAAGAGTGAGTTGTGGCCCTGGTTGGCATTGCAAGTTGCAGTTGCCTGATGAGTGTTTTTTTTTCTTTTTGCCAACACAGAAGGGACACGAATGCCGCAGCTTACAGCGCCTGGGACCGGCACGGATTCGACTCGGCGAGTGCGTTTCCCGCAAACTCTATCGACCCAAACTGTGCGGCAGCTGCCACCGTGCCACCAAGTGCTGCATTCCAGCTGTGTCAACAACAATACAAGTGAGTATGGCTTCTATTTTCAGATTGTGTGTCGCCTGCAAACTAACTCTCAGGTGCATTTCCGACTTTAACAATTTGTGCGTGTTTAAAAGAAAAGCATTTTCTCAGATTTTCCTTGGCTCTTGCCACTTTGTCACGTTTGGCGTCATTTGCTTGTTAATTGCATTATTCAATTAAATTATCGTCTATTTGAATGCAAGTCAAGCATTGGCAATTCAAATGCGCTGCATTTTTAATAGCAGTTTGAACTTGTGATACCCTATAAAGCTAACTTCACTTAAGCAGCTAACAAAGACAATATAAATCAAATTAAATAAAATAAATTATATAGAAAACTTTACTGTGTAGATTTTCCCAAACTGCTTTTATTTGTTTCTTGTGACTAATTTTATTTTATAGAGCATTCAACAGTCGAATACTTTGATAAGGCGTTTGCCTCAACTTGTTGTTGTTTGTTTGCTTGGCTCTTCAGTTTGGCCGTCTTTGAGTATTAATTAAAACACGAATTGCATTAAAACGTCAATTTGCAATTGCAAGTGGCGACTGCAGAAAAAGAAGAAGAAGAAGAAGAAGAATGATCAGGTGGCTCTCAAAATCAATTTAGCACCTGTGCCCATTTAAGCTTTTCCTATTTATTAAACTAGCCCAATCACCGGGCCCGAAGGGTGAAATGTCAACTAAGCTCTTGCCGTGATTTCACTTTTTTTATATTTTCAAGTGTTTTTCTTCTTCTTTTTTTTGCCACTCCACAGGTCGAGCTGCTGTGTCCTTTGAATGCCGTTGATCCAATTAACTACGTACAAAAGCGAATACAGCACGAGAAGGCAGCGGAGGAGGCGGCTGGAGGTGAGAACTGGCAGCCGGAAGGCCAGTTATGGGACACCATTGCCTTGGAGCCCATCGATCAGGAATTTCTGCAATCACATCAAATACAAATTGAGAATAAATTCGTTGCCATCGAATGGATACTGAAATGTGAATGCAGCAAGAATGTGAGTAACAAAGTGGGGCCAACGGGGTGAGCTGCCCAATAATATTTGTACTTTCTTCAGATAGACTCATAAACGTAGTCATATTTTCGTACGGGCTTATTGCCATTCCATGCCATTCATTCAACAGCAGTCAGCCTGTAAAAAAAAAAAAACCCTTCCACCCTACTTTCCCGCAGGACCCAGCCCCATTTCCACTCCTCCTGGCCCATTATCCACAGCAGCTGCACGAAAATTGCTTTCACTTGTCATTTTAATCGCATTTTTTCTTGTTGTTCTTGTTTATAAGCGTTTTCTTTTGTTTTTCCTTATACCCTTCACAAAGGGTAACATAAAATATATAAAAAGTAATGCAGAAATTGTTTTTGTTCCCAGTAAAGGGTATCAATTAACTTTTATAACTTTAATACTTAATGCATAAACTTAATCCTGGATCTTACTTTATGAAATCTTAAATTATATGCTTTAACTTTAACTAAATGTTAATACCAATAATTGCCCAACGAGGGTATTTCATATTCGGTGATCAGTGATAGTTTCTCGCTTTTTGTTTGTTTTTCTTTTGTATTTTTACGTTCTATGCACAAATGTTTTGTATTGCAAAAAAATATTACTGCAATTTTTTGTCGACTGCTTTGTGGGTCTATGCGAAAACCCCGCGGGGGTGAAAGATGGGGTGTAGTGGGTAGTGGGTGGTGGGTGGAGCCACATGAGTGGTGGGCGTTATTCAGAGTCAGTCGCTCGTTTGTGGAGTTCGCACCCAGCTGTCTGTTGTGTTTTCCCATTATTTTGGCGTATTCATCTTGAATGCCTTTCGCCCTTGTTATTGCTGTAGTAGTTGCTGCTGTTGTTGTTGTTGTGCTAGTTATTTCGTATTTGTATTTCTATTTGGCGTTGTGTGCGCTGCAATTGCAATGATTGGATTTTTATGAATACATTCATCAAAGCGCCTCGGGCAACCTACCCCACCACATTCGTTTGTGTGTGGTGTGGTTTCCAGTTTATGTGCTTATTGGTGGTTTATATACTTTGAGGCTGGCAAAAGCAGCAAGTACTAATCGTAAGCTGTGCACAGATTATTGAATAATATTGAACATTTATAATAATTTATGCAAAGAAACCAATTGAATTGAGCGCACAAAGAGAAACATTTTAAAAAGAAAGCATATATATTTAAATATTTTAAATATAGTCGAATATTAAATGTGCTTGTGATCAGATCTGTATTTAATTTTATTAAAATAGTGAGAGTATTATACATAAATATACTATCAATATAGTTCAAGAGAATTGAAGGTCATGTTCCAAGAACTAGTATCAAGATAATATTTATCTAATGGTTAATCTTTGTTAAAACAAAATATTCAACTTATCTTATCGCATTACATCAAATGCGTATAAGAGAGAGAGAAAGAGAGAGTGAGAGAGAGAGTGAGTGAGCGATATTCGCCAGTGTCAACGATTAGCTAAGCAAATGTTTTCGACGCTCTTCACAGCTCATTAGAGCGCTCGAAGTTGACAGCGGCGAGAAAGTGGCCAGCAGAGCGAAAGACGTCGAGGCGCATTTTCAGTCGCTAGCCGAGCGCACAGCGAGATTGACGTCTTAGGTGGGGAGCTGAAGCAAGTTGAAGCAAGATGAGCGCCGCGTCCATACGCTCTCTGAGCAAAACAAAACAAACCGCGCGTGTTGTCATCATCGGTGCCGGCACAGCGGGCATTGCCGCAGCCACGCGGCTCTTGGAGCAGGGCTTCAAGAATGTGCTCTTGCTGGAGGCGGAGAGTCGAGTAGGCGGACGCATTCAGACCATTCCATTTGCGGACAACGTGGTTGATCTGGGCGCACAGTGGTGCCATGGCGAGCAGAATAATGTGGTGTATCAGCGTGTCAAGGATCTGGATGTGCTCGAGGCCACCGAGGAGCACTACGAGACCTTCAGGTGTGTGCGTTCCAATAAAGAGGTGCTGCCCGATGACATTGCAAACAATCTGAAATCCATTGCCTTCAACTCGATTCCCGAGCGACAAGCGGAACTTGTCGACTACAAGGGCTCGCTGGGCGATTACCTGACACAAAAGTACTGGCAAGAGGTGGCCAAGCTGCCGCCCATAAGCCGCACGATCGCCGAAGAGTTTCTCGAGAACTTTCACAAGTTCGAGAGCTCTGTGGAGGCGTCAGATCATTTATACGAGGTCTCGGGTCGCGGCCACTTGGAGTACTGGCTCTGCGATGGCGAATTGCTGCTCAACTGGCGCGACAAGGGCTACAAGAGCTTTCTCAGGTTGCTCATGAACGCCAGAAAGGATGAGCCAGAAGATCTTGGCGTGCTCAACGGACGCGTGCAGCTCAACAAGCGCATAGCCCAGATCAACTGGACAGGCGCTGATGAGTTGGTCATCCGTTGCTGGAACGGAGAAGTTCTCACTGCAGATCATGTCATCTGCACCGTGTCCTTGGGCGTGCTCAAGGAGCAGCATGCCAGCCTGTTTGTGCCCGCTTGCGAGCTATCAAGGGACTCAAGCTGGGCACCGTCGACAAGTTCTTCTTGGAGTACGAAGTTCCACCACTGCCCAAAGACTGGCCGGGCTTCGCTTGCCTGTGGTTAGAGGAAGATCTGCAGGAGCTGCGTGCCAGCGAACGTTTCTGGCTGGAAAGCGTTTTCGGATTCTATCCAGTGTCCTACCAGCCACGCCTGCTGCAGGGCTGGATCATTGGCGAACACGCCCGCCACATGGAGACACTCACCGAGGCCGAGGTGCTCGAGGGCTTGCTGTGGCTCTTCGGCAAGTTCCTGCCCTTCGACGTGCCGCGGCCACTGCGCTGCCTGCGCACCCAGTGGCATGCGAATCCCAACTTTAGGGGCAGCTACACTTTTCGCACCACGTACGCCGACGAGCTGCGCACTGGCGCCTGGGACCTGGAGGCGCCACTGCTCGACGTGGGCGGCAGACCACGGCTGCAGTTTGCCGGCGAGGCCTCACACAAACATTACTACTCGACGGTGCACGGGGCGGCGGAGACCGGCTGGCGGGAGGCGGAGCGCCTGAATAGCTATTATCGCTCTCGAACTGCCCAGTTATGAGCGGCTGATAAGCAACTATATCAACTGAATGCGCGTGTCAATAAAAGTGCTCAACACTTCATTTAATGGCCTCTATAAGTCGAGTATTATCTGGGCAAATAATAAAAAAACAAAACACAAACACTTGAAATTAGGTTTATCTCTTTGTAAACATTTAATTCAAGTTCTTTGATATATGAAAACTAAATATTTTAAGCTGAAATCAAGTATTTGGCAAAACAAGCGAATTTAAGAGAATTCAACGATTTCATTTGCACGCAGCGATTACAAATGGAACGTGGCACAGAAGCAATGTTCAGTTGGACATGGAAACATCGCCGGGGTTAGCCCCTTTTAGCGTTTGGCCAAAACATGTTGACCAACTCATTTGCAGCGAGCAGCCGCAGAGAACATTGTAATTGCACTGTTATTACGGGGCACATACGAATGTTCGGCCACCCACGCACGCCCAGTTTTAGGGGTGGTTGGGGGGGGGGGGGGGGGGGGGGGGGGGGGGGTGCCGTGCGACCGAAAAGTTTGGCACTTGCCAGGCACAGAGCAAACAATACCACAATAGCAGGGCCAAAACCTGGTGCAGGAGTCCGAACTGGAAAATGTTTTAGCCATTGCCAGTGCCCAGCGGCACTGTTGAAAATTCAAATTTATGCCACGCCGAGGCCAAAGGCATTAGAGTCCGGTTTCATGTATCTGCGAGCACGCCTCCCGGTGATATCTGCTCACAGATTACCCACATTGCCCCATTACAGATGCAACTTTGTTGCCATTCCCGGCGAAAGACAAGTCGCCCCTCGCCCCTCGCCCCACGCCCCTGCTGACAAGTTGGCCACATCTGTTGTGGCTTTGTCCAGCCATTTGGCAGCAGTTGTTGCTTTTTATGTGGCCCCAGCCAGCAGGCCAACAATCAGAGTCTGGCCCAGCCCTTGTTTGTCCGGCTTCTGGTCAAACATTTGACTTGGATCTTATCCAGGTAATGTCCACTTCTTATCTGCGTGGCCAAAGACTTAAAAGGACACTTAAAAAAAAAACTGATTGAATACGACAAATTTTATTAAACTACCACAGTTTACAAATCAGGAATTAGCCAGATCTAGTAAGTTACTGCTTTCTTTTCACTCGAAACCAAAACACAGCCCCCACTAATAGCCCGAGGTCCTTCTGCTGTAGAACTCATTCAAGCGATCCGCCTCCCGCCAGCCGGTTTCTATGGCTCCGTGCACGGTCGAGTAGTGCGTCTTGCTGGAGGCTTCGCCGGCGAACTGCAGTCGCGGCATGCCACACACATCGACCAGAGGCGCCTCCAGGTCCCAGGGCCCGGTGTGCAGCTCGTCGGCGTACGTGCTGCGAAAACTGTAGCTGCCGCGGAAATTGGGATTGGAATGCCACTGGGTGCGGATAAAGCGCTGTGGATGCGACACGTCGAAGGGCAGAAACTTGCGGAAGAGCCACAGCAAGCCCTCGAGCACCTCCTGCTCCGTCAGGGTTTCCATGTAGCGGGCGTGTTCGCCAATAATCCAACCCTCCAGCAGGCGCGGCTGCTCCATAACCTTGTGGAATGCGAAGACACTCTCCAGCCAGAAACGTGCGCTGCCACGCAGCTCCTGCAGATCCTTCTCAATCCAGAGGAAGTCGATGCCAGCCCAATCCGGGGGCAGCGGCTGTGCTGCGAACTCCAGAAAGAACTTGTCGACGGTGCCCAGCTTAAGTCCCTTGATAGCGCGCACCTTGGCCTCTGGCAGAGCGGGCACAAACAGGCTGGCATGCTGCTCCTTGAGCACGCCCAAGGACACGGTGCAGATGACATGATCTGCAGTGAGAAGTTCCTTCCCAGTTTATCTGCGATATGCGCCTGTTGAGCTGCACGCGTCCATTGAGCACGCCCAGATCGTCGGGTTTATTCTCATTGGCCTGCATGAGCAGTCGGAGAAATGTTTTGTAGCCCTTGTCGCGCCAGTGGATTAACATGTCCCCTTTGCATTCGACGAACTCCAAGTGGCCGCGACCCGACAGTTCAAACAGATGATCTGATCCCTCCGTGCCGCACTCGGCCCGCTTGAAGCTTTCGAACATCTCGGTGGCTGTTGTGCGATCCACGTTTGGCAGCTTGGCCACCTCTTGCCAGTACTTCTGGGTCAAGTAGTCGCCCATCGAGCCGTCGTATGCGTCGGGCCCCTCTGGTAGAGAGCTCTCGGCGGCGTTTCTCAAAGTGTTGGCCATTTCCCGGGGCACAATCTCCTTGTTGGAGCGCAGAAACCGAAAAGTGTTCATAAAGTCGCCCGTTTTGGTGACGAAGTCCAAATCCTGCACCCGCTGATAGACAACGTTGCCCGTCTCGCCGTGGCACCACTGCGCCCCAAGGTCAACCACATTGTCCGCAAACGGAATTGTGTTGATGCGTCCGCCAATGCGATCCTCCGCCTCCACGAGACTAACATGCCGGAAGCCCTGCTCTAGAAGCCGTGTGGCAGCTGCAATGCCCGAGGGACCCGATCCGATGATAACTATCCGAGCTGTTTGCTTGGTTCTGGTCAGAAGGCGACCTGGCGAGGAAATTGGACAAGCACTCATTGCACACACGGGCTGTAAACCAGGTTCAGAGTTGGACTAGCGACTACTTTGCAAGCGGAAATTGAAGTCGGTATTTATAAGGCGAGGTTTGCTCAGAAAGTGGGCCACTCGGGTCAAGTGGTTTTGTGTCTGTGGTTTCTGCTATCAGCAGCTACATTTATGCACTGCATGCAGTATATACTATTACCCTTTAATTTGACATTGAGATTCCCATACGATTCGCGAAAATGTTTATTATTTTATCTTTTTAATATGTCATGCTTTTAAGCTTGCTTGAAATCAATTTGTTATTCCAAAATCGAGTACGGGGTGTCTCTCAGTCATACTCACTATGAATGCGACATACTCGAGTTTCAGCTATAAAATTGTTTAGCATTTGTTCTCCGAACAGGTAATAGGCAACAGTCATAATAAATACAATATCATGTTTAACTTTTATTAGTTTAAAAAGAAAGAAATTCCATAGCTAATCTCAGGTGTACAATTAAAAATGTATAGAATATGTTTCATTGAACATTGACCATAATTGAAAGCCGATTTCGTTTACTGACCCGCAACCCATAATCAGCCGACCACCAATTTGTTCTCGGGCTCGCCATAATAATTGTTGAGGCGATCCGCCTCGCGCCAACCGGTTTCCGTGGCGCCATGCACCGAGGAAAAGTGGGTCGTGCTGGTCGCCTCCCCGGCGAATTGCACTCGCGGCCTGCCACCTGCATCGAGCAGTGGCGTCTCCAGGTCCCAGGGGCCCGTGCGCAGCTCGTCTGTGTAGTTGGTGCGGGAGCTGTAGCTGCCACGGAAATTGGGGTTGGAGCTCCACTGGGTGCGCAAGAGATTCAGCGGCTGTGACATGTCGAAGGGCAGGAACTTGCGGAAGAGCCACTGCAGACCGACCAAAACCTCCTCCTCCGTCAGAGTCTCCATGTAGCGGGCGTGCTCGCCAATGATCCAGCCTTGGACGAGGCGTGGCTGATGCAGCACACGATGGAAACCGAAAACACTCTCCAACCAAAATCGATCGGTGCCACGTAGCTCCTGCAGATCCTCCTCCAGCCAGAGGAAATTGACACCCACCCAGTCCTGGGGCAAGGGCTGCGCTGCGTACTCCAAGTAGAACTTGTTGACTGTGCCCAGCTTGAGTCCCTTGATGGCGCGAACCTTGGGCTCGGGCAGAGCGGGCACGAACAGCTTGTCGTGCTGCTCCTTGAGCACGCCCAAGGACATGGTGCAGATGACATGATCCGCGGTGAACACCTCGCCATCCCAGCAGCGCAGCAGCAGCTCGTCGCTGGCCGCCCAGTTGACTTCAGTCAGACGCTTGCTGAGCTGAACGCGTCCATTGAGCCTGCCCAGATCTTCGTCCTGATTCGGCTTGGCGTTCATGAGCAGTTTCAGGAACGTTTTGTAGCCCTTGTCGCGCCAGTTCAGCAAGAATTCGCCATCGCTTTTGGCAAAGGCCAAGTGCGCACGTCTGGACACCTCAAACAGATGATCCGAGGCCGTGAAGGAGCACCTGAACTTCTTGAGATTCTCCAGCATCTCGCTAGCCAGCGTGCGATCCACTGCTGGCGACTTGGCCAGCAACTGCCAATAGTTGTCGGTCAGATGATCGCCCAGTGAACCATTCGTCTCGTTGGGCCCAGTTGGCAGCGCCATTTCCGCCGCGGCGCCCAGCACATAAGCAGTCTCATCCGGCAGAATCTCCTGGTTGGAGCGCACAAAGCGGAGCGCCTTCAAAGCGTCGCCTGTTCTGTCCAGAAGATTTAAGTCCTTGACGCGCTGATAAACCACATTGCCGCTCTCGCCATGGCACCACTGTGCGCCCTTGTCAACCACACTGTCGCCAAACGGCACCGTATTTACACGTCCACCAATCCGATTCTCCGCCTCCAAGATCTTTACATTCCGAAATCCATGCTCCAGCAGACGCGTGCCTGCTGCAATCCCAGAGACTCCAGCTCCGATGATGACAATGCGAGCTGTTTGCTTAGTCTTCCGAACGGGTGTCGATCGAGAGTTCATGATGAAAAAAAAATATATTTTTAGTTTAGATTTTCTTAGTTTCACGCTTAGCTAGCGACTGAGCTGAGCGACAACAACTCGGGCTTTTATAATCTGTTCTAAGCTTTGCTCTCCATTTGAATTTGATGCTGAGCAAATTTCTCATTGTTTTTGTTGCACTTGCCGCCAGCTAATTGTAGATTTTTCAATGCAACGCTAGATTTTAAAGGTTGATATCAAAATAATTGAAAAATATATACTATGTATATAAATATTGGTGGGTACCTAAAACTATCCAAGCTTGATTTGCGTTTACTAACAAATTGACAGCTTTATAAAAAAAAAGCAGCTCTTGTTGTTTTCCATCCCATTTGAAAATAGGCGCTATTAAAATGACTTATTCGTATGTAATTATTGAAAATCAAGTTCGTTTGACCTTGAGTAGATTGAATAAAAGTTTAGTTGTGGGCTCAAATTACTCAAAATTCGCATTGTTGTTTTAATCTAAATTGGTTGTTGTTGCTATTATTATCATTTTAATAAGCGGCATAAATTGTGGGCTGCGCTTATTCAAGAGATAAAGGTCAATGTGAAACTTGTAAGCTTACAAGATTCAGCCACAAAAGCTATATAATAAACAGATAATAAAGTTTTCAAATGCCTGCGTTTAAATAATGAAATAATTACATGATGTATGCTTGAATAGTCGAATAGTAACTGTTGCAGTTGAACACGCTTATCGTATAACGCTATTTTATTTTTTACCTCTTGCGGCGCACTTATCGCTTATCAAAGCGAAAATAGCCCATTGAGACAAATGGCAACAAAACGTGGCTAAACCATTTGAAATCATATTTTGTATATTATTGCTGCCTTTTGTCTTGGTTTATTATAACTGTGGTTTACCCTTATCGTTGCCCCCTCCTCCCCTGCTGGTCGCATGCAGTCGCCGGGTGGGGATTTGTGGTTTCTATCTTATCTGTCAAGTCTGTTATATGTGTGCATTTCAGCAATATTTAGCAAATGCAATTTGAAGAAATTAATTCAAGCACATAAACCTAACCACAAAGCCTGAAATGCGCAAATTATATAAGACTCTTATCGCTAATAGTTTCTAATCATATTGTGACGTATTCAACTGAGTAATACATAAAAGTACTTAGCTCTAATTGCCCAAATAAATTGCTGTCGTTCGACAAATGTTTCTGCTATTCATAAATTAATTTCACCATGTCACAATGAAATTAAATGCTTGATAATTCTCATATTTATTAAACGTGCGTAAATTCATTTTGTCAAATATATTTTCAACACAATGTTTTTTTCTTTTTTTTGTTGTACAGTTTTGCAGTGCTGACAAGGATGCGAGTGGCAACAGCAACATGGTCTCCAATACCACCAAACATGGTTACTACAACTACGATAACAACAACAACAACAGCAACAAAAACAAGAAGCATGAACAACAACAACAACAACAAAAGCAACGACAACATCACGCAACTAATGGCCTACAAAATAAGCTAACCCCGAAACACGATGCAACCGACGCTGGAGTGGGATTGTGGGACAGGGATGGGGATAGGGATAGGGACAGCGAGGAGGAAGGACTTGTCGCTAACGGTATTAACAGTAATAATAGTAATGACGAGAACTCATCTTCAGAGCAACAGCCCGATATTATACCCTATCCGCTGAGTGTGGGCGAGACTAGCTGGAAAAAGGAAAAGCTACAAAGGCAGCAACAACAACAAGAACAACAAGAGCGTTGGAAACGCACATAGCGCCAAATGATAATTAAACATTTTCCACGCATGCGTTAAAAAATTGTCAGTTGAGCAGTAGAACTTAAGATTTGTACAGCGTAGCGGTATACTTTTTTTTTTATTTTTTTGGGAAAGTAGCCGAAAAATAAACAAACTAAAAATCGAGATTAAGCTTTTAAAAATGAGGAAAAAATATTAAAAACTAAAATAGTTGCATGGGAAATGGTTTAGGATTTGAGCTAACTGATCATTAAGTGTAAGTATGTGGATAAAAAACAAGATGAGAAAATAAACAATAACCCAAAATAAATACAAAATACAAAAACAAAAACGATATACCTATCAACAGACAGGCAAAAACTGGGCATATACACATATTCTGTATTTTGTAATCTTTCGAATGGAACATAAATATATATTAAAATATGGCATTAATATGTATTTTTGCGAGCACATATACAGACAACTGCTTACAATAAAGATCTATTAAAATTTCAATTAACCAAAAACAAAAAAAAAACAAGGTTGGGAAAAAAACTACCCGAAAAGATAATTGTAATTTTAATAAATATTAATATATATAGATGTACAATAAATGGCTTGCGTTCTAATGATCTAAAAAGAGAAATTAAATGTTCGTTCAAAATATAATTGTGCTATATACTCGCTTATATTCAGATGCTTGTGTAAGTGTATTAAAGACTCTGCTTGTAAACATCAGTTAAGTGTATCAAGTATTTAACAGTTGAAATAACTTAAAAGCTTAAATGCTCTCCCAAACATATCCCAACAAATATATCTCAAACATGTGCGATAATTTAAAAGAAAATTGGTAAACTGACAACCAAAAAAAAAAAAATCAAAAAATATCCAAAAAAAACCTAAAAAAAACAAAAAAAAAACACCAAAGCTTGTGCATACTCATTACCCATATCAATTGTATCAGTGTAAGTTACTTACGAACTATACAAATCTTAGCTGAGGGAATTTCGAGCGGTAAAATATACTTTAAAATAAATGAAAATTATGAAAATTCAATTCAATAATTTATTTACTCTACTTAAGATTTTTTTACCAAATTATCGATCCATTTGTCCCATTTCTTCTGCCATTTCTTCATGCCCTCCGACTTCTCCTCGTCCGTCAGCCCACTGTACTTTATAGAGTTCATGGCCAGATGCTTTAGTAGCTTCAGATCAGCGCTGAACGGGGCTATGCCCAAAAAGGCAAAGTAAAAGTCGTGTGTCAAGGGCGTGGCGAGCCAGAAGGAAGGATCATCTGATGAGATAACAAGTGGCACATTGTTGGCCATCAATATGGCAGCTGGATGATTGCGGTAGTCCTGGCCCAGCTGCAATACCTGATTGGACACCGGGCACACCTCGATAGCAATGTCCAGTTGCTTCACCAGATCTAAGGCCACCGGATGCTTTACCATAGCGTAGCCATGTCCGATGCGCTTTGTGCCCAGCAATATGGCATCTATGAGATTCTCATCGATGTTGGTGCCAAACCAGTTCGTCTCGCCGGCATGGAAGTAGAAGCTGATTTCTTCGGGCATCTTTTGCAGTGGCTCCACAAAATCAATGAGGGGGCGACCCAGCTCCTCCTGGCCCACCAAATCAAAGCCTGTGAGAAATGTGGGGAACTCTTTCTGCAAAGTGGGTGCCAATTAAATAAGGGTGGCTCAAAGTTATCAGTAACTTACATTAAGTGCAACACACTTGTCTACATATTGTTCGACCACCTTTGGTTCCACACCTCGCAGCGGCGCATATATAAGCTTGGCTCCAATAAAGTCCGGATTCTCTTCCATGAAACGTTCCGTTTCATTTTGGTAAATCGCCACTGTTTCAGCCATTGTTAGAATCGATCCATCGAGGCAGTATAGTTCTGGTATTAGGGAACGCAGCTCCAGATACTGCACTCCGTCCTCATGCATCTCCGTTAGGGCGTTGAAATAGTAGTCCGACCAGATGGGTGCAAAGAGCAGCAGTCCGTCGAGCAGCATGAAAATGCTCATGAATCGGTTCCAGGCCTCGTTGTTGGACAGAAAGCTGGAGAATGGAAACAGGCTAAAGCGTTCTCGCAGATACTTCTTCACATTCGCGTCGCCACGACGTTCACGGTACTCGGCCATCGGCTCCCATTTGCCTGGCTCCATAGTTGGAGTCGTCGGCTTTGTTTTGGAAAAGCGAAAAGCTATCGCCCGGGAGCCATCGTCAGCGGTGCAAATCCAGAGATAATCGCGATAGGTGAGGCTTATCAGATAGTCGGTGCTGCAAAGGGCCGTATCGTGGGCATGCAGGATGCCGCCCTTGGGCATTGTCTTTAGCAGGGCAAACAGTGGCGATTTTTCCACCTTTTTGAATACCTGAAATAAGTGCTGACCGGGTGCAAACTTGGCCGGATTGAGAAAGCCTCTCTCCAACTCCTTGGACTTTATGGCCATAATCGCCTTGTTGGCGATAAGCTCCTTCTCCGACAACTGCACACAGTTACCCAACCCAGAGGCGCGCTCCACTTGAACCATAACATTACGCAGTGTGAGATAAGCATCGTGGGTTAAATCCCTCAGATGGCGACTCATCGATATGGGCTCATACTTTATGTTGCTACACTTGGTGGCCTGTCCGGACATGTAGCGGATTGCCTGTTGTCGCAGCTTGGAGGACATTTTAAGATATTTGTCTAGATTTTAAAAAATTGCTACTATGTTACAATTTCAACTAAAGTTTGTTATAATTTGTCAATGTTCGGCATATTTTCTCAAAGCACGCTTTTCCGCTTTAACAAACTCGCACACACACTAACACAAACAGACACACACAGACACACACACACACACACACACACACACACACAACTATACGCGGACTTTATTAGTTATTTATGTGGATGGCTCTGGTTTTTTATGCCCGCGCGCGCCCTCAACACCACATTAAATGTGGCCGTGCCCAACATCAAATTGATGAGCCTGCCACAGGCTGCGCCACCATTTTGCGCCCTTTACACACACGCACACTCACACACACACACACACACAGACACAGACACACACACCCAAACATATATGCCCATCAATTTTATGGGCTCATACGTATTCGCCCAGGCGTAAGCCTAAGCTCCCAGCTCCGACATGGCCCGTAACGCGGCGCCGAATGCATTTTGCGTTGGCCCATAAAACTCTGCTCATTACGCGCGCCAAATCAAAATCGAACCACGGCCACAGATCCGCCGCTACCCACTAAGCAGGAGCACGTAAAATTGATACATTTGGAGCACTGCTCAAAGCAATCATTGGTGCCCAGAAAGGCATTCCACATTCATTAAACATCGACCACTTTTCTGTGCACTCAGCAGCAGTCAGAGAAGCCAAGAGATTTATGCCCAGGTCGTATGTCAGCCTGCCAACTGCAATGGATGCTATTTGCCATAGAGATGCAATTCAATGAATGGAAATCGACTTTTGCCGAATTGCAGAATTGACATTAATTTTCCATTAATCATGTTAATTAAATGTTTGCTTGGTAGCTTGATTTTATTTCATTTTTCTATCAAATATTGTTAATCAGCAATTAGTTCGTGAGTGCATTTTCACGGTGCCATCGCTAAGGACATGGCGTGTCCATGCTTGACTGCATTGCTCATTACTGTTAGTTCTGAGGCTCCTTTGGACGGCAACCCGACAGAATGCACATGAGTTGCGGCTTTACGACCAAGTAAGCCGAGCTCTTTATTCAAATGTTTTAGTACAAAATGCTTATAAACAGACCAATTAAAGTGCTAAGTGTGTGAATAACCTTGGAAGTCGATTGCGAATAGGAACTTAACGCTATGCTTAAACACTAATCAATATTAATTAGCTTAAAACGAAATTGCGTGCGACATGTGAATTCGGATGATCAAGTGCGTGATTAGGAGTTCTGAGTGTGGGGGCGGGGGCAAGGTGTCGATTGCCAAATGTCCTCGGGACGGCCAGAATTCGTTGGGATTCCTGACTAGCGCCAAAGGCCAGCGTTCAGGAGGGAGAACGTAACCAGGAGCGCTGCCACCACCCGTGCTAGTCAATCCAGCCGCTGACTGGACGCATCATTTGATTTGACTTCGTTGACATAGTCGAGGAACTCAAGCCACTTGGTCTCCCATTTGGTGAGCGCATCGATCTTCTGGTCGGCAGTCAGCGAGCTGTACTGAATGGAGTTGAGTGCCAGCTTCTTGAGCAGTCGCAGATCCGCGTGCTGTGAGGCAATGCCCAGGAAGGCTATGTAAAAGTCGTGGGACAGTGGAGTGGCCTTCCAGAAGCTCGGATCATCGGACGATATAACAACTGGATAGCCACCGGCAAATAGTTGAGAACAGGGATGATTGCGGAAATCGCTGACCAATTGCAGCACCTGATTCGATACGGGATTAACCTCGATGGCCACGTTAAGGTTCTTGACCATTTCCAGCAGCACCGGATGCTTGACCAGGCCAAAGCCGTGGCCAATGCGCTTGGTGCCCAGCAACAGGGCATCAATTAGATTCTCATCGACGCTGGCACCAAACCAGTTCGTTTCGCCGGCATGGAAGTAGAAGTCAATGTCCTTCGGCACCTGCAGCAGCTCATCAGCGAAATCTCTGAGTGGAGCACCCAAATCCTCCTGGCCCACCAAATCAAAGCCAGCCAAAAAGTCCGGATATTTCTCCTAAATGGGACATAGAAAGCAATAAACAGGCTGATATGCTGGTGTTAAGGTTAACTCACCTTCACTTCCTTAAGCGTTTCAATATAACGAGCCACGCCCTCAGCATTGGTATTACGCAGGGGCGCGTAGATCATTCGCGAACCGATGAAAGCCTCGTTCTCAGGCTTGCTCTTGAAAAGTTCCAAAGTTTCCACATATAAGCGCACAGTGTCCAGGGCCGTATACGTAGTTCCTTCCAGATCGTAAAGCTAAGGTAGGAAATATTGAATATGTACTAGCCTTGTAATTGATTTGAAGTAGCTTACTATGGGAAGTGTAGAACGGAATTCCAGATACTGCACACCATCGGCCAGGAACTCCTCCAGCGCCTTGTAGTAGTAATCCTTCCAGACTGGCGCATACATTAGCAGGCCATCCAGCAGTCCGAAGATTTCCATGAATCGCGACCAGGCCGCATTGATGTCCTGGAAGTCTGTCGTCGGATACAGGGTTAGACGCTCGGCCAAGTAGGTATCCACCTTCTCGGCGCCGTACTTGGAGCGCACCTCAGACAGCAGGCTCCAGTCGCAGTTGGGCTCAGTCAAGGCGGCAGGTTTCTCCTTGGCGAAGCGCAGAGCACTCGCACTCAGATCACCAGCCTGCTGGCAAATCCAGAGGTCCTGGTAGTAGGTGAACTTAATGATGGCTTCGGTGCTGCACAAGGCCGTGTCGTGGGCATGTAAAACTGCGCCCTTGGGCATGCGCTTGATAATCTGGAAGAGGCGTGTGTTGTTGATGGCCTCCAGCACTTGGAAGATGTGCTGGGATGGCTTGAAGAGATGCGGTGTGATTTCACCCTCAGCAAACTCGGTGAGCTTGGCCGCCATTATGGTCGCATTGGCCTTCACCTCGTTCGAGGTGAGCTCCAGATCGTTGCCCAGCGCCTTGGATTCCTCGTACTGAAAGACGGCCTTGCGCACCGTCCTGTACGTGTCGGGAGTGGGCCGTGTGTTGCCCAGCAAAGATTCCATGGCCGATGTGTGGCCGGAAAGCGATACGAATTTCGTAACGAACACATCTTTGGGTCGTGTGCGTGCCTCCGATAGAGTCAGGAACAGGCCGAGGCAGAGGCAGAGGCACAACGGTGCGATTAGATTAGAGCGTTTAAGCATTTTCCAGATTTATGGGATCTTGTGCGCCTGTCAATGTCCGTGGAACAACTGAGACTCTGGCACTAAGCACTGTCCAGTTTTGTTGACCAGTTTCGTGGGCCGTGCGCTCTTATCTGTAAGAGTGAAACCGATTTGAGTGCTTGGCATTATCTTTGATTTAACACGTGCTTCTGTATTTGGCGATCTGATTCACAAAACTAAAATAAAAACACTTCCTTTGCGGCTCGCATCCCAGCCATAGTTCAGCTGGCAACGGGGCTCTAATCAAGTGCAATCAGACAGGAATCTCGATTTATGAATGCCCAAGATTAGATTAAATAGAAAATAGAATTATAAGTGTGTGCGAGCCAAACACGATACAGTAGTTCACCTAAAGTCAAGTGCAGCAGCGCTAACATTTTATAGACCTTCGATGAGTTAGTAAGTCAAATATCGAGCTGAAGGAAATTTGTTATAAAGCACTTGAAATTTATCAAAAAATATCGTACAATAGCGTAATAGTTATCGCATTTTACTTTAAATACAATAAATTAATCAATATTTAGAGAACAAGCCAAACTTTATAAAAAAAAAAAAAAAATAGAACCTGAATTAATTTCGACTGACAAAGTTAGCAACCCATTGATCCCAATTGCTACGCCACTTGGACAAAGCTATAGATTTCTCTTTGCCGCTTAAGGCGCTGTACATGAAGGAGTTCACTGCCAGCTGCTTGAGCAGCCGCAGATTTCCCTGTCCATTGGCAATACCCACAAAGGCCACATAGAAATCATCGGTGAGCGGCGCCGCGTTCCAGAAATACGGATAATCCGAGCCCACAATGATGGGATAACCAGCAGCAATTAGATACGCCGCCGGATGCTGCTTGAAATCGTTCACATACTGCATGTAATGATTGGACAGTGGACACACCTCGGCGGCCACCTTCATTGTCTTCATGGCCCTCAGCATTTCCGGATGCAGTGGCAAATTCAACGGGTTGCCCAGTCGCTTGCTGCCCATGAGCAACGCATCAACTAGATTCGCATCCGGCATGTCATTCGAGGCATTCCCACAACGTGATTCTCCCGCATGGAAATAAAAGTCGATTTCCTTCGAAATGTGCAGCAGTTGGATAGCGTTTCCGAGCGGCGGCAGATTGCACTCATCTCCAAAGTTGATCAGATCAAAGCCAACAAAAAATTTGGGAAACTTTGCCTAAGGGAATAGTTGATGAAATACTAAACTAAACACAGAGTGTATCTATAAGCAGTGAAAAGTCTGGCAACCGACGGATCGAGTAAAGAATTAACTATTCAAAATGATCACACTACCTTCAGGAGACGAGCAGTGGCTATGTAGTTATCCATGGTGCTATCATTGCTGTCACGCACAGGTGCGTAGATCAACTTGATGCCAAAGAAATCACCATGGGTTGAACGGAATATGTTGTTAGAGGATATTAGCGAATAGACCGTATCCCAAATGGTATAGTTAGATCCCTGCAGGTCATACATCTATGGGACAGGATTAGCAGTAACCAAGATTTAGAGTCTAACTAGCCGACGCTATTCTGTTACTCACAATGGGCAGTGAGGATCGCAGCTCTACATAACTCACGCCGTCGGCATAGAAATCCTCGAGCATGCCAATAAGAAAGGTGGGCCAAATTGGCCGATAGGTGATCAAACCGTGAATGAGACGATGCGCCCGTTTCATATGATTGGCCAAGTGGGTGGCATTCATAAAGCTATGCGAATCGACGGAGAGACTCTCGCGCAGCTTTCGCTTGTACGAGGTGTCTTCCTGCATCCGAAAGTTGCTCATCAGCATCCAGTTGCATTCGTAGCTGCCCTGGGGCTTAATACGCGGCAGATCCAGCGAGAACCGAAAATCCTCGAAGCTCCCATCGATGCCCACACATGCCCACAGGTCAGAGTAATTGGTCAGCTCAATGAGCAGATCCGTCTTGAACATGCCCGCATCATGGACATGAAGCAGTCCACCCTTGGGCATGCTGCGCAGCACATTGTACAGATCGGTCTCGCTCAGATTGTATTTGGTAAGGAAATGCGGCCGGGGCTGATAAGTGTCCCAGATGTTCTGCATGCTCTCGTCCAGCTGCTTAACGGCCAGCAGACGCTCGTTGGCATATTCCTCCATTAGCGTCAGCCTAATTTGTCCGCCCACGCGACGTAGCTGCTCGCGTCGCACGAAGTTGTGGCGCAGCCTGAGAAAGCGATTTTCCTCCGAGCATGTGTAGTAGTCAACGGTAACATACACTGTCCACATCAGTGCCAGAACCATTGTGCAGATCAACACGACCAGGCTGAAATGCCAGCAGATTGACCCATATTTGGTCAGTTGAGTGCGATTCCTTTCCTCATCCTCGTCAGGTGTTGGCCGCGCAGGCGCACGGGCCACACGCTGCGCTAAATTGCGCGGCGGGTTTATGGGTAAGGTGAGTATCCATTTATCGCTTTTGGTTGCCATAACCTAAATTTTGAAATTCCAAAATTTTTGTAGATAATTTCTGAAATTTTCCCAACGACTTTTACGCCTCAAAACAAGTCATGACTCGCATCGATGCTTTTAAATCAGGCGCTGCTGATTGGAAAAACAAAGCTCTTTGTTTTTTGTTTATGCATTTATCTTGGCTATAATATGAATTGAGTGCACTTGAAACTTCGTCGTCGCCTTGGCCTCTTTTCTCTATACATGCACATATATATATATATATATTTCAGTTGCTCTTTAAAAATAGCCCAACGGCGATAAAAGATTATCGAGGCGCAAATATAAGAAAAACAAAAACAAAAACGATACTCAATAACAAACTCGACGCTCAGCGACGAGCGGACTTCGAGCGGGCGTGTGCCTGCCGGGGGTTGCATTTATTTTCGTAACGCCAGCGGCACCACTAAGCACCAACACCACCACCGCCACCACCACCAACAACAGCGACAACAGTGGTATCAGACAGTATATGCATAAGATTTGTTTTTGTTTTTCATTTTAAATGCATGCATATTATATACCCTTTAATCTTTATTTTTACAGCTAACAAATTTCAATTTTCTTTGGCTGCTTTTGCCATAAAGAAAAACTAAGCACACTGTGCGAACTACTTGCAACAAAAAGTGGCATAAGTGTATACAGATGTGAGTGCGAGTCTTTTTTTTTTTTTTTTTTTTTTTTTTTTTGTTGTTGTTGCGTTCTCCGCATGACACACGCCGGGAGCCGCGGCGGCTCTGAGCAGCTGACTGAGACAGTGATTCGAAACAGGGGTGCGATATTGCGATATTGCGAGTTGCATGCAGCACACAAAAAGCAACCAGGCGTCAGTTGAGAGTGCGTACTTATCGAGGCAACACCGAAATGCAGTTAAGGCGGCACGGTAAGCAAACATCCCATCCCACATAGGCCTATACATAGCCCAGCCGAAAACAAAGCCCTCACACATTGAACCTTCCGCTACGCAGCTCCCGTCACGCTGACAGCCCTGAACGATGATTGCTTGCTGCTGATCTGCGCCCAGCTGGCAATTAGCGACCAGTTGGCGCTGCTGCAGTTGGGCGGCAGACTGCAGCAGCTGGTGCTGCACATTTGGCGAAGCAAATACGCCAGCGAATTCGATTGGCAGCGCGAGCCACAGTTGAAATGGCTAAGCGCCGGCGAGCAGAGTCAGCTGCTTGGCCACATTGGCGGGCTGACGCGGGCGCTGCTTAATCTCGACGTCGGCGCCAGCGCAGGACTGCTGGCCCAGTCGCAGCGGAAACGGAAACCGAAACGCATGCCCAGCATGCAAAGGATTAGCTTTGGGGCGTGCAACGTTGAGCTGCTGCCACGCCTGCCTCAGCTTTGCCGCAACCTTGCCCAGCTGCAGCTGGGCGGCAGTGTCAGCATTAGCCCCGCGGACATATCCTTGCTTCTTGGCCAGCTGCCGCGTCTGAGCGCATTTGAGCTGTTACCTGGCTGCGTCTGTGGCGCTCAGGCGACAGCCTTGGCCGACATCGAATATTGCCAAACACTGCAAACGCTGAAATTGCCGGCGTGCGCGGTGCGTGCGGCAAGCGCGCAAATTGCACGACTGCCGCAGCTGAGCCAATTGACAGGCTTCCTCTGCTGCAGCGGCGACATTGACGATGACAAAGAGAAGCCAAATGCTGGCGCGGTAGCCACAGCGACCATATCCGCCTGCCTTACGGCGCTGAGCGGTTGCAACGGCGGCAACGGTGGCAACGCAGGCGTCGCCTGTCAAATTGTGGCACTGCATTTGCAATGTCAACTAGATGCCAGCCTGCCACGACTCCTGGATGGCCACTTGAGTGTGATGCGGCTGGAACGGTTCGCTTGGCACTCGCAGCTAATGGTGCACTATGATGCCACGGATGGCAGCATCAAGTGGTTGCCGCAGGCGCCGCAAGCGCCACGTTCTATGCTTCAATTCATTGCCAGTCAGGCAGCCAGTTTGCGTGAACTCGATTTCACGCGTAATGTGCATGCCACGCCCACATTTCTAACTAAACTAACCGAGCAGTTGGCATCGTCTTGCCAGCCGGCTGCCGTGTGGCACGATGGCTGCCCCAGGGTTAGGATGCCAAAAGAGGAAACGGATACGGACAGCAGCAGAAACGATTTGGCCTTTGTGGAATTTGAATTGAAACAGTTGGCTAATGAAATGGCGAGCTGTTGAATCGCAAGAGGCGATAAACTGTAGGGTAACAGCAGACTAACACCGACTAATGTAACAAGTGGATAAAACTTATAAGCTTATCCATATATATTTGTAAAATAAACATAGATCTCATAAACTCTGGCTTTGGCCAGTCTAGTATAAATATACTTAATTTCTTTGCTTAATAAAAACTTACAAATAAATAAAATCTCTCTTTCGACAAAGTCTTGTTTAATTATATAGCAGTAAGCGTTGTTTTCTGTTTGTTTTTTTTTTTTGCTTTTAATTCAGGTGCTTTTTCTTAGTATTTTTTTTTTCAAAAATCAAAATCTTTTAACTATTTTATAATTTCATAAAATGCTTATTTGTTCTATCGAGCGTTAGACAAACAAAATTCTGCGTGTAAGTATTGCAGTCAGAAAGGAGTAGCACAACATTAAATCAACTGTTCGCGGGATTAGATTGCAAGTAAGTATCCAGATTGAAAGCATCTGTAACTGTTATCACAAATCGTGTAAGACATGTCAACGTGCCTTAATGGATACTGTTAGAAATTCAGTGCTGCTGACCGACGAGCTCTACACGGCTGTGACCCGTTACCTTAGCTACCATCGAGATCTGCAGGACGCTGCCCGGCGGCAAACCTGCCAGGAAAGCGACTCTGATGAGAAGCTGTTAAAGCCACGCATTTATCTAGCAAGCTATCGTCCCAGAATGCTGCCCAACTCCAATCAGGCAAAGAAACAAGAAACTGATTCACAGAATTCCGCCACCTTACCGGGCAGTGAACAGAATGTGCCCACAGCGCCGCAGCTTATGGTGGGTATCAGGGAGTGCTATTGGTAACCTCTTATTATTATTGTCCTTTTTGAGCAGTTCCCTATCATGCCGGAATTCTGGAATCCATTGGACCCAGTCATGCCCGTCGTCCGTCAGGATCAACGAACGAAACGTTCAATGAGCGCGCCAGCTCCAAGCGCGGAAACTCAACGCGATGTCCAAAGGGAGATTGATGAGTTTGTATGCATCGAAAATGAATATGACTCAAGCGCGCAAATAATTTAATACCTTTGACTATAGGGCCAACCACACTTACCATATCCGCCTAATTTCATGTTACTACGTCCGCCTGAAGTCCGCGTAAGTTAATTGTATTTAATGCTGCAGCTAAATTTAAACATATATTCCTTAGAAACATCGCACAGATCAGAAACCACAACCGCCTATCGATTGTTCTACCGTAAGTTCAATCAGGTCTTAGACAACTAGTAACCAATTTAAATTCATATATCCTTTATCTTAAACTAGTGCCCTAATAGGCAAAATAATACTAGTTCTTATCCCATGTCCAACAACGCGACGAGCTCTTATGATGCTGTGCGACAACAACCCACAGACCAAACGGATGACAGCGGCTTGAACTATGGCAACTGGATGATGCAGCCGCAGAGACAGCCCGTGGATCGCTACAATAATTGGCAAAGGAACGACAGGTCCTTTGACAACTTTGTGAGTAGCTATGCAAACAAAAAGGGGTCATGATGAGTCAACTGCATCTTTTGATTAGGAACCGAACCTGAACAGCACTATGATTGGCAGTGGACATAACTATCAGCGTCCGGCCTGTTGCGTGTCACGGCAACAGCCGCAACAGCAAATGCAGCAGCAGCAACTGCAGCAGCAGCAGCTGCAACAACAACTGCAACAGCAGCAATTGCAGCAGCAGCAGCAACTGCAGAAGCAGCAGCTACAGCAGCAGCAGCAGCAAACTCAGCCGTCGTCTTTCACATCAACTGCAATACCGTATGAACAGAATAAAAGTCAATGCGCCCCACGTTGTCTGCCACAAAGGGTAAGTCACGTTGACATTTGCTTCCATGGTAGCCAAAAATTCATTTCGCATCGCCTTCCAATGCAGAAAACGCCGCCGCCATCCACGAGCCAAATACAATACCCGTGCCAGCCGAGGGCTCAATCAGCTCCGGACCAGAACAAGCGACCAGCACAGGTAAGCCAGGTAAGCCAGGTAAGCCAGGTGAGCCAGGTGAGTCACGTGAGCAAAGCCATTTGTTGATCTCTAATCAATTCAAAATTCATCTTCCAAACCAAAGCAATGCAATGCCTTTGATGCGACCTATATGCAACCGGGCCCCGCACAGCCGCAACGGGCGTCCTGCCAGAGGCAGTGTATCCAACCGCAACCGACCAATGTGAGTACAAATGAAATTAGAATGTGCAACATATGATTAACAATTCTATCGAACTCAACTAAGGTTACGTTTGGCACTGACTTCATGTCATCCACGTGCGCTCTTAGACCCCAAACGCCAGTTAGTGTGGCCTGTGACAATCGCCCAAGTACGAGTAAAAGTTCATGTTATCAGCCGCCCAGGTCCATCAATCCGACGTCCTCTTGCCGCACCTGTTCAGCGAACCAGAATCCGACTAGCGTACAGGTGGCCGTAAATCTGACTCCCCAAACTGATTACAAATCCTGCGTGAATCAAATTCCCTTTGTCGATCATTCAACGCGTGAGTGTTATTTGATCTATTCCAAATCTATACAACAATTAACACACAACTAAATGCAGCTGAGGAACGTTATGTGCAGCGCACCCATGCGCTCTTCTTCAACTCGTTGGTACTGGACCAAAGTTGCCCGGGTGTCATACAAAATACCCTTAATGGTCGCGAGAACTTTAACGACTATGCCTTCGATATAGCATTCGCAGGCAGCATACCAGAGAAGCCGCACCCCATCGATCCCATCAGCATGGTGGAGGCTCTGAAGTTACGTATCGATTACGAACGGGAGGAAATACGCAAGAAATGTCCCTTGGATCAGGAATTCGGAGACACCCATTCGGAGAGCAGCAGAACAGAAACAGTTAAGTCGAAGGAAAAAGTACCCTACTATGCTGGCAAGGATAAAAAACAAAAAGAAAAAAATAATACGCAAGCGAAACGGACTCAGAAAAGGGAGTCGACAAACCGGGAAGTTGCCGATATCGATCGACATTTCAGTTCCAAGAACAAGTCTGACGTTAACAACGGTGTGTGTGCATTTTTAAAAGCCGAAAACTATTTTAAAAACGGACCCGGACCTATGGTGAGCATTGATTATGTCCAAAAACGGTAAAGCTTAATGCGTATATATCCTAAACAAACAGTATAGGCACTTTTCGGCCGATATCCATTCGCACGATTCCAACTTCTTTGGCTTGCCCATTAAAATGAAGGTCTACAATGCAACGACATCGCCCAGCGAGTAATTAAACGGATGCTCTTATTATTATGAAGTGCATTATATCATTGAAACTTGTGGAATTTGAGAAAAACAAATATATAAAAATAAATGTAGTGTTAATCATTATTACAGAAAAGTTTAATCTTCTGAAACATCAACTCATGGAAGCAATATATACATAAGTTATTAAAAGAGCTTGCATTATGCATTGCGCTTATGGCGAATGCACTTATTATTAATCACAATAAGTTTCTTTGTTGGGTAATAAATATAATCTTTACTTAGCTAACTAAACCATTAATCAAACTTTTGTAAAATGTAATTACAACTTTAGCTTTTTACACTGGATAAAAACTTCGATACGCATCAACTAACGTCCAGGGTATTTTTGGAAGCAATTATTGCTATGACTATGAAAAATAATCAGAACGTTTCGCCTATTTATTAGTCAAATTTGTATTTTAAAACGCGAACCACTAATTGGCGTTTTAAATATATTTCTTTATAAACCACTTATTTCAATATTTGGAAAATATATTACATTTTGTGTTCAGTTTGATTTATTATCAAATAAAAGCACTGCATGCTCGTTTATATAATGCGCTTTCATTGTTATTATTTATTATTTTATGTTATCACTCTAACAGGTTCGCGAACAAAGCAATTGAATAACTGAAACCATTATCGACTGCTGACTGTGTGTGAGTGAAGGGGCCAAAAATTAGGTACTCGTTTATTTATAGTAGTAACTATGAGTATTTAATTATATGTCAAACACCCTATACATGCTTTGTAATGGACCAAAATTGATCAAAAGCAATTTTGTAATTGCGCAATAATTTTAATTGCTTTTTGGCGGCTCCTGCTGATTATTCTAAATGAATTTTCAAAACGCTTTCAACAATAAATAATGACATGGCCATATATTTGAAAAAACGTTTGCTGAATGTTTAAGTAAAAGCATTTCTAAAGTTATAAATATATATGTATATAAAATAATAGATAAGGTATACATATTTTTTTTTATTAGTTTGGTTTATAATACCCTTTCTCAATCATTTTATGAGTCAAGGGTATAAGTATCGGATTAAGTTTGATAAGAAAAGAAAAGATGATGGGGCAAAACGTACAAAGCAAAAGAAACAAAACAACATACATATAAAATAAAATGCAAGGCCAGAGGGAGCAACAACGTCGGCGGTTGAGAGAGCGATAAAATGAAATGAAATAAAATAAATCCCATTTCGACTCATATACAAATATGTGTTTATGTGTCATGTATAAGTCTGCATTTTATGCTGGCGTATAAGAGCACCTTGAATAGAGCAGAGCTCATCTCTCATCTCATCTCATCTCATCTCATCTCATTTCGCTGGGCTAATGAACTCCGCAGAGCGTGTCGCGTGGTGGTGGACAAAGCAACTAATCAAATTGAAAGCAGAGCCAAAAACAAATATAAATATAAATACAAATCAGCTGGCCGGGCACTGGGCCACTGCTCGCGACTGTGCGAATGCAAATTCGCCACCCAGCGCGACGCTAATAGGAACCTCTTTTATACCAATTCGCACCACAACGCACCACACACACAAGCTGTGGATCAAAGCTTTGAAGCTAGCTGGCAAATTGGCTTTTAATTTGCACGCATAGTTCGCATTTTATTGTTTTTTATTCAAATTAGTTTCCTTTTTTTTTCGGTTGCATTTAAGTGGATTAATATGCAGCTTTATATTTTTAGCTGAATAGGCATTTAGCTTGTTTGCATTAAATAACAATAACATAACATAACATAACAACAACATCAACAACAAAATTGCATTAATTGATAAGTTTTTTTGCTGCTTCAATTTTGTGTAAAGTTTAATTTGATGAATTTATGCTGTGTTTTTTTTTTGTTGTCAGTGTTTAAAAAAAAAAAAAAAAAAAGAACAAAAAAAAAGTGATTATTCAATAATTCCGTTAATGCCACAAATATTTGATAAGCCTCTTAAATGCACATTTAAATAAAACGAATTGAATTCATTTGTTTTACAAATAATATGTTAATTGTGTGTGTTTTCATATTCACTTTAAATTTACCACGTTTAAAAAAGTGAAATTCAAAATGCGTTGCGAAGTTCTCGACCGCGATCTGCACGCCAAACACGCGTCCCAAAGACTGATCAGTCAGTCAGTGTGCCGACACCACGACGAGCGACCCAAACTCGAACCCGATTCCCATTCCATTTCTGATTCTGATTCCGATTCGGATTCCGTGCACTCATCATCATCATCATCATCATCATCATCATCGCTGAGTGTGCTGCGGCCGCTCGGCGAGGGGGCAGCGTTAATAATGGTTGAGTAAACAAAAACCATATTTTCGTTTAATCAAAAATGATATAACGAAATTACCACAAACTCTAATGTCACTCTCTATAAGCAGGGCACGTTCCACGTTCTAAAGAGAGCAGCGCAAGTGTAGAAGAGAGTGAGAGAGATAGCGAGAGCGTCACTTCGTTTTACTTTCCCTTTTTCTTTCTTTTCGCTGTTAACTGTTCAAAGATAATGACGCTCAGTGCCAGGTGCCCAATTTGGTCGATCGTTTACTTGTCGTCCAGCTCATTAAGTTATTTATGCGATAAAATTCGAACGATAACAATTAAACCAGGATTAATTTGTATAACTGCGTATATTTTCTTTGATATTTGGGTTTTTTCTTTTAATGATTATAAATATTGAATCTATATTAATGATCTGCACTTGAAAAGCTGGAGGGGTTTTTTCCTCTAATTTATTTTTGAAATATTTTGCTATTTTTGCAATGTTTTTGTTTGTTTGCTTTAGGGGAATGCCAAAAATAGCAATCATTTAATACGTTAATTGTTGCATCACGAATATTTATCTTGTTTCTTTTCGGAGCTTCTATGTAAACATTGTTCAAATTGAATTTAACAGTTTGCGAATTTAGAAATTGTGCTGTTGAACGTACTCAAAATATGAAAGTGCGTCAGTCCATTTGCCACACACGTAGCAACGACATCTGTTTGGAGAATTATTTTCAGAAATCATCTTAACCAATTTGATTTTTATCGATTTTCAGGGGGATTTTCGGGCATGCTTAAAGAAACAATTTGAATGTATTGCTTTCTGAATTTAAATTGTTTTTAAATACAAAGTGTGTTCACTTGAAGCATACCCTTTGCCAGGGATTATGACCCCCAGCTAAGCTGTCTTTTTCGATGAAGCATGATAAATGCATAAGAAGAAAGTTAAATTGCCAAAAGACAATGCAAACGTTTTTAATATTCAGACGCACAGAAAGAACGAAAACGTTCCGTGCGCAAAAACAAAGTCATAAATAAATTTACAACAGCATTGCATGCAAATTTTCAAGGCAAATAGTTACTCTGGCCTTTCGAATGCATATTCAAGGTACCCCGTACACACCGTACACCCTGTACCCCTCACACCCTGTAAAGGGTCATAAGCAACGGCCAGACTAATATTTTGAGTGTGTGTGCAGTGTGTGAGCGAGCCAGGATTAGACAGACTTAAATGAATTTATGGCATGTGCTAATCTAGAGGGGGTTTTCACAGCCAGAACAAAAGTATTCCAGAGGAATGGCCTGGGAAACGGCATGCTATTACAAATGTAAGTAAAACCTGAAACGGTTTACAAAAATGCATTGCCAACATGCATAAGCTAATGATTGCTTGTTTATATTCATAATATTCTCCATTAAATTATTAAAAGATTGTCAAATGAAGTCCGTTTATGTACTCAAAATAATAGATAATAAATAATGGAAATATGATACCGTTTGTAAATGTCCCGTAACAAGAGGCACATAGAAATCTATTAATACCAATAGAATAAACTTATCAATTATAATGTATGAATAAACATTTTCTTTTGCATAGCATCAACAAAATTTCTCTGAACTAATTTGCCAGATTATTTTTAAGAATCAAACAAATATTGTTTTATTGTCTTACTTATTGCTGCAATTGATCACAAATTGTTGCTTATAAAAGTGGGGATTTTTCCGGTGCTGCCCCATAGATTTATTTGCATTTAAATATTTTCACAGCTCTCTCCTTCAAAAATTGCAAATATTCCAGCAAACATTTTTGTTTATATTTTCCGACCTGTTGTTCACAGTTTATTTTGGCAAATAAATCTAAAGCACACACTCGGCCTGCAGCCACCTGAGCACTGGCTAAGATCGAGAGCGCGTGTCAAAATTTATGATAGCAGTATTAACTGGCATTGGCCTAGCAAGTTTTTAAGCCCCTGACTTAGCCCGAATCAATGTAAGCTCAATGACTAGCGTCGACCACAAATCAATTATTGCTCCAGCAACTTAATTGTCGAGATGCAAATGCAGGCCAAAAACCAAAAAAAAAAAAAATACGTTCGCAAATATTTACGCAACTAATTTTGAGCGCCAAGTTCTCTGAGTCGAATAAACAAGCGTTGCAAATACCAAACTGTTGGCTATACAATTAGTGCACGCAGCGTGAAGCAATTGGCAGCCCGCGCTGCCGTTCTATTGATGAAAAGCGTCGAAAATTTCCAATTTGTAAATTTTATGGCACTAGCTTCCTTTTCCCCCCACAAAACCCCAAACCTGAAAGCCCCATAAGCTCCCTTATCCCATGCACACACTCAGTTTAGCGCAGTGTGTGTGTGTGTGTGCATTTGCCTATTAGCAGCAATGCCACAGTCTGCAGCCTGCGGGGCTGGGATTAGATGCCACGCCTACGACTGTGTGCAGTGTCAGGAACAGGGCAAGCGCAAGTTGATTATGCGTTGTTTTGCCACTTAATGTAATGAAATATGCATAATGCCATTAGGCAGCGGCAGGCGTCGTTAGCAGCGGGTGGGCGTGGCTGAAATACCATAGCAACATGATTACAATACGCATACGCCGAGTGTGCACGCATTTCAGTTAACGCCCAAAAACAAATACAACAGCCACGACTAAACTAGTGAATGCCTGCTAAATATCTCATAAGGACATGTTTTAAAGTTGCATTTGACTCTTCTAATATAAATATACTATTAGCTGCATTCCTTTTGTTAAGATTTTGCTATGAAATAAAAAACATTATATTTAACATCAGTTGAAAATTTGCTTTTATCTTTTCTGTTGTGTGCATTCGTGTTTAGAACAGCTATTTAAAATTATTTAATTGCAAAAGCGTCTATTAACGCCACACAGCTTTTCCACTTAAATACAGATTTAATTGTTTTAGTTATGGTTAATTAAATTTGACATTTGTTTATTCAGGGCGTGTCTCTTTAGTGTTGCAACACTTCATAAAATTGAACACGTTAAAACGTTAAATAAATAGATGCATATTTTCCTACCTAATGAGCTGCATGCGACAAATTGAAGACACACACAAACACACACACATACACTCTTGAAGCGGCGGCTGATATTTGGAAAAGCCAATTAGCATGCAAAACAAGTTGCTGCAATAAATGCGCAGCTTACATTCAGCGTCCCGCACGAAACAAGCAAATGCAATGCATTTATATGAAAATGCATAAATATTATCACATACACACACACACACACACACACACATAAACAGACACACACCCATATATGTGTCTATACGTGTTTGCTCTTCTTATTTAGGGACAACAACTACAACAGTCGCAGCGCTGGCGGCAGCTGCAATATTCGCGGCACCAAATGTATGCAACATTATGCGGCATGTGTGCTAAACAGTCATGAATTTCAAGCAGACGCCGCAAACAAACCATCCAACCAACCAACCAACCAAGCAAGCAAACAAACACACACACACACACACACATTTACACATACTGTGTCTTGGCTGCACATTCTTTGCATGCGTAATAAATGCAGCCGCCTCAGAGACTTCCAGTTTGACTTTTGCCATAAAAACGACCGCGAAAATTGTGAAAAGCAGCGAACTGTGCTCAATTCCCCAGTATTTCCGCGTGCACTTCCGCTTTTCATTTGCATACAAACACACACACACACACACGCACACACACATAGATCATGCTCTGGTAATTTGCATGGCGTTCGCAAATGCAAATTGCGAACAACTCTCGCAGCTGCAGTTGGCCCCCAAAATGCGCCAATAAGCATGCTAAACAATGCCACCTGACCCCATCTGATGGTCGCCCAATCCTCCCTTAACGGGCCAGACATTCATCAATTTCCCATTGATTTGTCATCGGCAACCGACACACACCATAAGGCATTCAATCCCACTCGCCAGTTACTTTGCTGGAGGAGACTGAGAAGCGTAACCTCAAATGGTTGCATTTCCATTCACCTGCTCATCCACCTGACAGGTTGTCTGCCTGCCTGCCTGCCTGCCTGCCTGTTGTGTATCGTAATATCAGGCATTAATGGTTTGGCTAACAACGTTGTATAGAGCCATCAATTATGATAATAATGATGGAAAGTGATATGTGAATTGAAAACTTTTCGCAGTATTTGATAACATATTAGCATTAATTATGTAATATAGCCTATTGCGAATGTTCCCCGTAGCTAGCTATGCGATACCTTAATTAATTGGTTCTCAAATTTAAACAAGCTTGAAAATGACGCGTACAGGCAAATTTTTAAATCAGGTTGTTGCAAAGATGTGCACAGCATTATAAATTAAAGTAAGCTTCTTTGATAGGCCGCGATAGCATTAAAATTGCATTATCCTACCTTCCTTTCTTTCTTAATTTTGCATGTTACTTGCAGAAAATGCAGCAGGAATTGCAAATCCTTGTGCTGTCAAAACTCGCAAGTCATTGCTCTAACTTTCGCAGGAAGTTCAGCTTAGTTTAACGATTCGCTGCAATGACTAGCAAAAATAATCTAAAGAATATGTCCGCCTCCCACATTTGAGTTACCCAAAAGAGACAACAAAAAATAACAAAACTTGAAGTGTTGGCAAAAAAAAAATAAAAAAAAAAAAATAATTAAACACTTGCGGGTCTACAAATAATGAACAAGGTCTAATTGCGTGCCATGTTGCCACGCCCATATGCGCCCGTTGATGCTATGTGCATATAATTTACTATGAATGAGGCAGGCAAGCGTGAGTGAGGCGCGCTTCTGCTTCGCTGCACTCACTAACACATTCACACACACACACACACACACACCTACACACATTCGCACCGTGAAACATTCACGTATGAGTTCATGCAGAAGCCCAGACATCGTGTATTTAGTTTAACAGCTTGCAAGCGACGACATGCGACACTGACACGACAAGTGTTAAATCGCTACGCCCAGCCGCCCACATCCGCCCCATCCACAAAACACACACACAACACCACACACACACACATACACACACCATGCAGCAACTGCAAGTGCCGAGCGTTTCTGCTTTTTACAAATAAAATAAATGTTAAAACATTTGTGCAGCCAAACTAACTGAAACTTTGCTAGCCAGCACTGCACCCTAATACACTTTACACACACACGCATACACACACACACACTCGAACACACACACACGCCCGATGTGCACTTGAAAATCTCATTTCTTGCCATTTCCACGCCCGCCCGACATCGCAACTGCATAAAAAGTTTTTAATCAAATTTTTCAATTTAGTTCTGTGAGCTGTTAATTAAAAACGGCGAAAATTTCAGCAATGAGTGAGTGTGTGGGTTATTTAGATTAGTTTGTTAGTTTGACGCCCTAAGCCGCCGAGAGGCAGCTCAAAGCGTTTAATTTCATTTGGTTTCACAGTTAACATATTACGCATACGCTGCGTGGGCCCAGGAAAATAACTAAGTCGCCACAAGTTCTGGTTTCAATTTGCAATCTGATCTGTTGTTGAGACAACAAAAGTTAGTGTTAAATTCGGGCCGGATGCTTCTCTCGGGGGCCGCTTTCTAATTAGCTGTTAATTTCTTGATGGTCGCCCATAAAACTCGACCATGTGCTTGTGATTTGTGATAAGGTGCGATTATTCATTTAATTACGAAACGAGCATAGAGATGTTACGAGCTAAATAAATCACGCACGAGCTGCCTATATGATGTCCCTGGCGATGTTCCTGCCTGCGATCACATCACTCTGTACTCTGTGCTCCGTTCGGCACTCCCTTGTCTGGACTCTGCCACATGGCTGGCCAAATAGGGTGCAGCTGAGACCATTGACTTGTAAATAAAAGTAATTTAATGCTAATTAAAAGCTCGTAGTTAGCCAACGTGGCTAACACACAGCGACAGACAACCGCAGCGCTGGGAACTGGCTTGCTTTGTGTGTGTGTGTGTGTGTCTATGTGTGTGTGTGTGTGCTTACTCTTTTTACTAATGGCTTTTAATTGGCCAACGTACTCGCGTTAGTTATTTATAATAATCGTTATAATATGCACAAATTAATTCAATGCGGCGCCACTCCACTCTATGTACCAATTAAGAAACTTAAAGGCAACAGCACCAACAATAGAGAGGAGAATAATAATAATAATAACAACAACAACAACAACAACAACAACTGCTATAGAAAAGTCAGGCAAGCCACACCTAAAAGCATTCTACAATTTCTCGACACAAACTGCAAATTAAGTTGTAAAAACACTCGGCGGCCATTGTTCCTTGCTGGTATTTTTTCACTGTAGGTGAAGAGCTGAAGAGGGGCGACGGAGCGGTCGCGTCTGGGGCAATAAAAGTGTTGCGGGTAAAAGTCATAAAAGCAAGTCCGGTGCCAGACAACAGCGCACAGAATGAAGACAATTGACAATGAAGCAAATGGCAGCCCAATGGGCAATCAAAAGACAAGAAGGAGAACAGGCAGACAAATGGGAAAACTCTTCGTGGAGCCTTTGGAGACTTATGCAAGTATGCAAATCAACATCAAAGACAAACTATACTTATGTTTATTTAGTTAATCATATTTGAGTATATTCTTTATGCTTTAACCCCAAGTTGATTCACCTAGAAACATAAACAGTCAGCGCTGCTGATTACAACCTGTGAGTCTACCTTAATGAATTGAAAAGCTAATGTGGCCATTTAATACCCTTCACCGCGAACAATTGACAAGCGTAAAGAATGTAAGATGACAACACGAAACTACTTTTTGTGCCACGAAAAGTTTCTTATCACAATGTGCTGCTAGACAAACAACAAAGTTTTCGGGGGGGGGGGGGGGGGGGGGGGGGGGGGGGGGGGGGGGGGGGGGGGGGGGGGGGGGGGGGGGGGGGGGGGGGGGGGGGGGGGGTGGAGTATGCTCGTTCATAGGGAACACCACGAACCGAACCAAGTAACCAAAAAAAAAAAAAAAACCAAAAGAATTCGAGGCAGGGGGAAAGTGTTGCATACTTTTCGGGGGCTAAGGGAAAGGGCTGCGGCAGCTGTGCTGTTGATTTAAGCTGCTTCGGCAGCTTGTACAACTTTTAAGCTGTAGTTGTACTATTTTCTTTATGTGCCCAAGATTGCCCAAAAACATTTGGACAGCAACAACAATATCAACAAAAAAACTACAACCACAACAACAGCAACAACAGCAAGAAGAAGAAACACAACTTGCCGCCGCAGTCGTTTGATGAAGTTGTTCAACGTCGTTTTTTGGCACAAGTTTTTATGCGCTTTGGTGCTTTGGTGCTTTGCTGGGCTGTTGCCTGGTGTTAAGTTGCGTTTCGAGCAAATGAATTTAGAAGTCTTATTTAACAAGTTTCTCAGCCGCTTTTTTCACTCTTCTATCGACAGCTGGCCATGAGCCAGTTGCTTGTATTTGCTTGTAGTTGGCCCACTTGTTGTGGCAGCGGTTGCCTGTTATACCGTTTTATAGGAAAACTTATGCAAAGCACTTGAAAATTTGTGAACATAATAAGTCGATTTTCGGCTAGCAAAAAACAAACTAAACTAAGCTACTGCTGCTGCTACTGATGCTGCTGTTGTTGTTTTTCTTTTTGTTGCTGGTTTGTTAAACTTGGATTATGCACAAGTGAGCGTACACATGCTGGAAATTACCTGAAGCTGATTTTGTGAATTCATTATATAAGCTAATTTAAATTTAAATTACATTGTTAAAAAGTGCTTTAGATCATAGCTTAATTAATACAAGAAGAAATTAATTTTTAAACATATTTTTAACATACATACATACAATCAACTCAAATACTGCTGACAACAATCCGTAAGTAAACTTCATTTAATGTACTTACTTCGTCTAAGCCCCATATTAAAGTTGTCGAAATTTGGCCAAAAAGTAAGTGGCAAAAAACAAAGGCAACTCGGGGGCATGCAACATTTGCATGGCTGTGCCTAGACCACAGTGCAGAGCAAAGTAAAACAGAAATATCCATAAATTTGTTTTTTTTTTTTTTTTTTTCTGTTCCTAATTAAAACAAGTCACGTACATTTTAAATTAAAAGCGGCTGGCACAAAGCAGTCAGCATTTCAGTGACCACAAAAACTACGATGGCCGAGCAACTTTGGCAGGCTGGTGCCTCATGCCCGTGCCCCAACCGAGCGGGCAGCTCAGAAAGGGCAGCAGTCACGCAGCTTGGCCTCAGGTTGCCTTCGGAGTGCCAACTGGGCCCACAAATCGACAATGTCACACGCAACTTTAATTATAAATGCCACAATAATTGAACTGTAAAACGTGGCCAAGTTTTAGTCCTTGGTGCGGCACCAAGGACAGGCCTCCAGACATCCGGCCAATATCTTACACGTTTAATTTCTAATCTGACACACTGCCAGCTGAACAAAAAGCAGACCCAGACTCGGCGCGTGGCAACCCACAGCTGTGGGAGCCAGCTCTCTAACTATCAAGCCTTCAATGTCTGTATACAGTAAGCGTAATTACAGCTCAGGTATCGGATTCAAATTGAGTTTCACCTTTAATATAATGAGCTGTCTTTGCGGCTGGCCAAAGTAACTAGATGAAAGGGGCAGCACTCGAAGCGTGTGTGTTTGTCGGCCACAAACTGGAAGTTTACCAACCCGACCGCATCTATTTCCAGCTGGATGTGCAGCCACAGACCTCTGTAAGCTGTGTGCTTCATGCGTGTTTCCTATGATAAGCGTCATTAGAGTCCATTGTGCTCACTGCATACCCAGTATGAATACTCAGTACGAATAGGCAACATAACTTAAATATACACATATATGTACATGTTCACATAGCGTATACGTAATGTACATTCAAAAGTTATACACAAGTCTGTGTCTCTAGCTTTTATAAACTTTGAGTCCTGCCAATAAATCGATATAGCCTTATTTAATTTATAAAAGGAAGCAATCGTTTATTTTAAATAGAATTTATTTGCGTGTGTTGTAATTTAAGTGAATGATAAAGAAAGAAATACCAACATTGTTAAATCGATGCGGACAACCTAGAATATATATATATGTATACACATATACATAAAGTGTATATAACAATTTTCAATTTATTTTAATTTAAATACAGCAGTTATATATTTATCGAGTAATTTTCAACAACCAGACAAACTTCAACACATTCTATATTCATAATGGCACAAAGTTTAAATCAATTAGACAATTTCCTTTTCCAGGCTGTGAACTTTTGCGTTGGCGTTTCCTTTTGAGAAGACAAACAAAACTCTTTCGCTTTGTACAACTATCTCCTTGTTTATTCATTGAATTTTGTGCTTCAATTAAAAAGCCATTAGAACAGGCGCGCACACACACAACAAATATACACCCGCACACACTCACACAACAAGCACACACTTACTTACTTCTGTGTAGACACAAAGGCCACGTTTCGATGGCGTTGTCCTGGCAACTTGACCGACAAACAAACAAACTGTAAACAGAACTCTCACCTATATCTACAGTTACACTCCGCAATCCACAATCAATATTATTATCCTTTTGGCTGTCAAAAGCACAGCAATAACAAAGGGCATTTGCATGCAAGGTTTTTTTTCCTTAAGCTTTGGCTGTTGTTGTTGGATTTTTGGTTTTGCCTTTGTGTTTGACCTTTGTTGCTGTCTGGGCCTAATTTATATTTAATGCCAGCAAGCAGCAAGTTTTCTCAAGCAGGTGCCAGACGGGTCAGCATGTTGTTCTTATTTATATTTAATTCCTTGGAGCTAATTGGAAAATCAAGGCTATAAACTTAATATTATACAAGATAAGAATTAAGCTCCCCATTTAAGGACACTTTTTCCGATGTATAAATTATACATAATAATAAGACAAACAATCAAAATTCCACAAGTTTTGTGAGCTGCTTGTAATTTGCCATAATGTCTATTGTAATTCATAAGCAGCTTTTAATGGAAATGCACACAAATTTGACGCAACGAGGCATACAACCGCAACAAAAACAAAACAAAACAGCAGCAACAACAACAACAACAACAACAACAATCCCAATTGTCCTTGAATGCTGCATCCTATTGTATTTTCCTGCATACGAAATACAAAATTATTCTTGCCATAGTCTGTCTAACCGTCAATCTGTCCGTCAGTCTGTCTATCCGATTTTGGTTTTAGCCTTTGCTGCCGCCTCATAAATATGCACATTTAAAGCAATGCGAAATTTGCAAATATTATTTGCTGCCATCAATCGGCCAACTGACAGCAGCCAGGCCCAACAAGTGGGAAATGCAATTTTCAAAGCACATATTTTCCGACCGACTTTAAGCATTTAAGACATCAATATTCCCATTTGAAACAGAAATCCCACAAATATGTTGGCAGCTGTTGTGTTCAGCAAGTGAGAACAATTATTTGCAAAATGTTAATAAAATAGAATTTTTTTTGTCGTACAGGTAAAGGGTATGGCTGAATCGAACAACTTTAATCTTTAACATATTTGAAATGAACTGTCTATAATTATAATAATAACTCTTAAACAGCCCCTAAGCAGGAAAGTTAAAAACTTTATTATTAATTAGGCAAATTGACTGGAGGAAAATATGATGAAATAGCAATAAATATTATTTATATAGTACGTATATTTCGAGGCCCTCTAAACTGAAACGCCAATTGCGCACTTGGTCAATGGCCTAGGAAAAAGCGGCTGTTTACCAAACTTTAACGAGAGAATTGCCGGCTTCTGCTGTGGGCCATGTGCGGCTCAGAGCCGACTACATAACTGTGAAAAAGTTTGTGTGCCGTGCGGCCCGAGCTGCCGTGTTTATGTCCATTCATTATGCAAAAAGCCAAATACAAGAATAGCAACAAGGCGCATAGTTATGGCGCTCGTAAACTAAAAAGCACACAACTTTATTTGGCCGCTTTTGCACTATTTTCATTTTTCGTGCTTTTGCGTTGTGTGACTCAAGTCCTGGTTCAGGTCCAGGGGGCCTGTGGCTGCTTCATTACCCTAATGAACTTGAAAAAGTATCGGGTGCACAAAGACAAAGTGAGTCCAAACAGCCCCACCAAGCTGAAGACAATCACCAGGTGCCACCCATGACCCATAACCAACAAACCACCCGCTAGGTCCTTCCGCCCGTTCACTCTTAACGTTGGTAACTTAAGCGCTAGTAGCCTACCAGCAGATTTGCGTGTAATGAGGTCATAGTAACAAGTGTTGACTTTAATTAGTGCGAAGGCCTTCCTCCCTGTCTCACTCACTCTCTCACAGTCTCTCTCTCTCTCTCTCTCTCTCTCACTCTGTTTCTACACTCTGCCTTTTTAAGCATTTCTTTTGCATATCAGGCAAATGAGGCTATAATGCCATGTGACGATGCCTTGGCTACAAATTATGCGTTAATTGCGGCTGTTACACTAAAAAGATACTTTCAGGATGTTTCGGTTGCCAATTCTATGAAAACAAGCCTCAATTAGCAAACGAATCAAAGAAAAATATATAATAATGAATTCGCCTTTATGGCATCAAATTTCATTATTCAAATTCCCCAGTTCGTTTTTAATTAAATTATATATTTGCATTTTATCAGTATTTAATAATGAACAAACGCATTTTTAAGTTTCGGATTACATTATCATAACTTTTGATTACACTTTTGAAAAAGATGACCAAACCAATCGACTGGAATTGCAAACAAAATCAGTCAGCATTAAAAAAAAAAAACGTTTTAATAAGTAATTGAAAATTTAAAGCGTTGCCAGGTTATTAAGCGCATTATTTTACAGGGCGTTTACGCGGCGTATGATTAATAAGCGACTTAAAGTTGCACGTTAAGCAACAACAAGCAAATGTTGTGTATTTTTCCAAAAAATTACCGCAGCAAATGGAAAAGTTGAGTCAAGTAAAGTGGGTTACATAAGAAGACAACTAGCACGCACATGCAAAGCAATAACAATGAAAGAATTTCAGTCAAATACCTACTTATTTACATATGCAGCAGGGGAGGTGAGGCAAAGGACACTAAGTAGAAACAGCAGAAATGGCTGCAGGCAAGTGGAGAACGAGCTCCAACGGCATTTGTTGATTTTATTGACATGTTACATACTACCTACTTCTGATATCCCCAGCTGCTCGACGGCCTGGACGTGCGCTTGGCAGTCAAATTTCCTTTGCATGTTCCTTTTTTTACCCGGGAAAGCTGCTCGCTGCCCGTTGCCTTCAGGTCGTCTATGCGACTGCCTCTATCTATGTGTGTTTGTGTGTGTGTGTGTGTGCGCGGTCTTAAAATGCGCCATAAAATTGATAAAATCAGTTGATTGTAAAAATTGATAAATTGAAATTGATTGAGGCAGCGACACAGAGCAGAAGCAGCAAAGGCAAAGTTAACTTGCGACTTGAAATGGCTTTGATGCTCACACTTTGCACTTTGCATGCGAAATCGGGCCAACGCGGCAGTATTGGCCATAATTGAAAGTGAGTTTTGTGGCACCCGCAAATGACATTAGAGCAACGAACGGAAGCCAATAATTGAAGTTTTCTGTTTCGATGCCATTTGAAAAGAGAGCGACAAGCAGCCACCAGCTTGGGGCTATAAATTAATTGGCAATCGATGGTTTCCTTGTGAACATATAAAAGTGCTCGAGAAAAAAAACCAATTCAATATTATAGAATAGCATATAAGATCATATGTTTATACTGTGTGCAGTCTCTTTAAATCGTATACTTAATTTCATGTAACTATAATTAGCATAAGTCCTTGTAAACACAAATTATGTACAAATTGGATAGCGTTTAGAGCTATGCGGACATTGTTGCATTGGATAGGAATTGGCCACAGGTATTTCCGGCACTTAATGTGCGAATGCGTCAATACCATTGACCATTGACCAATTGTGCAAATTACGCTCGTACATATTCGATTGTCAATCGTTTCGAATGCAACCCAATTCCATGCTGACAATTTGCAGCAATCATTTGGACAATTGACAGCTAGCGGAAATTTGCATGCATTTAACTAATGCCATTCGCTCCTGTCCAAAACTGTTAACAGCCAGCGGCCAACGAAATTTGTTGCATTCAATTTAAACAGTTGCCCATTTTGTGCCACGCAACTTGTTATTGTTGCCGTGCACATTTTCGGCACGTCGATGCCTTTTAATGAAATTACATTTTATGGGCGCCAGAAAAAATAATGATTGACATGCACTTCTGCGGCCATTTGAACAACTCCTCCACGCTGCCAGCGAATGCGAATACAAATATGAACGCGAATGCGAATGCGAATGCGAATGCCATGGCCATTTATTCACCACATTATGCATGCGTACACATATACATATGTACACATGTATGTATATATATATATATATATATGTTACCATATGCAAGTAATGATATTCACACTTTGAAACGATTGTGTTCTGAAAAATACTTTTAACACAATTTCGTTTGGCATATTGCAATTTATCTGAAATTTAATATTTGTTGCAAGCTACATTTAAAATCCATTAAAGTAAAATCCAAATTTAAGCATACATAAAAGTTAAAGCTTAATCATTTTACATTCATTCGAAAAGTGCTTTCAGCTTACAGCTTTTACAAAGTTGTGAAAGTGCATTCCACAGTTTAACTTTGTTGGAATGTAAAAACAGCGTTGATTTTTTAATTTCGAGCAACGTCAAAGAAATGACAGCGATAATAATTGGTAGTTAACAAGTTAAGCGCGTAATAAGCGAAGCGCAGGATATATTTACTTAAAGGCCCAATCATATATATGTACAGACATACATGTGTATAATTGTGTACATATATTAGCCTTATCGAACTTTATTTTAATGCTCATTAAAGCCTGTATATTAAATGGTCACTTAATTGCAGCAATCGAGACGCTCAGTTGCAGCACTGGCAAAGTCTGTGGCAAAGTTTTTTAATTACTAAAGTTTCCAGTCTGCTGCAGCTGCAAATTAAATATTTACTTAATATTGCTCGTAGTAATTGTTGTTGCTGCTGCCATTCGCTGTTCAATTTGAAGTGGCGCCTCGCCCCCAGCATCTAATGCGCCCCCATTTGCGGCAGCTACAAAGCGGCAAATGAGACGCGTTTACCGGCACTTGTCAAGTTGACTTATGGCCGTGCTGAAACTTCGCTCGCACCTGTAACGCAATTCTGCCCCACGCTAACTCAGCCTTCCTGCCATCCTGCCTGCCTGCCTGCCTTTGCTGTCTATGAGCATCTCTATGCATTTGGGGCTCTTATGCACAAATGAGCAAAAGTTAACAAGCGGCAAAGGACAGAACAGCAGACAGGCAGGCAGCAGGCTGGCAAACGAGCTGTCTTATTACAGTTGCTGCTGCTCCTTGCTGTTGCATGCTGCGGTTTCCAGCGTCACGCCTTTCGCCTTAAGCGTTAAGCATGCGGCAGCAGCTGCTGATGCGCTGATCCTGATGCGCGCTTTTTAAGTGCCCTCTCAAAACCGCATATCCCAGCATGCATGTGTGTGTGTGTGTGTGTGTGAGAGACTGTGTCTGTCTCTGTGTGTGTGTGTGTGTGTGTGTGTACTTTGCACAAAACCGCAAGCGCAATTATTACTTTAAACAAATGGGCCAAGAACTTTTGGCCAAGAAAGTGCGTGCTAACTTTGAAGAAAGTATGAAAGGCACAAAGCAAGCCACTTGTGCTAGTTTTGCAGCGCTTTGATTTGAAAGGAAATCGTTATACGCTCCATTCCCTCCTTTCACAGCCTCTTCTTCTTTACTAGCTTACTTACTAACTAAGTAAGTGTAAGTAAGTGTGTATATGCTTATAAATTACCTAAATTCAAGACTAGCAAGCGAGTAAAAGAAAAGCGTGGAAAATTGTAACATACCTCTTCCCCATTTCCAATCAGTGCAGGGCATAAACGTTTCTTAGGAAACCTTAGAGAACTTTGATTAAACGCAATATGAACATAAACTTTAGCAGAAGCTGTCAGCACGGGTTTTCCCAGTTCTCATTTTCTTTTACAAGCGAGTGAATGCAACGGAAATCCCCTTAAACTGAAAACACTGCAATAAAAATCAAAGTTTATGCGCAGACCGCTTGACTTTCAACCCATCAAATGCATTTGGCTGTAGCTTCTCATGCAAACGAAAAATCACACAAACACACACACACGCATACACTTACAACGGGAAACACGCATATAATTTACACATAACTTTTGGTTTCGGTTTGACATTTTGTGGCTAAATTTTAATATCTACCAAAAGTGGGCAAAAGTTACGACAGCCAAACAGACCGCAGACAAAAGACAACAGGGAACGGCTGCGGGGAGTAGATGGAAGGGGGGAAGAGCGCACAAAGTGATGGGAAATGCATTTGGCATGGCAGACTTTACAGTCGGTTGTTGTTATTGTTATTAAGGTTGTTATTGCTGTGGCTTGCGCGCCAAACTTTTGGCCAGCTTCGAGCTATGCCGCTCGGTAATCAGTATCAACTGCTGTGCGAGTGTGTGTGTATGTGTGTGTATGTGTGTGTATGTGTGTGTATCTGACAAATTAGCATTCTTGCCTGTGGAAAGTTGCAACTTTGTGCTGCCTGCTGTCTGCTATTGTTTGCTGTTTGTCTTTATGGCCAGGCTTAGAACGTCAGCGAGCTTGATTTAAGCCTTAAAGGCAGCGACATACGTGCCGTGGTTGTATACATGTGACATGGCATAACTCAGTTTGGGCCTGGCTGTGTGTCGCTTAAATTACAAGCAGCCTTCGCTGGCTGCAGCCTCTGCTGACAGCTCCAGGCAACCACCGGCTCTGAAACTTTGTCTTAGGTTCAAGCTGCAGCAGCAGCAGCAGCAGCAGCAGCAGCAGCAACAGCAACAGCAACAAGCAAATGCATTGCAACTTTATTAAAAAGTCGTAAAAGTTATAAAAACTACTAAAAGCAATGGCAATAACTTGTTGTTGTTGCATTTTATTGTGCTACGGATGCTGGATGCTGCCAAAGGTAGAAAACTTTGCCACTCTCTGTTGTCAACACAAAAAACTGTAAAAGCACTGGGGCAAAAACGAAAGGGAAGTCGGCGGCAACCGCGGCGACTGCAAATGCTGAATGCAGATTGCAAAATGCTAAAAACCCAACCATGTAATTTGATAAGTGCGGGAAGCAGCAAGTCGCGCCACAGAAACCCAGAAATCAAATAAGAAACAAACTTTGTTGCTCAATTTTCATCTCATTCCAAATATCATTTGCAGGCCGCGCACAAAAGTATGCAACACATTTGCAGCGAAATTGGCAGCACTGTGTGCGAAAAATAAACAACATGGCGTCGATGCTAATATCGCTGTCGATACCAACAGCGTTGCCAGATCAACATAAATGCACATTACATTGTCGCTTAAGCCATTGTTGTTGCTGTTGTTGTTACTGCAAATGGCGCCCATGCTTTATTGAACTTACGAGCTGTTTTCCTCCTTTGTTAACGTCGCCCAGCTAATGTTTGTTGTTTATGCATAATGCGCTTTAGCTTGAAGAGGGCATCAGGCGCTATTCTTGATAGTTTCTTGTGCAGCTTACATATTTCGAGTACTTTGTGCTCAATTTAGCTTATTGAGAATGAGAATTCATTCTAATTGGCAACAATAAGCAGATTTATTCGGAAAATCATAACAAGTTAATAATGTCTGCATGAGCTTAAACCAATTAGTATGCGATGTTCAATTATGTTTGTAAATTCTCAAATTTCTGTGCACTCAATTAACAATAATGCCACTTGGCTTAGGCTCATGCAAATTGCATTTGAATATTTAATACAATTTCGTTTGCATAACTAAACAGGCGCTGAAATGCTCTGCACATTATTGGACTAAATAGCAGCAGCAGCCAAATTTACCTGTTGACAATTTAATTAGGAAAAAAATCAATTTGACGCATGACGTGCATAGAAAATCGAAACTCAAATATTATGCAATTTTAATTGGTGGCCATGCTGTTGTTGTTGTCGCTGCAGCTGAATAATATTAATTGCGTTTATTGTGTGCATGTTAGGCAATAATTAGCAATAAATTAATTCTCAAAGAGCAAAACAATTAGCCGAACACCTCACGACAAACACACAACACAACACCCACTCAATAACCCACTCAACCAAGAGTCCCCACAAACATTTCATATTCAACATTATAAGCGTCATCAGTAACAGCAACTGCATAATTACCTACTGTTGCCTGTAGCATAATTCAATTTTACATTTGGCTCTGATCTCTCCAATCATTCAATCAAACACTTCGCTTGTTGCGAGCAATTACGCGATTTGCAGCACAGCACAAATTCAATTGTGGCCGCATTAGGTAAGTCGAACTTCTATGTAATCGCAGCTTAAATTTGCTGAAATTGAGACAAAAGCGCTTTGGGGGAAACCCACACACAGCTCGTGCCTTGCATAATTTTATGTAATGTGCGCTTCGATAAGAAGTCGAGATTTACGAGCGTTGGCCTGGTCAATGACCCTGTGCTGCTGCAGCAGGATTTTACAGCAATGCATTAGGAAGGCATTTAAAAATTGCAGCAAAGTGCAAACGCAGCGCCACAGGCGAAGCATTTTTCATGCACACGCGGGACTCGGATTTCAGCCACAAAACAACAGACTGAACTGGACCATAAACCAACTCACATACACACACACACACACGCACACACACATACACAGACACAGACAACTAAACGCACAATGACGCATTGGGAAGACAATGCTTGCTTGCATTCGAATTGTGTACATAAAAGCAGACGATGTGCCCAGATAAATTTCAGAGGAGCAGCCAAAGACGACGATGCTGCAAAAGTTGCAAGACTTTGGCCCTGGCTGACTTTGAAACTTGTGCGCCAGCAGTTAAGCCTGGCTCAGGATGGGGGAAAAGCAGCTTAAGCATGCACATACATACAAATAAGGAAACGGATAAAGAAGTTGTAAAATAAGTTGCACGAACTCATGCACATTTCATAAATTATACAAAACAATGCACAGAAAAATAAATTGAGCCAAACTAAAATTCGATATGGTTTAAAGTACTTTAATTTTACTTTCGGTAAAACGATAGCCGATATGTGTAAATAAATACTTATTAGTCGGCCGGGTTGGGTTTAAATTTGAACTTTGCTGTAATTTAATTAACCCGGCAACTGTGGCTTTACAATTGAACTTTTGTGACCTGGCTTATTAGCGATAATAATGGCAGAAATGTAAGCAATTAAAATAGAATCCGCACATTGAGGTCAGGCGACAGGCGCAGAGAAGAGAATCCGCAAATGAGCCAAATATTTTTATAACTTAATTAAACACTGATTTTCCTTTCAGCATTTTACGAACATTTTTATGGCAGACCAAAGTCGCAGCAAAATGAAGTTCTATGCGATTTGTTTTATTGTCCATCGGTTTGGCCGTGAGGTCGCCCTTGTGGTGGGGCTGGTGGGGCTGGTGGTGTGGGTTGTGGTCAGCTGCCAACTGGGAGTATTACTTATATATGCTGTGTCGGCCATTTTGGCCACAGGCAACGTAAAACTTATTTTTGTGAAACTGCCAATTGTTGGACTTACTTTTTGCCATTCGTGCCATCAAAACGTCTCACATCTGCCAATGTGCCAGTTTCTCGATACTGCTCCATATAAAAGCAATTCACATCGAACACACACACACACACACACACACACACACACCCACACACAAGCACACACACACTCAAAATGTGAAGAGCTCTTTCCTTTTGGGCTTCCTTTATTTTGACTTTGTTATTGTTCTACAGTTCCTTCTAAGCATTCTTGCCAAACAACTTGCTCCAGTTGTGCAGAGCTCGAGGTGTCAATGGCTGTGTAACTAATCAGTTTAATGGCTTTTTGTGTAGCAAAATATTCGACAAAATAAAGTCATTAAAATGCAATTAATATTTGCGGACGAGCAGAGCCTCTTGTTGCTGCAAGGACTATCCCACAATTTCTTAGCTTAATTTAATTCATTACGCAAATTTGAGCACCAAAGGCACACACATTCTGTAGAGTCCTCTTTAAGTGCCCGATGTCTGCAATAAGTTGCCTTAAAGTTAAGATGGATTTATACAGTTTGAGACAAGTCAGTGATTAGTTGTTCCGATGGGGCTGACAAATTGGCAAATGCTTAAACTAATCCCTTTAAATAAGGGAACAGAAATTAATGTGCTACAGAACAAGAACAAGAACTGGGTTTGCACCCGTGTAGTAACCGCAACCAAAATACATTTAAACTATTTAATTTACACACAACAATCAAGTGCAAGTTAAAGTTAATGTTAAATTCGAACCATTTATTTTCACTTGGAGTCAAAAACAAATAATACCTCAAATGACTCAACAAGAGACTTGAATAAACAACATGGGAAAAACGCAATAAAGATGCTGCAGCGCACCTGCTGCTGTTGCTGCTGTTGCTGTTGCTGCTGGTTGCTGCTGCTGCTGGTTGCTGCTGGTTGCATCCACAAGCTAACCGAACCGAAGCCAAGACAAATGTGTTGTAAATAACGCGTATCAAAGTGTTGTGACAACGCCAACGGCATCCAAAGCTGCGTAAGTGGAATGCCAGATGTTTGCAAGTAGAATGGGCTGAGAACGATCTAGAGACAACTCAACAAACGGAAATACAAATAAAATATGTTGCACACTTTGCCACGCACAGTTGCACCCAGAAGTGAAGAGCTGCTTCACAATGGAACGAAAGAGAAAAATGACTCAAATAAGTAGATTGGACCAACCAACAACAACAACAACAATAACTAAAAGAGTTGCCAACGAGTTCATGTTATGCAATTTATGTATGTGTACAAGCAGCAACAACTACCAATAGTAAGTAATAATAAATCCTTTGAGACAGTTTTCAAAATGGTTTCTTAATACACAGCGTCGAGTACTTTGTCACTTTACCAATGCACTTGAACCGGACACAAGCAGGAAATGCGCTGGAAACGATACCAAAGTGCAATGGTCAGTCCATGACCATCGACAGCGAAGTGAAGCCACTGACCTGGTTTGTATCCGCTTTCAATCTGCTCGCAGCACAAAGAACAACAAAACCAACCTGCACGACTCATTAAAATGAAGGGAAAATGTCAACAGCAAACAACAACCACAACAACAACAACAACAGCAGCAACCACAGCAACAACAACGATGTCAACTTGCTTTATGACATTTTCACTGACAGCAATTGCTGTAGCGATAACAAATGTCCAATGGTTACTGTAAGTGGTTATATTTAATAATGGAAAAACTGAAATAGAAAACGCAAAACTAATCATTGGTGAAGTTTTCATTAATTCAGCTGAGTCGCCTTAGACGAACCATTCAATTATTCAACCCCCTTTAAACACATTGTGAGCTCCAAATAGAAAATAATATTAATAATAATCCAACTTTCACATGTTTCGATTACATACAAAAAATAAAATACATATTTATTTGTATTCCTTTTTGTGTCGTTCAATTTCTAAAATATGAACCATCTCCAATAGACCTTTTCATAGACTGTGCACATAAATAGCAGTGGACACGACTGAAACTCAATTTCATGAATCGCTCATGCATGCTGGCATGTTGGCCATTGTGTGTATGGCACATACAAGTGTATATATATATGTGTGTGTGTGTGTGTGTGTGTGTGAGTAGCTTTAGTCTGTTGACTCCAGGTCGCATTTCAGCAACTGCAGAACATGTTCGCTGACACATTGTGCATATGCAAAGGCCCCAAAACACAAAACTGTAATCTATTTAATAACTCACGTGGAGCACACGGGGCGACAATGTCGGCGCGATAAACTCAAACTGACTGGCCCGTGTCCTGGCCCAGCCTTAACCACAACGGACATTGGCAATGGCAAACCTAACGTTGCAGAACGCGGCAACAACTCTTGGTGTGGGCCAAAATGATGAGAGCCCAAATGACATCATCGAGCACATCGTGCAAATCTATCAAAAAATGTATTCCGAATGTCCCAGGGTATGCAGGGCTGCAATGTCATTGCTGTGTACAATTGACAGTTGTCCTTTTTTTTTGTTGGTTAGCTTGAGTGGAGTATGTGAAACCTGTTTGTTGCAGCCCTGAACTTGTGGCACTATGCTGATTATAACAATCACACTAACTTAATTACACGCATACATAAGCACACCCACACTCACACTCACACACAGACGCACACGCACACGGACAGGACGAAGGACAAGCACCGCCGCAGGACATGGAGGCATGCGAACAGCTTCCTCTCGGCCCGAATGATAAGCAAAGCCAAGCGGTTAACCGCACAGTGGGCGGGAATGCGGGCTGGTCACATGGCAGATACATATGCTAAAATGCCATTTTGAGGCTCTGACAACTGTGACGTTGTTTTAATGAAAATTGACTTTTGGTTTCGGGCACATTTTTCTTGTCGATAAAGGACCGCATAAAGGAGCAGCCAAAGGAGTCAGAGCCGACGCTGCTGCACTTGTATCGCGTTTTATTGATGCTTGAAATAAAAATATAAGTATGTATAATGCTCTCGTAGTAACCCCTTTGAATAACAGCTATTGGACGCAGCTGCTCGAGTGGCCGCCAAGTGAAGACTGTTTGCTCCTGTTGCAGCCAAACGGGACGGGGCGGAGCGGGGTGCACAAAGTGCCCTAGGTGCAGACACGTACAGCAATACAAATAAAGAAAACAATAATAGAAAATGGAGCCAAAGTCAGAACAAGAAAAGGCCAAAGGCCCGGTAAAAGTACAACAGCTGGCGCAGAGTCAGCTCGCAGGGCATTAGGATTTGGCAAGAGCAGCAACAGAGCCAGGTTGAATGCAAGCGGTGTTGTTGCCAGCTCCTGTTCACTTCGCTGCAGCAACTTGGACACATCAAATACTTTACAAGCCCCAAACAGCCGCAGTTTGCCCACTGTGACAATGCAAGTGTAAGGCAACATAAATGTTGTCAAGCTAAACAGCATTTCCGAATTTAAACACCTGACCGAGCGTAGCGCATTTTGGCAATGCAGGTCTCAGTATTGCTTGGACAAATGTTTGTTTAACATTTGGCTTTTAATTTTCCACTCACGTTTGTGCCTTTTCACGTTTTATTCATCTGTTCCGCCGACTGCATTTTTTAATGTACGCCCACAGAGAATAGAAAGAGGCAGCAAAAATATATTTAATATGTATTAAACGTTTGCACTTGCTGAATGGAAGGTTCTACTTAACACAAACTTGATGGAAACTCTGAAAATGTCATTTTTCTAAAGATAAAACTGTCATTATAAAAAGTAAGGTAACCGGGTTAGTTTTAGTTACCAGTTCCGGGTAACAAGTTTTTGCTAACAATCTAAAAAGGTATTAAGAACGCATATTTTATTTAAAATATATTAAACTTAATATAAAGTTATATATAATTTTTAAAAGAAACCTTATTTACTATTTAAAATTAATTTCTCTATTATATTATTATAAATTAAATTTACATTTAATTACATTTTCTCTGCCCCCGAATATACATACATATATTACACTCATATAAGTAAATTGAAATGTTTAGAGTTGCGACAATATTTAAGCATCTCTTATTCACATTATATTCGAAATGACCCTTAAGCTGTTCACGCTTGAATCGCGCTGGGGGTCAAATAGAAGCGTGCTCTCAATTGGATTGCAAGGTTTTTTAATTAAAGAAACGAAATCAAAATACACAAATGTGCTTATGTGTGAATGTGTAGTCGAACGGACAGCCGGCATTTAAACGCATCAATGGCCAGGCCAACATAATAAAAAGCTGGCGAGCACCCAGCAGGCGCACTTAGTTCCAACTGGCATTCTTCTACGACGACAGGTCATGCTGTCCACAGGCTTTCCGGACAGTTATCCGTTTGCCGAGCTGGCGGATGAGCGCACACAATCTTGGCCGCTGGTTGCATCGCCTTGGAATGCTGCCGCTGTGCTGGCCTTGTACTTGCTGCTGGTACGCTGTGCACCCAAATGGATGGCCAGGTGGGTGTGGAATACAAACAGCATCAAATTCCCTTTCATTCATGATGGCCCCCTCGATTCAGTCGCCAGCCGTTCAAGCTGCGTGTGCCATTGTTCTGCTACAATTTGTTCATGGCCACACTCAATGCCCATATTTTCCTCGAGCTCTTTACGGCGTCGCGAGTCCTTAACTACAGCTCCCAATGTCAGCCTTGTGTGGTGAGCTATGATCCGCATGAAATTCGCGTAAGTTCATGCATATTTCTGTCGAAAACAGTTTCTACTTTGGCTTTATTCCATAGATTGCAACTGCATTCTGGTGGTTCTACATCTCAAAAATCTTGGAATTTGCCGACACGTTTTTTTTTATACTACGCAAGAAATGGTCTCAGTTGACTTTTTTACATGTCTATCACCACAGCAGCATGTTCATTATATGCTGGATAGTAGTTAAGTGGATACCCACCGGATCCAGTAAGTTTATAACTTCATTGATATATTTTTATAAAGACTTTCGTTTTCAGCCTATATTCCGGCTCTGTTGAATTCTTTTGTGCACATCATTATGTATGTATATTACTCACTGAGCGCCTTGGGACCTCGGGTATACCCATATCTATGGTGGAAACGCTATTTAACTGTGCTGCAGCTTTTGCAGTTTGCATTGGGACTGGCCTGGGGCACTCAGGCTATTGTAAATAGATGCGAGTACCAACCTTGGCTTAGTTACACGGGAGTTGCATACATGCTTTCCTTCCTTTTTCTTTTTGGTCGTTTTTATAGTCAAAAATATACAAAAACAACTAAACGTTGCAGTTAACATTAATAAAAAGAAAAAAAAAACTGACATAAAATATATTCAAGTAGCCCGCTCACTCTCAAAATCTATCGGTAGCAAGCTATCGAAGCAACTATCGCTCTCAGCTCTGGCAGTCAGCTGTTCGCATTTATTATTATTTGAAAAAAGTGAAATTTGTGTACACACTGCCCATACCAGTTGACATAACAACAACTGCTGTGGCTCACGGAATTGGAATAATGCAAATTATTAAAGTTGTTACCCGTAATTTAGTCAAATGCAAACACTTATGTCAGCCAAAATTGCACAATGTCACATCCACGCTTTACTGCAGCTCGTCTAAAGGTAAGTTCGATGATAATTTCATTTATAAAACGCCGGCTGACAAGTTGAACCACAGCCGCCGATTTGCCATTGGCGCCGGGCTATCAACCCAAGCTAGTGGAGGACGCTTATTGGGCTCGGGAGAAGGAAGCCAAGAAAGAGTCGGGTACCTCTTGCAAGCGTGGCACCTATCGCATGCTGCTGCCGCCTCCAAACGTCACAGGCAGCCTGCATTTGGGTCATGCTCTAATGGCCACAGTGCAGGACGTGATTGCTCGCAGACATCGGCAGTTAGGCTACGATGTACAGTGGGTGCCAGGCACGGATCATGCTGGCATTGCCACCCAGGTGGTGGTAGAGCGCACATTGGCCGCAACCAAGGGCAAATCGCGCCAAGAGCTCGGACGCACTGCTTTTCTGGAGGAGGTGTGGAAATGGAAGGCGGAAAAGGGCGCTGGCATTGTCCAGGACTTACGTCAATTGGGCTGCATGCTGAACTGGGAGCACGAGTACTTCACCATGGACGATCAGCAAGCCCATGCCGTGAACGTGGCCTTCGAGCGGCTTTTCGACGAGGGCCTCATAAAGCGACGCAACTCGCTGGTCAACTGGTCCTGTGCCCTGCGTTCCGCCATCTCCGACATTGAAGTGGAGACTATAGACATTAAGGAACCTACAGAGGTTTCCGTAGCTGGCTACGAACAGAACGTGCTTTTCGGACGCATTTTTGACATTGCATATCGCGTTGAAGGTGGCGAAAGCCTTCCCGACGGCACTGTGGAGGAGATTGTTGTGTCTACCACCAGACCGGAGACCATGCTAGGTGATGTGGCTGTTGCCGTCCATCCGGGTGATCCACGCTACAGCAAGTACCGCAACCGGGATGATGTCAAACTGCATCATCCTTTCCGCGGCGACACAATTCCTTTGATCTTTGATTTAGCCGTGGATAAGGAATTCGGCACCGGTGCCGTAAAGATAACGCCAGCCCATGACAAATTCGATTTCGAACTGGCAACTCGCCACAAGCTGGAGGGCCGCCAAGTGTTTAGCGAAAGCGGATTAATTGAAGCTGCCTATCCAGAGTTCCAGGGCAAGCCGCGTTTCGAAGCGCGCGATCTCATCATAGATCGCCTGGAGGAGTTGAATCTGTTGCGCGAGGTGCGCGCCCATAGCATGCAGCTGCCGTTGTGCTCGCGCTCCAAGGACATCATCGAGTACATGATGGTGCCGCAGTGGTTCCTGGACACTAAATCCATGGCCGAGGCAGCCCTATCGGAGCTGAAGAGCGGCAGGCTGCAAATCATGCCAGCCAACTTTGAGCTGGAATGGGAGCGCTGGCTGAAGGATTCGCGCGATTGGTGCATTTCTCGCCAGCTTTGGTGGGGCCACCAGGTGCCCGCTTACCAAGCCTTCGACTCCACCGGCAAAAACTGCTGGGTGGCTGCGCTCGATGAGCAGAGTGCGCATGAGAAGGCGGCTCGCATATTGGGCACCGAGGAATTGAGGCTCGTGCGTGACTTGGATGTGCTGGACACCTGGTTCTCGTCGTCGCTCTTGCCCTTCTCCGTGGCTGGCTGGCCCAACGAGAACTACAAGGAAAAGTATCCGCTTGATCTGATGCAAACTGGCCACGACATACTCTTCTTTTGGGTCGCACGCATGATGATGATGGGCCTAAAATTGACTGGCGAAGCACCCTTCCAGCGCATCCTGCTCAATGGCATTGTGTGCGATGCTCAGGGCCGTAAGATGTCCAAGAGCCTGGGCAATATCGTGTCCCCACAACAGGTCGTTCAGGGCGCCAGCTTGGACAGCCTGAAGTCTGCACTACAGCAATCCTGCGATGCAGGTGTGATTAAGCCCAAGGAGCTCAAAACGTCCACTGAGAGCATGAGCAAAATGTTCCCCAAAGGCATTCAGGAGTGCGGCACTGATGCGCTGCGTTTCACGCTGATGAGCCACAACATAAAGCATCACTTCATCAACTTTGATGTGTCTGCCTGCTACACCAACAAACTGTTCCTTAATAAGATCTGGCAGGCGACGCGCTTCACACTGGGCTCTGCCCAGAAACTGGGCGTCAGTCTGACTGACTTCGAGACAATGGAGGGCGTTCAACTTGGCATGTGGGATCGCTGGATCATTGGACGATTGGCCGAGACATTGTCCGTCTGCTCTGATTCCTCCACGAGCTACAATTTCCACATGGCCACGTCGGCCCTAAAGCATTTCTTCTATCAGAATCTATGTGATGTTTATCTGGTAAGTACTTATATGAACAAACTTATTAAAAATAGTTACTAATGCTTTATTTCTCATCCAGGAAACCACCAAGGCATCCATTAACAACCGCAATCATAGCGCCTATGTACACGTAGCCACGCTAACCGCCTGCCTCAGCTGGGGCCTACAGGCAATGGCGCCATTTACGCCTTTTGTTTCAGCCGAGCTGCTGCAGCACCTGCCGCTCAACATCGAGCTGAAGCTGTCCCAGTATCTAGATCCCAAGCTCCAGGCTGAGGTCGCCGATATAGTTAGCATTTGCAACAACGTGCGTCAGGTGAAGAGCCGCAATCAGATCAGTAAGCGCCACCTGCCCAAGCTGTGTCTGTTCGCCCAAAACGAGGAGGCGGAAGCGATTCTGCGTCGTAATTGCGAGCAGATTTCTGTGCTGACACGCTGCGAGGTTGTGGACCTGGAGCTGCTGAATGAGGACTCCAAGTTCTCCAAGAAACTGAACTTTTTCTCTACGGCCGGTGCTCTGTGTTCCTTTGGTATCTCGATGAACGACGAATTGCCGGTGCCTGCCGAGAAGCGCGAGGAAATGATTAACGAGAACAAAAAGAAGCTAAAGAAACTGGTCAACGAACTGCAGAAGTATCGACTGCGCGTGGACAACGAGGCCTTCCAACTGATGGCCGATAGCGCAACCAAAGTGCACTTTAATAATCGGGTGAGTCCTTAGCTTGAAACTTTCCTATTTAAGTGGCATATAGTAATTATTGAATTTATTTACAGATCAAGGAGCTGGAGGCTGAGATAAACAGTCTTATCCGCTTGGCGGCGTAACTCAATTCATGCCTTTTGTCCTTGTGTTTGTTATATAAATTATGTACAGTAAAACTAATGCCTTCTATTGTTAGACATTGTATTAAGTAATGACAATAATAATAAGTTGTATCAAATAATTTATTTATATTGCTTAATGATCTCGAATATTTGCACGTCTTTTATTATAGTTCATATCGAAATAACATGTGTTGTAAACTATAAAACTGGACATGAGTTTTGCGAGAAGGCCAAAGAGAAGCCACGATTTGAAATGTCCATCTCCTCGTTGGCATCCGTTACGGAATAAACTATAAAAGGCTTCGCAGAGGTGGTCGTCGCAACCAAGCCCAGGCCGCAGAACCTGTCGCTGGGCATGTTGGTAGTGCCCTGCACGGGCGCCGGTATGACAATGTAGTCTGTGGTGCAGTCCTGGCTCTGCACCGACGACGTGGCCAGCAGCGTGGGATCCACGGCGCCCACATCGTTCGTCATCGTAAATGAGTACGCGTCCGAACTGACCTGACTGTACGTGATGGAACACATGCCGGTGGCCTTGCGTATGCAAATCCCATAGCGCATGCTGGCCAACTGACGCGTACCCTGCACACCGATCGAGTTGAGCGCCGAGGAGGCGGCGGACACATAGTTAAAGCTCGCAATGTTGCCGCTGCTGCCCATGTGGTACTGCAGACAGCCGGCTGGGGCCAGCGTCGCCGAGGTGCAGCCCATCATGCGTATCTGGAACTGCCACTGGCGGTTGAACGTGTAGCCAGCAGATGTGGCCACCGAAATGGTAATGGGACTAACCCCGTTGAAGTCGACGTAGACGTGCTGGCCGGAGTTCTCGCCGCAAATGGTGGGCACCTGCGAGGCGCCACCCGTTATAGTCAAGGCATCCGTGCTGCACAAACCATCGCCCGTCGGTGGCGCCAGCGACAAGGCCATGAAGTCGATGCGTAGCTGGCAAATCGTCGAGTCCGGCGGTGTCACCACAATCGTGCAACGTCCGCCGCCGGCATACGGTGCCGGATAGTTACTGTTGTAGAAATAGGTATTGTTGTAGGTGGTGCTGGCACCACAAGTGCGTTGGTCTGCAAAACAGATGCGTCCGGTGAGAATTTGAGGGAGTTTCAAAAACATTTAGGGCAACTTACATATGCAGCAAATGGCCTGATTGGTAATCGTGGAGCAACTGCCAGCGGAAACGCCATTATTATCGGTGCATTCACCATTGATGACGCAAGTGCCCATCAGCAGATTGTTGCCACGGCAAATATCATTGGAGAAACGACCAATTGTGTAGAAGGGAAACCCTGTTGATTATAAAAAAGAAGGATAATATTAAATGTATATGCGTCTTATTCACTCTAATCTATGGAGCTCTTTAGCAAAACAGAATATTTTATTTGGTTTATTCTTTTATTATGCTGAAATGATATTTAGTGAATAATGCAAGAGAAACATTAATAATAGTAGTACAAGGAATACAAAACTTAAAGAATTTCACATGTCGTAAACTTCTCTTTGGCATTCTTGAATCACAGATTAAAGTAGCTCAACAGCCAAGTGAGTGAATGAACGTTGTCAAGCGCTGACAGAGCGTGCCTAAGACTAAAGAGTTTAGCACGGAACCTGTGCCACGGGTGATAATTGAAATGTGACCCACATACATGGATAAACCAACTGACACTCAGACAAGGGGCCCGAACAACATCACCACACAGCCCAAACTTTTACTTGGTACTTACAACGAGGATTTCTCGAGCTGCTGCGCGCCAAACCCGTCTCGGTCGCTGGCTCCTTGTCTAGTTTATCCAGTTGGTCCTCAAGTGGACGGCTGTCGTTGTACGCTGCATCCAAATGGAGCAGTTGGCTGCTAGCGCGTGCCGCGCTATAAATGCCCACAATGTAACTGCTAAAGAACAGGGCCACGATGGCCAAAATGCGCGTGGAGTGTGTGTGCCCAGACATGGCTAAAAAAAAAAATAGTCCACTTCACTTTCGGTTTTCGCTTGAGCCCGAAATGTCAATCTCGGGAGAAAGAACGTCTTGTACGCGTCTATGCTTCGATTAAGACTGAGCTGAGACAGGCCGCGGCTCGGGAGCTTACCGTGTCACAGTGAGACGCAGGTGCTAATTGAAAGACCGCGACGTGCCGCTCTGGGCCCCCCATTTTCCCGGCCAGGCGATGCAGCGCAAGTCGTGTGGAGTTTATTTCGACGACTGCAAATATTTGGAGCATTCACGCACAACCCATGGAACAGTTCCCCTGGCGGGGGTACGGCTATTGATGGCTTAGTTCTGTAAAAAACATTTTTAAATGACAGCAAACAAAACAACGGGTCGATGAAAGTGATACACGGCATCCAGTGCGCCACACATACGCACATAATTTGGGTACACGCGTGAATAATCTTCGCATGATTCCGCTGAGCGTAGAAAGTGCGCAATGTTTGTTTTCGTATCGCTGTGCCAACACCAGGGCCAGGCTGAATTTATCGCTCAATTTGAATTTATTTATAGTTAACACTCTCGTTCTGAGCTTGGCTTCATTACAAATGATGTAACGGCTCTTTAATGGTACCAATTGCAATGTAGTGGCAACGCCGGCGCTGTGCTTCCGATCTGCGACTGCATTCATTAGCTAGTGATGGGCGCTGCGCACGACATAAATTAACAATGTTGCACTAATTACAACTTAGAATTAGTAAATATGTCGCTACTAATGAATGCTTAAACTCATTCAGAAAGGTAAAAGTGGTCATACAATTGTATCTAGGGAAAAACGTAGAAAGTCGCAGCATAGTTGGCAGATCTAAGTTTCTATAGATATACGTTCATGAATTATATTTACAAGCGACACGTGCTTGTTGTTGGTTCATTGACTAAACGTACCGTTAAGTTTACAGCAAAAGCTGTGCAGGTTTTTTTTTTATTACAACAATAACTAGCAGCTAGACATTAGTGCCATATGGTATAAAACATAAGCTTATTCAATTTCAATGACAGCGCCCGCCTTGGTTAACGCCTCCTTCAGTTTCTCAGCCTCCTCTTTGGGTATATCCTCCTTAACAATGGTCGGCGCACTCTCCACAAACTTCTTGGCTTGCACCAGGTTCATGCCCTCGAGCAGACTCTTCACCTCCTTGATTAGCGCCACTTTCTGCTTCTCGTCGAATTTGACCAACTTCACTTTGAACGCGGTTTGTACTTTCTTTGGCGCTACTTCCTCATCATCCTCGGTCGCAGCTCCACGCGCTGGCCCGGCCGCAGCGAACTGTGGTGCAAATGCAGTCTCTGGCAGATTAAGTTTTTGCTTTAGCAGAGTGCTGAGCTCGGCCACCTCGAGCAGGTTTAGAGCGGCTATATTGTTTACAATGCTGTCCAACTTGGGGTTAGGTGGCTTCGCGGCGCCTTCCGGCACGGGGGGCACGAGTTTCTCAGTTGCGGCGGCTGCGGCCGGAGCAGCACCACTGTACTGACGTTGAACAATGATTTGGCGTCGAAGTTGACGTAGTACGAGACGTGTGACTTGCATTTTATGTTCAGCTGTAAATCAGAAACGTGCTTTAATTTACAAAATTGTCGTAATACAAATCTATTTTTCATTTACTTGTGTTTTTCTATTGTGCGAAAGCCGCAGAGGGTTATGTGAGCACTAGCGATGGAAGTTTACCAATAAGAGCGATAGTCGCACAGCTGTTCGTCACACTGTTATCGATATGAGAAGTGTGACTCTCTTTTTTTTTTTTAATTAACTATCGAAATTTGAAAAATATATATTTTTAAAAATCTATTTATAAATTGGGGTCTTCTTTTCAAAGCAATATTATCGGTGGATTATTAATTTTTATTATGAAATATATTGAATGAATATTTAATTTTTTCTCGAAAGACAATGAACTAATTTTAACCAATTTATTGTTAAATTAAAATTTACACAGTATAAACCTTGACATAATCAATTTTCAGCTGTGCTTCATCCAACCACTTATCCTGCTCCGACTTAATAGTCTTCCAGAAATCGTTCATGGCACGAGGATCAGTTTCATGCCACGGCTTGTCGGTGTCGTAAAAGAACTCATTGAAGCCAGCAACGCTCAAGCCAAAGGTCAAATAGAACTTCTGGTCAAATGGAGCAATTCCAGTGCCCTTCTCCAGCTCATCGGCATTGGGCAAGCGTTTATTTGTAACGCTCGTCTCACTGAATGCGCCCGTATCGCTGCCTTTGGTGCACAGCTCCTGGCCATCCACGTACCACTTGAGCTGTCGCGGCGTCCACTCCAGTGTGTAATTGTGGAAGCTGTCGCTCCAATCGTTGCTGCTATCGCTGGAGCCCAGCTTGTGGCACAGTTTGTTTGAGCGCAGTGGCTCCTCAGCATTGAGAATAACTCCAGCAAATAGATCCAGTTGACCTCCGGTCGTTTGGCGCGCATAGGCAATGCGCACCTGGCCAGATCGGTAGTCCTCCTTGCCATAAACATGATCCTTGGGCTGCAGCCAAAGCTGTGGCACCACATACTTGGAGCGCGGCATTCTGGCGCGAACTTCAACGCGTCCGTATTTAAAATTAAAGCTCTGCTTGCTGGTGAACTGCGCTGTGATTAGTGGCGGCAGCTTGTCGGGCCTATTCCTGTTCCGGGCATCACGGACACAATCTGGCCCGGGTTCACCTGTGCACTCGCTGCCCAGATCCAGCTTGGAGTCCAAATTCTGTCGGAAAAAGCGTTTCGTCGAATAAGGCTGCAGATCAACGTGTCCATTGACCAAACTCAACGTTTGGGGTGCATCATTAACGTATATGTTAAACTCATAGTCGGGTACGCCGGCGAAACGATGCTCAACTTTCCACTTGGAGGAGTCCAACTTGCCGCCGTTAAATTCGTCCACGAAGACTTGTTGGCCGACACAACGTGTGGGAATGCCATTAACTTCCGTCTTGGGAGCCACACAATTTTGAATCCTAATGTCAATGTCTGGCGGGGTCGGAGTTGCCTCTCGCGGTGGCGCTGGCGATGTGGGCACTGGCGTAGGACCAGGTGCGCTGTCACTGTATGCGCTTACAGCGAACGCGCCGTCATCTTCGCGATAACCCAAGCCGTTGTAGATAACGTAGGTCCAAAAGTAGAGGATGTCGCCGGGCTTCAGCTCGGCCTGACGATCACGAAAAGTCCAACGTCCATTTTTCATCTTGACAATGTCACGTGCCCAAGTGCCCGCCTCCAGGCCTTCCATTTCCTCGTTCAGCTTGCCATGAAACGCAAAGAGCGTTATGCCCTCCTCATGGGGTATAGATACCTCAAAGCCCTTTGGATAAAATACTTGAACTGTAGCTTTGGGCACCTTATAGCCACTTGCCAGTGCCGGAGCAAGCAGGAAAAACCCACAGAGAATAAAGCGCAGCCCGTGTGACATGGCTGTGCTATAAAACTTAAATGCGCACAAAGCTGTGAAGAATAATCTTTAAATAGCCTCGCTTATCAACAAAACCGGTCTTCTTTGTTTGTGTCTGTTTCGTATACTTGGCGAGTCGGGTTTTTTCACTATGTATTCCCATGAAAACATCAGCAAGAATGAGGACGGCAAGAAGTTTAATTGCATAGTAAATATTCAAAAACTAATCTGCATCTGTGATTTTACATAAGTCAGTTTTATATTTCAATGTATCGATTTTTTTTTAAGCTTTGAAAAACGCGCCATGATTTTATTGTTTCAGTGTGGCCACATCTTTTGAAAAAGATCGAAGTAGGCAACGAAACAGCTGAGAAAAGCTTGCTGTAAAATATTTAGTTGCAGGTCGACTGCTTGTCTGAGCAGCCATCGTAGTTGTCTAGGAAATTTGTATAAAAAACTTACAAAAAAATCCATAAAAAAAATATAATAATAATGTTCATAAATTAGTGAAAAAACCTAACACAAGCTTTTCTAGTGGGGTGACAACTAACGGATGCACATATATTTTGTATATCTATTACACAAAAACCAGAGCATAAGAACAATAGCTCACAATCGCGCGCGCGTCCATTGTAGCCGACGTCTATAAGGCGCAGCTGATGCTTGTGCAGTAACTGTGTGGCTAAAATAAGAGAGAACAGGAACGTTGTTGGCGTTGTTATTGTAAGTAGTGCTGTTTTATGTAATTCGCTTGTACTCTTGTATGTTTGCTGGGCACTGCCAATCACTTTAGTGTTGCCAGATGTTTTTAAATATTTACATAAACGATGTGTGCAATATTTATGTAATATTGGGTCATTTTTGACATGCATATCATTTATAATGCATTTTGTTATTAAAAGTGCAATGGTAAAAGTATCGATACATCGGTATGAATTGGTATAAACGGCAACGCTGCAGCTGCCGAGCAGCTGTCGTTGTCTATGTTGTTGTTGCTGTTGGGTTGTCAGAAAAGCACGAAGCACCGAACGAAAGCAAAACAAGCGAAAAGATTGATTTTTCGTCGTGCGCTTGAGAGTTTGTGTGTCGGAAAAGCAAGCGACGACAACGACAAAAAACAAGCTTGGAAAAGCTGGCAGCAGCGAAAATTTTCTGAAATCAGTCTCACAATCGTCGCGCTACCGAGCGGACGGAGCTGTTCGAAAAATAAAAAAAACTAATTTTTATTGGATATTAAGCTTAAAATTCTAGTGTAAACATTGTGTTTTCTTACAACCAAAATTTCTAGTGTAATTTAAATTCTTTGTACAAAAGCAAATTGTGTGTGTGTGTGTTAACCTGTCTGTTATTTGATAAAATGTGTGTCAAGTGAAAATAATATGAACAATTCATAATCATTCGTGTTGTCGTTTTAAAAAGAAACAAATTTTCCTAAGCTTCTTGAAGTTCTCGCGTCGTTTACATAAAGCAAGAAAAATTTCGCTACCGCAGTAAAGGAATTTTAGCTGCTGCTGTTGCAGAAAATAAGAAGCAAAAAAAAAACAGTGCCATATACGTCACAGAATCGCGCGAGAGTGTGAGTGAGACAGCCTGCCTGCACCCCCGGAAATGTAACGCACGCACACAAACGCAAAAGGAAAAACTTGCACCTGAAAGTTCTGTGTCGTTGTCGACGTGATTCGTGAATTCGTGGCCTGCGTTCGTGCGCACTCGTGTATCGTTGCAACAACTGCCGACGAGGCCAAAGCAAAATTCTAAGTACTAAAGGTTGGTGTTATTAGCGCTATTTGGGGAAAAACAAAAACAAAAACAAAAAAAGCAAAAAGAACAATTTTGAGTTTTCTGCTCGCCTCGTTTGCACCTGTCAAAATGTCACTTTATATACATATGCTTAACTATATCTGTGCGCAGCGTTTGGCCTAATTTCGAGTGGATGACAGCGCAACCCCGAAGCAGGGTTGCCTTTTACTGCCGATGTGCGTAACCAATTGAAATTGGGGCACAGCGAGCGACGGCAGCGAAACAGTTGAGCAAAGCAAAGACCGTAATAACCCCTAAATCTCAGGCCAGCTGCCCCCATCAGCGCGAGAGCAAAGAGTACAGAAAAACGCTTGACATTATTTGGCCCAGTTACTAAATCTAATTGCAGACGTGTGATGATACAAATTCTTTGGGCATACGGGAAAACAAAACAATGTTTAATTTGTTCAAAGTACCTGCAAGCAGATAATTTTGTTTGCACAAACACAAACACACACACACACGCTGGCACACACACTTATGCAAAACGTGCAGCACTCGCTCTCCCAGACACAACGCGCAACTTTTGCGCTCTCTTGTGGATTCTACTGCTGCCTGAGCCAAGCTGTCTATGCTTTTGGCGGTACATTACACTTGTTTATTTTATTGTGTGTGTGCGTGCCTATGTTGTAAAAGTGTGTGTGAGTGTGCAAGGAGGGGGGCGTTACTGTCATTGTTATTGCTCGGGCTCTGCTGCTGCTGCTGCTGCCTTCGTCGTTGCTGTAATTCAAGTTACTTACTTTTTTTTTTTTTGGGTCTTCTCTCGTTTGTGGGACAAATTTGTGTATTGATTATGCTCTTACACCCTTCCACAAAATACAATGTAAAAGGGGTGTGCACTGTCAATGTTTGTCTGTTATATAGCAAACGTAATAAAATAGTACACGCATGCTTCGAACTTGGTTATACAAGCTATAAAAGACAAGTACTCAAATAGAACAAGCAAATAAATATTTCTTAAATAGATAATGCTTTTCTATTTAATTAAATCGCTTGTTCAGGAGCATTTTTCGCACACTGCTTTGCTTTGTGCCAATCATCATAAGATCAATTTGCATGAAAATGTTCTTAAAATGCAACAGGGACTTACTTACATTAATGGGTATCTGTTAGTCTGTTCATATGCTTATAAGCGGACATGTCACAGTCGCTGCATTGTTGCAAGCAGTTCGGTCGCTGAGGGGTATTGCGGACAGCTCTCTATGCCTCAGCGCACATTTTCATTGGCGTAACAATTTTGTTGCCGTTGTCTCTTTACATTTAACTAATTAAACGGCCCGCTGCCCCCCGCCGTCGCTCCCCTTGTTTAACAACAATAGGCGCTTTCCGGTTACAAGTTCCAATTTCAGAATGAAGTGCGTACATAGAGATTGGGATACCACATGGTAAATGGGTAACATGAGTATTAGATCGCCCGGGGGCAGCTTTAAAACTGTAAAGCTCTCAAGCAACATACGCAACTGCGCCATATTTTCAAAACATATTTTTATCACTGTTACTCAGAACCAACGCTACTTTGCTTTTATCTTTATCAACAGATTGATTGCTGTTGTGATTGTTGTTGTTGCTGCTATTATTATTGTTATTATATACAGCGAAAACAATGAAAGAACCAGCAAGGCACATTTAATGGCCACATTTATCGAACCGTTCGCTTGTTTGGCGATAAAACGTGCACTGATAGTAAATTTGTACGGACATAAAAAATCGGCAACGCGTCCGTCACAGCCAAATGCAATTAGCGAGTGCATAAAATGGACAGTGGCCCTGAATAGGAACGTTATCTAGTAATATTACAAATGGGCAGGTTTAGCATTTTAGGTATATTGTACCAATTTGAGATCATGATTATTATTAAAGTACAAGATCCAATTTTAATAGCCCTCACTGAATAAGTCTGATTGCCGTAAATTCAAATAAATGCGTCATCTCTGCTTCATTTGTTAATTTCGTAATTTTCCATTACATCAGCACATATCGTGAGTTAGCTATATACACAGCCTTATGGACTCTATCAAAATCACACATTTACAATTTAAAGTAGTTCCCCCTCAACTAAATGATGACCACATAAGTGATTCCCCTTTAATTTTGCTGCAAATTATGATACAAATATTACAGAAGGGGAAGTAACCAACATTAAATCGCAGCAAAGGAAACAAGATTAGTCCAGTCAAAATTGGCCAATTAGAAGATACCCTACACTGTTTTCTTCATATTCTGACAGACATCGCTTAATCGACGCAAATGCTGTTGCTGACCAAGAATATATTTTAAAAATGCCTGTCATAAGCAATTTAGAATTGTTATGCATACAGGGTATAAAAGCAATTTATAAATAGGCAAAAACAAAAGTAATAATAATAATGTCACAGTTGCTGTTCTTTTTGGTTGTTTCTGATGTTGCTTTTCGCGCTGCTGCCTTTGCCGCCGTGTGCTTTATTTATTTTTAAACGCAATTACGTGCGGGACCATTTGACAACGTTGACATTTTCAGAAAGCGAGTGTACAGAAATATGATAAACTAATCGCATGACGTGTTTCTAACTATCTGCCTATCGTTCTCTCCTTTTCCATTTTACTTTCATGTGCCGTCGTTGCGTCTGATTGATGTTTTGGATACATTCGTGCTGGCCCACATTTAATGTAGGCTAAGGCAACGCGCAACGCCCGTCGACGCAGCTCATCAAGTGCAGCCGTTAAAGGCCATTAATTGTCGATCTGGGCATTATGGACTCGCTTAAATTACCAAAAGGTAAGAGACGGAGTGACTTGGGGGCCTGTTGTGGGAACTTTAACTGGACCGTTCCGTTCTTTCCACCCTTCACTTTACAGCTGGCAGCGCCAATAGCAGCGCCAGCGGTAGCAACAGCAACTTATCTGGTTCGGCTTCCACATCCGTTGTCGGCAGCCTGGCAACATCGCCCACATCGTCGGTGCCGGCAACAGTGGCATCAGCTATTAAAGCACCGCCCGGCCTGAACAGCAGCACGCCCATCTCGGTGCGTTTCAATGCCAACGAGGAGTCCCTGGATGACATTCTACAATCGTTCCATCACAACACACATCAGCATAGCCACAGTCCCAGCGGCGGTGTTAGCGGCGGCGGCGATGCCTCGCCCACCCTGATGGGCCTCAAGAACAATGGCAGCGTGGGTGCCGCTTTGGGCATGATGGTCAACGCCTGTGACTCGCACTCGCACTCGCTCTCCAGCAGCCCCTCACAGCAGCAGCACCAGCAACATCATCATCAACAGCAGCAAGCAGCGTCGCTCTTTGGCGTAAGTACTCGATTATTAAATTATTGTATTGGAAAAATGCCTATCGATAGTTGCTTCACGCGTTTAAGCTTTGCTTTTTGCCCTCTTTTTAGTAGGTCCATTCGGTTAGCAACTCAGCTTAAGCTTCAGTTTTTATTTATTTATTCGCGTTGCAAATTAGAAAGAATTGAACTGTCATTTGCCAATTGCATTTAAATGTTAATTTAAAACATATCGTCCATGAAATTAAACATCTGAGGTTCAGTATATCAGAAAAATGTATTAGTGTATTTGCAGTTTTGCGTTCCAAAATTGTCCGTTCCCTTTTTACTACCGTTATCAGCTGCACAGTCAGCTGCTGGCAATGTGATTCATATCCATTGGTCACGGAGCGCGTGAATCGTAGCAAGAGGCATTAGACATCCAGTTTGCAGTCCAGCAATGACCAATTAGCATTTAGTTGCCTAAATTAGAGGCACATTCATTTTGTGGTTTGCTGTAAGTTGCGTTCACTTTTTGTTTTTTTTTTTTTACAACAATAGTTTTCACTTTTTAACGGAATTTATTTTTATTTTCGTTTCGCTATCGCGTTTTCGTGTATTCGGCAGTCAGCTGTTTGTTGATTTATTTTCGTGTGCCTCGCGCAAGTGTCAAACAATTTTGTTTGAATTTCTGAGCATCTATTTTTATGAATGCAAAACTTTGCCAAAAAATAAAAAGAAAAATAACAGTTCGACAGATGTGCTGCTGCTATTTGATTGCAAAATCATTTGGCACTATTACTCATTGTTTTAAAATGATCTCTGCGCTCTTTCTTTCTATTGCATGTTAGAACGAGGAGGTAAATCTGCGGAACAACTTTCTACAAGGCGGAGGCGGCGGCGGCAGCGGAGGCTTCTTCAATCGCAAGAGGTGAGTGACAGTTAACTGAATCTTTACATCTTCACACATAGCCTGACGTACCGAGTTTACTATTTAAAAATCCCATGTACACATGTTGTTGTTGTTACTGTTCTTGCTACAAAGTACGCCATGTAAATTTGCAGAATTGCCAAATTGGACTTACCCACACACTCACATTTACACATACACAGAATTCCCCCGTTGCAGGAAATAAGCAGCTGTTGATTTGTGTTGGCTCATTAAAAATTGCCTTTATTGGCAGACTTTTTAGAACATCTGGCAGCACGATAATATCCCTGAAGGCATTAAGTTGGCTGCGTAACAAAATCTCGTGGCGTAAGGTCAATTAAGTAATGCACTGCAGTTTTATGAAACTATTTCCCCAAAGGGACGTGAATGTGCGTGCGTGTTAGTCGCCAATTTGTTGCATCTCCAATTTTATACGCGCTACTTGCGCACCCAACTTCGCATTGTTTTGCTTACCAATGTGGCGACAGTGTTCAAAAGCGACAACAGCCTGTTGCACATCTGTGACGCGAGTTCGTTGACCGAAAGTTTTAAGTTTGTGACTTTGATTTTTTTATTTGCTGTACTTGTGCATTTAAAATGCATTCGGCGCCTACCGGCCGTAAACTGCGTGCAGGCGGCTTTAAGCGCTGCACCACCCTCTGCTTGTGGCCGTGAGTGATTATGTCTGTGTGTCCCGCTGTAAAGTGCACTACACCAGCAACTGGCTTTGTTTATGTCACATGTATGCAACAACTCTACGTTATATAAAATGCACTCACGTTTGTGTACAGTTGCAAGCACGTCTAGAACTTTTTGTTTAAGTACTGTGCCCGTCTGGGTCTTGGTCGTTTTGTGTGGGCAGGCCTGAGCCCACGCGTCGCGTCATCTGACGCACACATACACGTAACCAACACTCACCCACACATATACTCCTACAAACGGCGTCTGGCGTCAGACGATTTTGCCATTTTACATTTAAAATATTGAAAAAGAACATGTCTAGCCTCTTTACCTGAACGCTTTAAGCTTCTGCAGTAACTTGTTATTGATTTCCATGCACATACACAAGTACATTCGTATGTATGTATGTATATGTATGTTTATTTGAATCCCGTCTGACGTCAGCTTATAGATTTGCCTGTCAATCAAATATTTTTCCGATTTCAATCTTTGATCTACTCTACGCGTCGTTATTCCGCTTTGCTTTTTCATTTCCGCTGGCATTTTTCTGAAATGAATTTTTTAACTTGCTGCTAATTGCATTCTATAATTGCATTTTTCAACACTGTCAATATCGTTAGTCTTCCTGGCGCGTGCGACACCTGCGGGTGGTGCTTATCACCCGCTTCCAAAGGTTCCCAGCAGCTACCCTTGACGTTCCCTGACATTTCTTTTTCTTTTTTTTTTATCTATTTACACTTGTACACGTTTCTACATGCTATACATTTCAACATTATCGTCATCGTCATCTGCGGCAGACAACATCAACGGCAGCGGCAGCAGCCGCATCATCCTCATTAACAGCACCACCCCCACCTGAACCCCATGGCAACGTAGACATCTTAAATTAAAATTTTTCCATGCAATTTCATGCCTGGGCCTGGCCTTACAGTTTGGCATCCACTGTGCTTTGTCAATCAATTAGCGTGGTCGTGCGAGTAGCAGCAGCAACAACAACAAACGAAGCAAATGATACAAATTTGAGCTAGTTTCAATATCCATTAGCATTAGCCTAACCAATACCAATACAATTATTAACCCATTGCCGCCCACTGTGCGTGTTTTGCGTGCTTCCATTCTATTATTTATTTGTAACATTTTTGTCGATATTGACAGCGATATTGTTATTCTGGGCCGTTGCTATCTTTGCAGCAGAGTCTTTTAGAAGCTAAAAAACCAAAAACAAAAAACGATTAAGATCTTAAAGCCATTAAAGACATTGTTGTACATATATATATATGTATGTATCGTTTATCGTTATCGTTATCGCAACTAAAAAAAAAGAAATTAACGTGCAGTGTCAAGTGTTTGGAATTCCGTTTAAAATAAGATTAAAAAGCGTTTCTTCTACTTCACCGTGCTCAGTGCATTTAAAACTAACCTTAACAGTGCTGCTTAAACTGCGCCAATTTTAACAGCCAACAAAAAATCAAAAAAAAAACGCCAGCGCATCTTTAACTGCTCATATGCTTGATTGGATGTTACGAAACAACCACTAGCACCATCTAAAAAGAAAACACCCACACCATTCACCACAGCAGCAACAAAAACAACAACATAACCAACCACAACAAGTATCCTACACCACAACCACCAAACCACCAAACCACCAACCACCACCACCAACAATAAAAACAACAAGAACAAGAACAACATCGATATTGCAGCAACAGCAATAACAACAAAAACAACAAAATCGTCAAAACCAAAAGCAACGTTATAAACAAAAAAGTTAAGAGAAAGGAGCAATTTATTGAGATTTTGTTTTGGCATCAAGTTTTTCTAGGGCTTAACCTCTTGATCCACTGATGGGAAAAGTTTTAATAGGTTTCTACGAAACTTCTACTTGCTATAAAGATAACCACGCCCAGTGTAACAAATATAATATTATATAGATATATTCTATAGATATTCCATAAGACTTGCATTTCAAATTCACATTAGTTTGTTTTTTTATTTTCATTTAAAACGCTGGGCGGCAATGTTAATAATCAATAAAAAGAAAAGTACCTAAAAGCATACACAACTTATTCCATTTAAATATCTATCTTTTCCCCTATCCGCAACATAATCTGAAGCAAATCTTTGAACAAATTGCTCCTTTTTATAATATACGAAAATATTTAATGAACAAAACATCCACAATAAATCCACATCAAATTCCAAACTTGTAAAAGCCTCTTCATCTCTGTTACCTTCCCTGCAGCTGCAGCGGCCTGCCGCCCAATCTCAATCTCAACAAGCCGCCGCCCCAGCTACAGCTCCATCAGCAGCAGCAGCAGCAACAGCAGCAGCAGTTATCGCCCAATTTGAGTGCACTGCATCATCATCATCAACAGCAGCAGCAACAGCAGCGAGATGGAGGCGCACACAGTCCCTCCTCGCCGGGCGGTGGTGGTGGCGGATCGCCGTATAATGGCTCTCAGGCGGGTTGCAGCAGCGGCGGCATCTCGCCCATACCACAAATGTCCATGCCGGGCGTCTCGCCCAAATATAGACGAAGCATATCTTTTCCGATTAAAGGCAGCTCTCCAACTGCCCTGTACGGCTGCGCCGGCACACATATGGATGGCATGGGCGGTGGTGGACCAGGACCCGGTCCCGGCCACATGAACATACCCACGCTTTCCATTGGCAACGGCGGTGCTGGCATGGGCACTGCGGGCGCCTCGGGCGGCGGCGATGCACCCTATCTGGGCAATAGCTACGGCAATATGATGACCGCAAATGGTCAGCTGCATCACGTGGCAGGCGGCAACGTGGGCATGGAGAACACCCTGAGTGACTATATGCGCGGCATGTCTCTGGGCGGCGCCGGTGGCGACAACATGGGCATGATGAACGATCGCATGCGCAGCCTGGGCGGCGGCGGCCAAAAGCATTTGAGCGAGGCCGATGCCATGGCCATAGCGGCGGGCAATGATCCGACTGTCTACTTGAACGCCCTGAAGATGGGCTCACCGTCGCGCCTGTCGCCGCACTCGCAGCACTCGCCCATCCAGGGCGGTAATGGCGGCAACGCCGGCGATGGCACGGCGCGCTTCTCCAGGAAGGTGTTTGTTGGCGGCTTGCCGCCGGACATTGATGAGGATGAGATAACAACATCGTTTCGTCGCTTTGGACCGCTGGTCGTGGACTGGCCGCACAAGGCCGAATCCAAATCATATTTTCCGCCCAAGGGCTATGCGTTTCTGCTGTTCCAGGACGAGAGCAGCGTTCAGCAACTAATCGATTCGTGCATCACAGACGAGGACAAGCTATATTTGTGCGTCTCCTCGCCCACCATCAAGGACAAGGCCGTACAGATACGCCCGTGGCGTCTGGCCGATGCAGACTATGTGCTCGATGCGACCATGTCGCTTGATCCGCGTAAGACAGTCTTTGTGGGCGGCGTGCCGCGTCCCCTGAAAGCCTTCGAACTGGCCATGATAATGGATCGCTTGTATGGCGGCGTTTGCTATGCGGGCATCGACACCGATCCCGAGCTCAAGTACCCAAAAGGCGCTGGCCGCGTGGCCTTCTCCAATCAGCAGAGCTATATAGCCGCCATCTCGGCGCGTTTTGTGCAGCTGCAGCACGGCGACATTGACAAGCGTGTGGAGGTCAAGCCGTATGTCCTGGATGATCAGATGTGCGATGAGTGCGAAGGACAACGGTGCGGTGGCAAATTTGCGCCGTTCTTCTGCGCCAACGTGACCTGCCTGCAGTACTACTGTGAGCACTGCTGGGCCGTAATACACTCGCGACCGGGCCGGGAGTACCACAAGCCGCTGGTCAAGGAGGGCGCCGACCGGCCACGTGCTGTACCCTTTCGCTGGTGTTAACGGCGGCGCTGGTAGGCCGCGCTGCATGATGAGAGACGCCAACAGAAGGAGCAACGACATCGGTTGTTGGACGCAGCGCTGGCAGTGCCCAGAATCAATACAAATACCAATACCAATACACAGGCGCAGAAGCAGGAGCGACAGGATCACGAGGATCGCATGGTCGAGTAAACGGACATAAGCGAAAGGCGCAGGAGAAAGTTGTAATTAGTAATTAAGAAAAGCACACAGACGCACGGATACTCTCACTAACGAAAAAGAAAAACCAGGCAAATGACAGTCTCAGACAAATATACACACACACACACCAAATCGACACACACATACACGGACACACACACAGAGGTGCACGAGCCAAGTCGAGGCTAAAAGGGACTAGACCGTAAAAATAGTAATCACAACAAGGTGCAATAGCAAAGGGTTGTAGTCTATTTGTCAGCCCTGCGCAAAAGCTAATTTGAGTCTAGTGTTGGCCCAAAAGATTTCTTGGCAACATCCGCCTGAAAACAGCAAACGTAGTTTTAAGTTGTAATTTATTTAAAACCCTTTGGAATCTGAGTTGTTCTCCTGCTGGAGAACGCATGCACAGTATTTTTTGTACTTTATTTTTATAATTTTTATATGAAACAATAAGGAAGGATTGCATAGGTGAAACATTATTGCCATCTTAAATGCCAGGACCACCAACTACAAAATATTGAGTAGGAACATTTATTCGCCAAAATATCCTCGCAAGGCAACTAGTAGTATAAAAAAAAAAAAAAGAAACCACTAAACCATATCTTAATTCGACTAAGCCAACAAACGACTAGTCTAAATTATAAATGAGCTCGAAATGATTTTGAGGAGTGTGTCGCAAAAGCAACCCAATTGCAACCCATTAGTTCCTACCTTTTTAGTCTGTCTGAAAACGAGAAAATTGTCTTCAGATTTGCTTAACAAATGAAATCTAATTTAAATTCATGTGATTAGATATTAACATATATATGTTTTTGAAAATGCATTCAAAAACGAACAAAGCATTTGCATAAAATGTCAATCAAATCATTTGTGTTTAACGCAAAGTATTTAAAAGAAATTGAATGGCAGAACTTCAAGCTATACATCTTTTTGTTAATCAATCTAAAAAAAATTGTTGCCACATACACAATATATAAGTTAGAGATCAAAAACAAATTCACAATTTAAGTTGCATTTTGTTGTTCAATAATACACGCGAATATACATAATGTCAATATGTATGTATATATATATATTAGATTTATATATACTTTTTGCAATTATATGTTTTCAAACAGTATTTTTGCATCACGTTCGACAACAACGTGCCATTTCAAATCAGAGTTTTAATAGCAATAACACAGTACGACTAACGACTAGTTATTCATTTAAAATGGTGATTAAGTAATTTTCGCGGCTTAAGCTCAGGAAAATCGTATATATTTTTAAATTTTCCTTTACTTTCAATATATACGATTTCAATTAGTTTATTACTATGCTTGCTACTACAATTACGTTGCATGTGAAAATCGTACGAGTAAACAAAGTTTAAATATTTAACAAATATATCGATATCGCAATCGGTATAGTTTTTAAATATCCCCCACATTGAATAAACAAATCAGCTAAATCTAGATATAATCCAAATTAAATCAATTGAACAAAAACTTAAATACACAAAGGAAAAATCAAATGCATTTGGGATTATAAACCACCTTTCCTTCACATTTGTACACTACGATTTTTACATGCCTCGTGATTTACACACACCTGCTCAGGGCAACAACAATCGATATGATGTTTAGCCGGTAGATCGTCTATTGACTATACTATACTATACACACTCCCAATTTTCAATAATAATAACAATAACAATAATTCTGGTACTTTTTCTGCTCATTTCTAGTTTGAGCCTAGTCAGCATACACTCCTACATTTACGCCCACAAATACAAACCCTACAACCTCAACTAAACACAAATGACAAATTTCAAAACCCCTTAACACACTCACACACACCCACGCACACACGTTTAAATGCTGCTAATACACCAAGAATTTTGTTTAAACAAATAACGAAATGGCATTAGTGCCAGAAAGCGTCATTAAATAAAAAAATAAAATAATTGTTAACTATGCAAACAAAAGTCAAATAACTTGTGTTCAGTATTATGTTTTTTGTTTCTATTATTATTATTTTAACTTATTTGTTATATCACGCTGTTTGCCTTAGTTATATATTTATTTACTTTTGTAAGTTTATGGTAAATATCAATTTGCTGGGCGTGTTGCAAACTGGAAATAACAACAAACAAAAACAACACAAATAATATCTAAAATCAATTTAAATATGTGTAACAGTTTTTTTTTTTATACATATATAAATATTTATATATATGGACGAGTAAATGCATGAAGTCTATAAAAACTTACATATTTATATTAGACAACTTTTTATATAGCAATTTTTTGTATAAACTGTTTTTTTTTTTTAGTGAAATAAACTAAAAATCAAGATAAATCCGAAATAGGAAACACAAATACATATATTAACTGAATTCTGAATACATACTTTTGTGCAATACTAATTCGTAAACAATTTAAAATATTATGAAATACGACATAAATATATACATACATAAATATATATATTTAACTATGTTAATTGCGTTATACATACTTATATAATAAATATATATATATTGAAATTGCAAACGCATAACCAAATAAGCTTGAAAAAATACCAAAAATGCAATATACAAAAAAAAAACCATAAAATATAAAAGACCCAGAATTCATACTGTATTTCTGCAGATTGTTCCAATATAAGGCTAAACCCGAAATATCGGCAATATTTCTTTTGACTGTATAAAACTAAATCTTCGTTGTCCCTTTGTTTACAAACTGGGATATACAACTTTTATAGTTAAAAACAAATAACAATGGTACATATAATACATATTTAACTCGATTCTCAACCGAATAATGAACATAGCTAAAAAAAAATATAAAAAAATAACTACGTAATCTTTAAAGCAAAACTGCAAACAAAATTAGAAAAATGTAATTGTTTTTATTTTCCAATTTATATACGACATTTTTTGCTACATAAAGATGCATGTTTAAAGGCACTTGTGCAGAAACAAAATACGATATTTTTTCTATACTACAACAAAACATACTATAAATTATAAAATTACAACAGAAACAAGTCGCTTTGGACTTTTAAATGTATGTAAAATATATACGATAGTCAAATCTATTAGCAAATTTTTGCTCGCGCTTTGTTTACATAAAAGAATAAAAAAAAAAAACAACCTTATAATACAATTTAAAGTCACAACTTGTAATTAAAGTCGGTCGGATGGCACTTTCATATATATAGAGAAAAAACAAAAAAAAAACGGAACACAGAAATTAATAGCAATTTTCTAGAATTTTTATATTACAATTAAAAAAGAACGTGCATATATGATGGCATATGTAATTCTATATACATACACACATACATACAGCATATACATACATATGTCCTATATATATATAAATATATATATTTTTAAAACTGCATAAGCTAATTAGAGAACTTGAAGCGTTCGTTTGTTTTTAAAATTGTTAGCAAATTACAAATTAATTAATTGTATTGAAACCAAATAATAAAACAAAATCAATCTATTCAAAAAGAAAAAAGAATTAACAATTTGCAGCCTGCTCTATGTAGTGTCAATGTTTTATGCAAATATTTTAAACAAATTTATTATTATTAATGTAATGAAAATGCTAGTCTTTGAAAAGGCGTCTAAATATGTAAAAACAGATAAAAAAAATTAAATGCGATTGATGGCGAATGACGGCAAGAATGAGAATGTAAAGAGGATTTTTTTTTTAAATGTAGTGAAATTCAATATTTTATAGATTTTTATACTTTTATATAAACATATACTTTATACTTTAATTGTTAAAATGAAAACTCTACAAAATCACGAAAAAAAAATACAAACTAAAATGAATATTTAAATATGCTAAAAGTTGTATGAAAAAACTATTAAATGGAAACAAAATAATATTTTACATATACTACAAAAACAAAATTAACTCTTTAACAATGTAAGCAAACGCTCAATGTTTTTGCAAAAACTGGAATCTTGTGTAGCGTGCTATAACTAATTTAAGCAAAACTTGTTTGTTATTTAAGTATTCCAAACATAAAGGCGAAAACAAAACAAAAAAAGAAAAGAATGAGTCAAAGACATTTGCGTTTATAAAGATCTTTTTATACGCCCTTTCAGAAGCAGCCATTAAGACTATCTATTGTTTTTAGTTTTATACACATTTTGTTATACACATTTTATTGTAGGTACGTAAACATACGATTGTCAGTGTTTATTTTTGTTATATTGATTTCGAAAACATTTTTGATACGGATGGAAGGAAGGAAGGAAGGAAAGAATGGAAGCTAGTGTTATATTTTGTATGCCTAGTTCTTAAATATTATATATTTTTATATGTTTTGTAGTTTGTAGTTGCTTGTAGCTTTAGCCAATTACGATTGCGTTGAGACACTTTTATACCTTGTTTCTATCTTTTTTTTTGCTATATATATATATATATATATATATAAATACAATATATGTATGTACATATATTTAAAAATATTTGATATATGAAATTTATACAAGACCTTTTTGCTATTACATAATAAATGGACATCCAGTACATTGTGTTTTATTATTTTTTGATAAACGACCTTAATGGACATTTTTATATTATTATTAACATTACAAACGTATTGTAAATACATTAAATACTTACAATAAAACTCTTAGTTACACATTCATACATAACTAAATACTTAAACGATACAAAAGACTCTACAAAAAAGTATTGAAACTCGAACTTATTATTAAATATTTAATATGTTTACTAAAATTGGTCAATATGTGTTTTTGATACCAAATATAAACAAAACAAAAAACAAAACAAATATATGAAATTTACACGTAGTACAATTGAAGAAATTTATAAAACGTAATATGTATGTATTTTTGAAGACAAACAAACAACTTAAAAGTTTGCTAAAGAAAAAAGATAATACCGAAAAACATTTCAAATTCAAATAATGAAATCGCAATTTCGCTTAGTGCACTCTGCATTCCTGAGCCGCATATTGTTTACTTCAGATTTCTATAATATATTATTGGCATTAGAAATAAATATTAAAATTTAAAATTAGTAAATCCATTAGTCCTTATGATTTGTTTAATAAGAAAATGAAAATTATATTATTTTTTGGAGTATTTTCATAGCACAATTTATGTACAGTTTTTGGTTTGTAGCTAGTCAAAAAAGAAAACGCATAAAAAGACAGAATCAAACGCGATGTTTTAAATAGAAAATTTTTTAACTGAAAAACCCTTGAAAACTCTAAAAAAAAAAAAGAAAAGAAAAAACAAAGTAACCAATTAACTTACCATTTTAATGCTAATTGGAAAAAGCTTCAAGTAAAACATACAAGGTTATAAAAAAAACACAATTTGGTACCTTTTTAAACTTATTAAAGAATTTTATAACAATTAATAAATCTGACGATTGAGAAAAAGTAGCCTGTAAAGCGATTGTTCGGCACTCGCTCTTCCATTTTAATTTTGTGCGCGGACGAAATGTCCTCGCACATAAGATTTAGTCCTTCAATGAAACTAAAATTGAGCGCCCTTACTAATGAATTCCTTTTAGCTAAATATTCAGAAAAAAAAAACGAGCAAGAGCATATAATTTTTTAGCATTATACAATTGAAAACCAAACCGACAAACCAAAAGTATAAATATGAATAGTAAAACCAAAACCAAAAGTTGGCATATATGAAAACTATATAGTAAACCAAATAATTATATACACTTATATGTATATAACAATAACAATATATATATATATATATATGTGTATATGTATATATATATAAAGCGTATGAAAGTTTAGCGAAATATTCCATATTTTATAGTCATTTTCAATAAACGTAATTTTTTAATTTTTACAAAATTAAAGTTGAAAAAAGCAAACAAAAAAAATATATATTAAAAAATGCAAAAAAAATGAATTTGTAGTTTTCTAAATCGAAAAAAGAAACTAATGAACTCTCAATTTCCAATCATGTTTTTCCTCCAGACGTTGAAACGCGTTCTTTCCAATATTCCAATGACAGATACAGTTAAATGTTCAAACCAAAAAACCAAATAAAAAATATATATATATATTTAAATAGGATTTAAATAGAGAACCCATGGTAATTATCATGTGCGAAAACCAAATACCAAATTAAACCAAAATACATATATATATATATATATATGTATATACATAAATATATATATGCATATATATATATGGGTACATACATACCTACTAGAGACATATGCAACAATGCTCCAATTAAAGAAACAAAAAATACCCGAAATCGAGTTCGAAATCGAAACTAAAATATCAGCAGTACTCCAATGCAATATTTAAAGAAACAAATAACAAAACCAAACAAGTCAACAATGAATATTTAATGGAAATATGTAAAACCGTAATGAATGAAATATACATGTACGTTTATATACACAAAATATATTCCAATACCTTTTCTAAGGCACCCCCGACAAGCAAAAATCGAGGGCGCCCTAAAATATGAGAAAAAAGTAAATAAAATTAATAAAAAAAAAAAAAAAACAGGCAAACGCAAAATGCAGGTTATATAGAACAAATGAAAAATAAAACATATATCTTCAGTCAAATAAATAAAAATACCTTTTCTGGAATAAACAAAATGCTTTTCAATTTTTTTGATAGAAATTTGGGACGAAACACGTACTAATAAATATGCTTCAAGGATGAATCTTTACCATTTAGCTTAATAAAATATACAAAAGTGTTTCAGTTGAGAATGCTCAACTAAAATACCCTATATATTAAAAGCTATTTGAGAAAAAATTGCTTCTTAAAATACTTTTGTATAAACAGGTTTTCATAGATCTAAAACTAAGCTCTGTTGGGTATATATCAGTTTTAGATAAAGCAAAAATACTTGTAAATATATTTAGTATATAACAAAATCATTTGTAGTCCTGATAGTCCTTGTAGAGATAATACTCACAATTGTTATATTTTATATTTACAAATGTTAATATTTTATATAAACGTTCCAATCAAAACTCAATTTTAAAAACTGGAAAAGGGGAAGAAAACCATAATTATTATATATATATTATATCTATTTACTAGGCAAGCAAGTACGTTTCAAAAAAATGACATGTTCTTGTCAAAATTTGTTATTATACTTTCAGATCGGGCAGCATTGAAGGGGTTTCTCCGACGTCGAGTGGTCCCAATTTGATATCAGCGCTGTCGAGCAGCGTGACAGCCGCAGCTGGTGGTGGTGGTGGTGGCATTGACCACAGCACCGCTCCAGTAGGCACTTGGAAGCTGATCAAAGGCAAGGTGTCGCAAACAATTGAAGAGATTAAATCATCCAAGCATCACACGCAGCACGCCGCTCACATACCGGTGATTGTGGCCGAACCGAGCAGCAGCATTTCCACAGTGGGCTGGTCCAACGAGGCGGACTCGGACTCCGAGTGCATTACGATCAATACAGCAGTCGGCGAGGAGCACTCATTGCCCATAGAAAAGCAGCAGACGCCGCAAAACAACTCCGACTCGGATCCGGAGATTGAGCTGCTGGACACCAGCAGTCTGGGCAGCGGCGACATTTGCGCTGCGGCTGCCATTTCGACGGAACGCTCGCGCCTGCGACGTGGCATCGCGCACATCAAGTCCAAGGTGAAGGCCAAGCAACAGGCGGCCGCCATGAGCAAGAAGGATCAGGGCAGCGGCGCCAGCGCGCCCATCTCGGTGCGCGGCAGCTTTCTGCGCAGACGCAATAATGTCGACAATGCGGCCATCGAGCCGTCCACCAGTGGCCAGGCGGAGGCCAGACAGATACACGAGAGCGCGTCCGCGCCGGAGATAGCTGTGGACAATGGCAAGGCCAAGCGTGGCGTGGTGCTGGCACGCAAGGATGTGGAAATCGAGTCCGGTGTTGAGGTGCTCGAGGACATGGTGCCGACGACCAGCGGCATGTCCGATGAGCCAATGCTGCCGTCGGGTGTCCACTTCAATGAGAGCATCGATGAACGGCAACGCAACACGCTGAACCTGCAACTGGCCACCGATGCAAGCGACACAGATCTGCGCACGGATCCATCGCGCATCGCTAACACGAACCACTCGCTCTACTCCCTATGGAGCACGCTGAGCACGGCCAGCTTTTCCAACTGGCATGTCAGCGACGCCGCCCAGCCGCTGCTACTGCTGGGCTGTGTCATTTTGCTGCCGATTCTGCCCGTGTCCGACTTTATGCGCGGCGTTATTGCCACCGTGCTGTTCATCGTGACCTTGAACTACTTCAGCTGCTACATTAGCTTTTTCTTCGAACACTTCGTTCTGGGCACGCATCCGGAGCGTTCGCAGTTCAAGATACCCAGCTACGATAGCATCTGCGAGATACCCGCCGTGGAGGAGCACAAGAACATCAAGACCTATGCGGGCTGGCTGAACGAGATCGACAGCTACGATCCCAGCACGTTCTCCTTCAACATGACCAAGGCGATCTACGTGCGGCTCGATGGCGCCATCCTCAAGATATCCAGCACCAACGCTCGCATTCCCAAGCGACGTATGTGGAACGAGAAGCCCATCGATCGCGCCAAGGTTTTGTTTGTCGATCATCGATCGTATGATTTGCGTGATGCTCGCATTGAGCTGCTGCCCGTCGGCTTGGCCAGGAAGCGGTGAGTATGCGGGATCCCTTAAATTGGTTACACTTGCTCATTTGAATGCGACTCGCTTGCAGCTTCTTCAATCGCAAATATCCCATTCAGCTGATTATCAAGAAGAGCGTCAGTGGATTCGTTACGCCATTCGATGATTTGGATCGCGCTGATGCCACGCCCGTCACAGCTGCCGGAACGCCCACTCAATCGGAAGAAACCCTAAAGCCCATTGATTTTGGTGTAGCCGTCATGTCGAGCGATGTAGGTTTAGATTGACCTTTAGCGTGACCTTATCTTTGAATTGTTTTTAACGGTGTCGCTTTGCGTAACAGCTGCGCCGGCTACACAATATAATCCCGCCCGATAAGGATCTGAAGGACATGTCCATGCCGTGTGGCGACGAGGTGCGTCTATTAATCTTCGCGCGCTGCGATCGCGAGAAGGAAGATTGGTATCGTCGCTTTAACGCGGCCAGCAGGGGCTGTGTCCACGAGTCGGACCTGCAGGTGCCCATAGCACAGTTTGTCGAGGACACTGATTTCCAGGCAGCCGCCGCCCAGCAGGCCATCAATCTAACCAGTCGTTCCGGCTCCAAGGTGCCTATATTCTCTAACCAATTTGAATTCTTGACTTACCTTGAGTCCAACACAGACCCAATTAAGGGACGGCGAGGAGCCGTATAACGATGAGACCGGTTCCAACACGCCCGACACGCCCGAGGATATGCTAGAAGAGGAGCCGCCCTCGGAACAACCCAAGGAAGGCTATGAGGGACTGCTCATGAGCGCAGACGTTGCACGAAATCCGGCGGGTTATATCAAATTCATGACAGTCTATCAGGTAGCGGTCCAAAACATGTAGGCAGCAGCCATCAAAATCCTAGCAACATTTTTAGTTGTAGTCTTTGGTTTTTTTTTTTTTTATTTATTTATTTTATTTTATTCTTTATTCTTATTATTTTGTCCACTTAGAAAGCTTGCAAACAAGATCAAATTCCCGTATTCCGAAATACCAGAATCGATGAGCGCAAAGACGCGGAATATCGTAAAAAAGTATGTTCAATTTTAGTTTCTTTTTGTTTAAACATTAGCGCAGAGTGGAAAGGATCCAATTGAGAACATGTCTAATACATCTTCGCTTTTTACAGACTCGCCGTGCCAGGCGACAGGAGCATGAGCTCTGGAAGGGCATTGATCAGTCACTATTTCTGGGTCCCTCCGGCAGCGTGGTCTGGGCCAATGTTCTGATGGGTCGCGGCCTGTTCAGCCTGCTGCACAATGCTGAAGTACAGCTGAAGATCCAGGACTTTATGCAAAAGAAACTCAACTCTATAAAGGTGAAGCCTCATCTCCTTTAAGCTCACTCACTCACTCACTGCTTGTTGCCTTACAGCTGCCCAGCTTTATGGAGGAGGTCGTCATAACCAACATCAATCTGGGCATGGCGCCTATGCTGTGCCATCGCATCTCGCAGCCCATGCTGGATGAGCGCGGCATCTGGCTGGACGCTGATGTGACCTACGAGGGTCTGGCGCATATAACGGTTACCACCAAGTTGAACTTGCTGCGCGTGCGCAGCAAACCGAAACCACCGGCCGGGGCTGCGGATATCGCTGGAACGTCCCAAGATCAAATGGCGGATGCTCGCGGTACCGCTGACGATATCTACGCGGACGGCAGCAATTCGATTTTCGACAGCGACGCTGAGAGCACCGGTGGCTCCTCATCCGAGTCGGAGACCACCCCCCCAACAGGAACCGTCGAACCGACAAACAATGCCGAGTAAGTTCATTGAAAGCTTACATTTCTTTAGCACTGCTCAAATGAAACTTACTTTATGCAGGTTCTTCCAAAACTCGCCTGGCAATGCACGGCGGATCTTCAAGATTGTCGATCGCATTGCCACCTCTAACTTGTTTCAATACGCCACTGAGCTACCGTACGTGCAGCGCGCCATGGAGAACATGAGCGCCAACATAACGCTGCGCGTAGAACTCAAGGGCATGGTAGCACGTGGCACCCTGAATATACCACCACCGCCGTCGGATCGCATCTGGCTATGCTTTCGAGGGCCGCCGCGTCTGTGGATATCGACAAAGCCGCAAGTGGGCGATAAGTCTGTGGACTGGACGATTGTAACGAATGTGATTGAGAGCAAGCTGTGCGAGGCGGTCAACAAGTTTCTGGTCTATCCGAATATGGTTGACTTTAGCATACCCTTCCTGGCCAAGCCCAGCTATGGCGAAGACCCGGCGGCGGACTCAGCTTAAGGAAACGAATTTTGGCAACAGTTAAAATATTTTTTAAGATTTTTTTGTAATCGTATTTTCAACTGAATTTAACACAAAGTCTGTAATGGTTTACAAAGTGACCCAAGGCTAAGCTTTGTTTTGCGATCTCGCTCCAAGTGTTATAGAAGTACTTACTGATAAATGCTAAATTTCTACGTGACAAGTTCGAAGCGCTTAGTTTAATACGCCACCCAAACTTCAATCTCTCACCGGCCTATATTGTCTTTTTTTTTTACACTTACACTTACACTTACACTAACACTTACACTTTAAACATACCAAAAATGATTTTTGTATAACCAAATAGAATTGAAGATCTATTTAAGAAGTAATCATTTTGCAGGCGATGCTAGCAATCGCTCTTTTATGTCTTTACGTATAGTATTCCAGAAGCATAATGCAGGCACATAGCTCCTAACTTATGTATACATATACATACTATAACTAAGCATATATCTTTTTACTGCGACAACTAAAAATATAGTATGCATGTCTAACTAGTTATATAAGTCTATTCCAAGCTACACTATAGGCATGCAAATTTTTTTTTATCCTAAGCGTGAACCTACATATACATATATATTTATATTTGGTATGGTGTTTAACTCATTTGTGTAATTACTAAGTATATAATCAGTATGGAACTTAAACATTCGCCAAAGGAGAACTCCGCTCCATATATTTTTCGGTTCCAGTTTCCGAACATGAACAAAACTCTTATATCATTTACAAGGCTGGCAATGAGCACGCTAATGGTCGTCAAAATATGACCTTTTTTCCAAAAGAGAACAAATAATAGTTTAGTATATTTTATGTAACAGAGAAAAGAACAAATAAATGGTTTTGAGCCAAATGTGTTTTGATTTAATGGCTTGCTTATAAAAAGAAGATGATCAAAACTGGAAAACACATTTTTGAATTCATTAAACTTTTATTTAAATTTTCTTTATTGAATCTTCAATTATTTTTTATACGTTTACGTTCAGAAAATGTACATTTTAAAGATTGTTTTTCTCGTATTTTTTGGGGTTTTTTTCGTGTGCTTTTTGTTTGGTTTATGTTTTTTAATTCGGTTTTCCGTTTTCAATTAGGGATTTTCGCTTGCTTCAAAAGTACATTAAGTAAACTACAGACATAGTACATGGTGAGTACGTGTTTATAATATGCATTAATAATAGTTACATATATGTATGTATAATGTATGTATTTGTAAATATGAATACATATATAGAATTCAAAAATGTACAACATTCATTTTTAACAAAAAAGAAAAAAAACACGAGGCTCCGACTGCACTCGCGTCATCTCAATACGTAGTTAAAAACTTGAATATAGCCATAGCAAACAACTAAAATTATAACTTAATCATAGAAGACTTACGATCTAATACACATAGTACAACTGCAATATTGAAAATTGCATTTTTTTTTTTCTTTGTTTTGCTGATTTATCTTTCGATTTCGTTTAATTTTTCATATTTAATATTTGTATTTACTTCAAAATGTGTTTTCTTATACGTTCTTGTGATGTATTTGAGTGGTTTTTGTTTTTATATTTTCGTACATATGTTTTGCAAAGAGTCAATTTTGCAAATTTTAAATGAAGTAGGACTACAAAAAAAAAAAACTATTATTATTACATTTATGTATGTATGTATGTATGTATGTATGTATGTATATAGTAGAATACTACTTAAGAACTAAAGCTGCTATCAAAACAGGTTTCTTCATTCACAAATAAATATGCGTAGCAATTTTCATAAAAACTTCGTATTCTTCACTGTAACTCGGTATGTGGCGACAAAATTGTTGAGCAACATTGATTAAATATTGTGTTTAGCTATATTTTTAAAAGGGACTTTTTTGTTTTACGAGAAAAGAGTAAAATTGTTTGTGGGATGGGAAATGCAATTTAAATTTGAGCACTTCTCAATGTTCGTTGGGGTTGTTAAGCTGTTTACGGATTCCATTCACTGTTTGACTGTTGCTTCTTTTTATTGCTGTTTTTTGTTGTGGTTGTTGTTGTCTGCCTATTATAAATTAGCATGTCCTGTTTGGCTACTCCAAAAAACATTAACGCACAATTTACAGACGCATATCGTCGTATTTGGCAAATGCTTTGCACAACGCAAAGGCGAGTATGACCAGTATCAAATGAACAATGCCAGCCACAATGACGCCAATGATGAGCTCGCGCTGTCTAATCAACCACTCGGTGAACACCTCATAGCAGCCCTGCAAAAATATGTTTTAGTTCTAGTTTTCTTTATATGTACTATAATAAGTGACTTGAGTTGACTTACCTGCTTATAGAAACTGTTGCTATCGCTGGGATTGGTGGTGCAGTCCTCGTCGCGTGGCACCAGCTTGGCCACATCCTTCAGAATGCAACAGGCCTCGGGCACGGTGCGATTGCCCTTGGTGTTCTTCCACGCCTCCGATTCCTCAAAGTCGCGATAATCGTTGATGCCGCAGCAGCCAAAGTTGCCCATCAGCTGGTTCCACATCAGCGAGGTGGCGTCCATGTTCTCGCCCAGCGTATAGCTGGTGATTGTGGTCTGCAAGAACTTTTTGCTCTCGGCGCGCACCTTCTCCTTGTAGAAGACGGCCAGGCCGCCGGCCACCAGCTCAGCTACCAGCAGCAGTATGAGAAAAGTGCCATACTGCAAAACGGAAACAAACGACACTCTATTATGAGCATGAGAATATAATGCATACGCCCCGTATGCGTATGCGTTTACCCGCTGACCCAATTTATATTTATGCAGTCAGTTTGTGAGCATTACATAAAAAAAATCTATGCATTTGACCCTGAGCTAAATGTGCAGCATGCGTTAGACGTGTGGTGAGTTTAGGCCAACACACACACACACACACATACACATCCACACCCACACCCAGAAAGAAGACTGCAGGCGCTGGCCGCGTTGCCAATCTCAAATGCTGAAGGTCAATTTGAAATGCTGCTTGCATGTTTTATGAGCTCTTTTGGTGTTCGTTGTTCGTTGTTGTTGTCGCGATATGTTGGCCTGATAAAGTGCCATGTTGCTTCGGGCTGGTTACGCCTGGCAGCATTTTTTTGAATCCTCTCTCTAAAATTAACTGCCTTTCAGCTAATGTATCTGTCAGATACATCCAGATTTTGTGCTTTAAATTAGTTGCACGCTTATGTGCCAACACTTTAAGATTAAAACATAGTTTTTATTCGCTTTGAGCTTTGATTATTTGCATGAAAACATTGTTAAACATAAAAAAAAAATAACACCTTCATGTTTTCATGTCCGTCAGGGTATTGAATCTTCGTCACTCTAATGATAACCTTTAATTCTTGTTAAATTTTAAAAGCATTTACCCGCAACACCATCGACTCTTGAACAGCATTTCAACAGCTCGAGACCCAATGAACTTGCAATTGGTAAATAATTGGCGCACTCTAAAAAAAATAAATAAATACAAAATAACCAATGCTAAGACACACTTTGGCCATGTTCAGTGCTGGCCTTGGGCCATACCAAAAGTGCCCTCGCTTCGTTTAGTGCAAATTGTGCTCAATTTTGTGCATACAGATTTTAGATTTTTATTTTGAAGTATTGCCGACAACGACGACGCCCCCGAGGGCGAGTGAATTGCGTGTGTTTTTGTTTGTTACGCATGCGACAAGTAGCAGCAATAAAATGCAAGTTACACCCGCCGCCCCTGCCCCGCCCTAAGCCAATCAGCTGAGGCGTTGCACCTGTTTGGCGTTGCAATTAAATTGGCCAAGCCCAAGCTAGGTCTTGGGTCGATTATTAATAGCATAAATACCCCGTAATGCTGAGCCAAGCGATAAACTGCTTATTAATTGCTAGTGCGATAATAGAAATTTCTTTTAGGGTTGGGCCGCTGACTGCCTGATAAATTTATATGCACATACAAATATAAGCTGTGTGCGAGCGCCTTGAAATGTGCTCAGGTGAAATTATAATTCCAAGCACACAAGATCAAGTACAGAGCCAAAAGTGAAGGGCTTGTCACACACACATACACACATATACATATACATATAACATGTGAGCACCTCACGACACTTGATAAAGTGTTGAAACACGTTCCAAAGCTCATGAAAATGTCAGATGCAAAGATCACACAGAAAAAAAGGCCTACAACATGTACCCACAACATATTGCAACTTTCTCTTGCACCACAACGACGAAGGTTCCAAGCGTTTTTCCTAAAGCTAAAGTCAAAGTCAAATGGAAAACCCCCACAACACAATAAATAAATATCTGTGAATAAGAAATCGACAAGCAAACAACTCGTCTCAATAAGCGTGCAGTGAATATTTGTGAGCTGCGTCTCCCGCGGCGCCATTGAAAGTTGCAATTACATTTTGGCTGATGATGCAACAGTCTCAGATTGGGCAACAGCTGATAAACAACTTGTATGTGTGTGTGTGTATGTGTATATCTGATGGTTTATCATAATTGTATCTGGGTACTTACCGTCGACAGCAGGCAGCGAGATTCACGCATGGCGCCCAAATAGCCCAAGAGGCTCATGAAGAACATGACGGCTCCGATGACGATCAGAGCGTATGCCATTTGCTCTATGACCTGAGGCTGTGTAAAATGCTAAACGAAAGACAAGAAGAAGAACAAAAGATTGTGAGAACACTGAACAGAGAATTGATGGAATTCATATCGTATGTAAATGCATAAGAATGCGTACTACGCGACGTATACGTAATTGTAATTAACCTTTCGACTGGCATATAACTTTCGCAACATCCGTATATATGTACAATTAAATTATGAACGAGATCTCTTAATTGACACAACTATGACAAACTTGAGTACACTTTCAACTGACAGCTGCGTGTGGGTTTTGTTGGAAGAAGAAATCAAATGAGATTTCAGTCAGCTGAAAGTTTTATGCGTTGTACCATGAAAAAAGTTCATTGACCAAAAGTACAAAAAAAAAAATACAAAATACATGAAACAAAAAACACCCACGCCAGGCACACAATTTTACCCAATTAGCCTTTGGCTGTGTACTTTGACGTTCCTGCAATTACTCATTACACACACTGGAGCGAGGACATGCACTTTGTGCCTGTGCTGCATTTGTTTTCCAAAACGATTTCCACTGGCACTAGTATGTCAAAGCAAGAGGAAAACTCGATTAGCAGTTTAAAAGTTTAAAAGTTGTTGTTGTTGCCACATGGCATGCAACTGCGCAGCACAATTTGCCTTGACCAGAAGATATACAGATACGTATATGTGTACAACAGTCAAACACTGTACTAAGAACTGATGCATATTTCAGACAAATTAAAAGTTTTATTCGGATTATGTAAGTGCATTAGTAAAGTAGACCAGAAAAGAAATACCAGTCAGTTAAAAGTTGGCTAAGTGACCTCATTTGGTTAATAAATGTGCATTTGGCATCTGAAATGTATGTCATTCAGAATATGGCTAAAAATTCATTTAAAGGTAACTTTTAAAAATACTTCAACGTCTATCTTAATTATTGAAATGCCCATGAATTAGGGCATACGAATCTGAATGATAGGAAGGCCAACAAATACACCATTCAGTTTATAACAACAGCTTGATTTTGATTTAAGCTCTTTTCATACATGTATGTCGACTTGTTTATAATGACATATTGGACTGCACTTTAATAACCAGCTCCCATTCTAGCCCAAATTGCCCTGAAGCAATGTCAACAATTGCCTGCACGTGATGTTGTTCAGGGAATATAGTTTATAGCTATATAGGCAATATTGGTGTATCTGGTATTTTGGGGTGGCTTTTCATGAAACACTTTATTACAGTGGAAAATCGAAGTTATATTACGCGTAAATAGCATTTTCAATTATTACTTTTTGGTTTTCCTGCCTTTTGGCCCCTTTTGGGGTGTTTCCCCAACACTTTCACCTGGAATTAGATGTGCTTACACTTACCTCAATGCGCTCGCTCTCGACAAGCTTGAGCAGAGCAATCAGCGAGTGCTTGTCCACGGCCAGCCATAGTCCAACTCCGAATATAATTGTGCCTAGCACCTGCAAGATACGTATACAAAAAAAAAAAAAGGTGTTGTTAAAGGAAAAATAACCCTCAGTTTGCTGTGGCATGCAAATCGTAAGCAACATGATTATGCTTATGGTTTATGTTGCTCGGTCATGTTGATTGCATTTGATGTTGATGATTATGACGATAAACACAACAACAACATCAACAACAACATCAACAACAACAACGACAACGGCTGCGAAGTCAATGAACCGCTATAAATGCGAAAAAACTGCGCTTGCGCAGAGATTTGCTTGATTGACTGCAGCCGCAATGTTGCTTTGTTGTTTTGTTGTTTGTTGTTTGTTGCCGCGCCTCCCAACACACACAATTTGTAATGCAATTTAACCAAACCAAAAACAAAAAAAAAAAAACAAAAAAAAATAGCTTATAAATAAATACGAATTGCTGGTTTTCAAACATTTTTCCCTAGGGAAAACTATTTACATTTAAATAGGTTTTATTATTTAATTTGGTTACTTACAAAAAAGATGAAATTTAATATGCAAAGCAAATACTTTGCACACCAGACACCACAGTCGAAGACCATTTTCGATGTTTTCGAAATTTTGCGGCTGTTTCAATAGACTCGAGCTGCAATTAGAAAAATAAAATAAAATGAAACAAACATCAGTTAGAACAAGTTAGTTTTCAATTTAATTAAGATGGCTATTCATTATTTCAAGTGCGCGACGAAAGAAAGTGTCAGGAAATGCTCGAAATACGACAAATACTAGAGAAAAATGTTTTCTCTTTGTGTGTGCGTGTGTGTGAGTCGTGTGTGTGTGTGTGTGTGTGTGTCAACTTCAGTTGTTATCAACTTAAATGTGGTACGTGCCCGTGCCTAATAAATTAACATGTGAAGCAAGCGTAAAAAAATTAGTGTATGAGTTAAACAGGAAAGGAAAAATTAAGCATGAATAGTGACAATGGAATGCCCTGACCATTAATTAAGTAATATTTTAAGGTCATACACAATTCAGGGCTTGATTATAAAAAGTTTATATTAATCATAATCACTTTAATCAGCAATGACTAAAAGCTTGCCAAAGTTCCATCTTTTGTTAAGCTTAATTCATTCTACTCTATGCAAGCTTTCTGCTTGAGTGATTGTTCTTCTTTTATTTTAACGACGTTAACTATCTTAATTAATTCTTCATTCACTCAATCTCAGCTTAAAACTCTGGCAGCCACAAGTTCGTAAGCCATATGAACTTTCCCATTAAGAGCATCAGCTAAGTGTGGTTCTGGTTTTCACTCTTTTCCTTTCCCCTTTCTCCAGCTTAGCATCTTTTATCTCTCGCTCTCTCTTTCTCTCTCGCTCTCTCTCTCTCTCCCTCTATATGTATCTGTTGAATTTGACACGCCTTTACTTGCGGAGGCACTTTTCTTTTCAGCTGGCTTTGTGTGAAGCGTGTTCGACATACCCTAAAATAGGGTAATTAATAACTGAGCTTCCAATCGTAACAATTAACAAATTTTAGATAAACTTTTAAACAAAAAACAATTGATAGTAAATAATTATATTTGCAAAACACTTTCAGCTGAATTTTCTTGCTGGTAGAATCAGGAAAGGGTTTAGTTTTAGTGTTTTAAAATTCAGGAAAAGCACTTTATCCAATCTTAAATATTGTTTTTTGCTTTTTAGTTGAACTACAATTTGTTAATGGTTTCTTGTGTTCACATAAATAGAAACAATTGTAAAATATTATACACATTTTAATTTGGAAATAATTTAATGCACATATAATTATTTGCATGACGTATGGACACATTTTATTTATATTTTCGTAATATATGAATGTTTATTTGTAACCCATTAGGCTTCGAACAAACAGGTTTTTGTATTCTTAATGATGCTTTTGAAGTGTGGCGAGGGTATTTGCTAGCTACTCCCTCTCGCCCAGAGCGTTTTCACTTGTCTTAAACATGTTTTGGTTTCTTACCTAGTTCTTTGCAAGTGTGCCACTTCGTTTATGCTATGAAATACATGAAATATAGTTATCGCGATATGAACAGCTGGCAAATGCTTAACCCGAAAAGTTTTTCTATAATGTGTAGAGTTGAAGTTAGTTTGAAAGAGATGAATACATTTGCCAAATTCAAGAAAAATAAGTTTCTGAGAGTTTTCATGAAAAGTTTAATATATAAACCGAGTGACTGTGTATGTGTGTGTGTGTGTATGTATTTATGTGGGTAAATATCTACGCGATGCAAACGCACACAAACAATGTCACGAGCCATTGATGCTGCAAAAGTAGAACAGACGAGCTGTTTCTGTTGTTGCCAACTGGCAAACATTTTGCTGGCCAACTTTAGCCTAAAAGCCAGCTTTTTTCTACTTCTGCCTCGCTCCTTGCTCATTTTAATGTTTTTGGCAAAAAGTACACACACACACACAGCTGTAATCCTATACGGTTGCAGGTACTTAAAGGTTTTACAGCCCTGATTATGGCCAACAACCCCCAATTCGTACAGTTTTAGGGCAATTTTCTGCCAGTGGAAAATTGGTAGCCAAGTTTTAATTGCTTTTTCCATTGTTGAGTGATAAGCTTGGCTGACTGACGTTGAAGCTTCAAACTTGTCTCCATTTCCATTTCAGTTTCGCTGTTAATTTATGAATTTGGGTAATGTGAATCTCGCCTCGTGAGTTTTGGTTTTGACATTGGGAGTTGAAAATTAACAAATAATTAAATTGTTTACACAAGGCTGCACACATTTTAGCCGAACCGTAAATCGAATCAGATGACAACCAAACTTATTCGTATCTTTTGTGATGTAATTGATAAACCTTTTGTATTTTCCGGCTTTTCTCAAATCACAACGAATAAAATAAACTGAACTTTAAGGTACAAAATTGGTTCAAGCCATTACCCATTAACATATTAGCTACTTGGCTTACGCTATTAGCCATAATTCTATTTAGGATCACAATTATATTTATATTCTAACGCTATCTGTTCGATAACTGGTCTTAGTTTTAATTACAGCACCAGAAAAGCCGCCCTTTGAAGCAGACACAAGCCCTCAAAGGGCCGCCGCTCGCTAAACTGCTGACATATGCCAAACCAAATGCAAAGCTTATCATTAAAGTACACACACATATGTACACACACACACACACTCACACACACATCTTCCAATTAGCTTTCAAGTGGCACATAGAAAATATTAGCACATTTCCCTAGCTGTGCATAATCAACATGCCCCGGCAAAGACAGCAGCAGCAGCTGCTGCAGCATTAGCATCCGCATCAGCATCAGCATATCATAATCATCCTTATGAACCCAAACTGAAACATCAACTTAAGCTCCACATATATACATATATATATAACTTGTACTGAACTCAAATATCAAATGGCATACAGTTTTAATTGGGGCCTCTAAAGTGTAATTAAGGCAAATTTTATATAACTTTCAGCCCAGTTAGTTGATAACTGTCTGCATGTGAAACTGAATGTAACTGGAGTATGAGCTTGAGTATCTGCGATTCGATTAAGCCGCGTATGTGTAATTAAATGTACAGCAAAAAAAAAAAAAAAAAAAAGCAGCCGCAAAACAAGAGAGAAAAAAACACAAAAAAATGAATTGCAAATTTATGGTTTGTGGGGAGCTATTGTTGAGCATTTGTTTTTTATATGCGCAATTAAATGCTGCATGTAATTTTATGTTTTTTTTTTTTTTTTACCCATAGAAAGTTGTCATACAATGCACATTTTGGCGGTGGTGCAGAGTGGTGCCGAGTGGTTCCGAGTGTGATTAAAATTTCTATTACAATGATGCGGCAAAAGGAAATGCGACTGCGATTGAGACCTGCCACTGGAGAGGCACTGAGATTAGAGGTAATTTAGTGGTAGCTTTTAGCCCGAAGTGGGTTAAAGAAAGTCTTTACTTGTATTAATTAAAAGGCAAAAGTTGAAAGGCAAAAAGGTTTCTGCAACTTGTCCGAACTTCTTGGCTACAAGTTTTAAAGTCGACTGCTGTCGCAAGCTTTTCCACTGACAATTGCCATAAATGATTTCTTTTAGTTGGTTTCGTTTCGTTTTATTCTCGTTTCGTTCTCGTTCTCCATGTAGGTCCCACCGGCCACAAAGTGCCACAGAGACCCACTGACAACAACCAGGAATGAGACGGCGAAGGGGGCAGAGAGTCGCACTTGTCACGTCTGCTTGCCAAGAATTTTAGAAATTGTATTTATTGCCAATGCTTTCTATTTTTGAAAACTTCAATTTGGTTTGTGTGCGCGCTGATGGAAACTGGTAACTAGCAATAATGGTAAAAAAAAACCTCATGCTTGAAACCAAAAGTGCTGCTTCTTCTGTCTTTTTCTTCTTCTTCTTCTTTTTCGACATCTTCTCATCTTCAGCGTGAGAAATACACAGCTATATTAAATACACTTTTCATATCATTTTTCTCTTTGGTGAAGTCTTGTGCCTGGCAATTAAATGATTTACTTGATAATGAGTCTTAATTGGGTCAGCAGGGTCCCACACACCGAGTAATTGCTAAAAATCTCCACCGTTAAATGCAGGGTGGTCTTGGGTGGTCCCCAGGCTCATAATTTACATATGAAGCCACCAGCGCGAGTAGCCCATAAAAGCCAAAGTTTCCATGTGGGAAAAGTTGCCTGCAAGTACTTTATAATTGGCTAAATGAAAGGCAGCTTATGCATATAGCAAAGATGCCTAAAGTTTTGCTTTAAGACTATAAGAATATAAACAATATTTAGCGTCAAACAAATTTTAAGTTATCGAGATGGCAGCTAATGAAATTGGTTTACATTATGTGAAAATGTTTTCAATTTCTTATCTTTCAATCAAAATTTACAACGAAAAAGCAATTTTTGTTTATCGTTTTAAGCCAGGCCGTAAGTAGGTACATAAAATCTTTGTGTGAGCCTTTTATCTGTTGCTAAATATTTTTTTTTTGTATATGCCAAAGTTCAAAACCTAAAATTGATTGGCTTTGTTTGCTTCGGCTGCTGTTGCAAGAATCCCCAATTAAAAATGCGGCTTTAAGCCCGAACCCATCCAACTGGTATTTAAGTCATTTAATTCGGGTGACATAAAGCGTTACATTTTTGTTGTTGCCAGCCGCACGAGCCGCACAATCAATTTATTTATAAAATGTTGCTTAATTAATGCAAATGCAAAACAAGCCTGGCAAAAAGTAAAAACAACATCAAATAAATTGAAGTTTATTTACGTTGCGTCAACTGATTTACATAAAAGCATATTTAGCTGCACAAAAATTTATTGAAATTATATTTGCATATTTTAAGCTGCCATCGAAAAAGGACGAGACTTAACAGCTGCAGAATAAATAAAATATAAATATATACATATATATATATATAATAAAGTATATATAATTTGTGCTGACTAAAAGGTAATTGTTAAAATCAAATGTTTATTTTAATAATCTTTTTACATCTCTTTTTCGCATGTCATTCAACTTGTGCAGCCGACAAATTGTTGTTGGTTGTTATTTGTAGTTGTTGTTAATGCTCGTTTGTTGGTTGTTAGTTGTTAGTTGTCTGCTCGCTTATACAACACTTGGCTGGAGCCGAGTTAATTGACATAATTGGACGGGGCTGCGGCACGAGTCCGCATCTAAGGTCTGCGCACCTCAAGGCGCTTTGTTTGTCTTTTTAGGTCAATGGTCGAGGCTCGAAAAAAATGTTTGCTCTGTTTGCCATTCGTTTGTCACACAAAAAACTTCACGTTAGCCATCTATTCGAAGCAGGCGGGCAGGCAAATTTAACACCTGACACTCGCCGTGCTCAGTCTGCGACTCAGTCTCCAACTCAGTCTTCAATTTGGCTCCGTGCTCTGGACCGTGGCATGTGCCCAAAAAGCGACGACGACAACGCCCCGACCATGTTACGAGACCAGGCACACACTCTGTCCACGCTTGGTCGGACGGACTCAACTGGTAGCTGGTAGCTGGTAGCCAGACGCCAGGCAGGTTGCCAAGACACAAGTCTGGCCATTTAGCATTTAGCAATGCTGTGCGAGATTTTGATTTCGGTGAGTAGTTTTATGATTATTGTGCAAAGAATTTCAAGCAGGGGTATTCCTGCTACGTCAAAATGTTGTTATATAATTGATTTACTGTAGTTTGCCGCAAAAAATGAAAGCTTGCAATTGATTTGTGAAACCAACCGACAGCCAAAACTGCAATCAACTTAAAGATATTTAATAGCTCAACTTGATTAATACGAATATATATATTTATCAGCAATTCAGTTGAAGAACTGCATTTAAATATATTTTTTTTACTTTAGCTACTATTTTAATGAATCTTGCAGCATGGTAACAGAATATTTATTGAGCTGTTGGCTCATCAAAAATCAGCTTGAGGGGGGCGGGGGGCATCAAATTGGGCCAAAACGTGTAAGCCAACAACACAGACACTGACCCAATTTTTAGTAAATTGCAAAGTAAAAATATCGAATTCTTGTAGTTTTAATTATCAGGAACTGAAATGTGAAATTGATTGCGTAAAAATGATAAATTTTAAGACTAATCAGCAAAGGATTGCTAAAAGAAACTATTCATATTTGAATTTTTAACATATTTACATGTTTTTTTTTTACATTCAGTTTGAAAAGTGAAACTCTCAGAACTTGACCAAATTTTTGGGCTGTGGGTTTATTATTTCGCTCATTGCTCATTGCTCTAGTTTTTTGCCGTCGCTTGATATTTCTGGTTCTTGTTGTTGTCCAACGAGTTATGTTGACTGTCATAAGCTCGACTGCTGACACATTTACATACATTTATTTCACTTACAAAAATATGAGGCTGACATAAGCATGTCACCAGTTTCGTGTTTTTCACTTTTTATCAATAAAAATGAGCCTATTTACATTGTCTGTGCAGCAACATAATGAAGGTGAATGAGCTTGATGAGATCTTGGTTAAGTGTCCAAAAAAAAAAGTAAAGCCAACAAACTCAGTCTGATTGGACTTATAGCAAGCACAAAATAATGTCGTTATATGGTATTTAGTGGGTGTTGTACAGGCTTCCAATTAAGACCCACAAGCAATTGTCTGAGTTGCATATAAATTACGCATACGCCGCGTGAGCGACAATTTCCATAAACACAACCGAAAAACAAGAGAGAGCATTTGTAGTGAACAACAAAAACAGCAACAATAACAACAACAACAGCAACGCCCGCTGTCACTTCAATTCATAACAGATGCAAATAAATTTCCATTAACGTTGCGGCTGACCCTGCCCCTGCCCCTGTCCCTGCCCCATCCGCCACGGAACCACTCAGTGGATGCGCTGAGCACTCGAGTGAGGCAACTGATTGGAGAGATTCCGCCCTGTGGCTGAGGCAGCCAATGCATCTAAGCCCATGGCGCAAAGGTGCCCACACGACGACCATTTTAGATAATTTACATTTTGAGTCATGAGGCAGCAGCAACAACTACAACAAAAACAACAACAACAGGAACAAAAGCAAAGCTGCGGGGCTCGAATTGTGCCATAAAAATATTCACACATTAATTTCTATATATCTCGCATTTAATTTGATTTCATATCTCGACTGCAGTTCGTGTGTGTATCTGACAGCTCGTGTATCTGACAGATACACAGCTGTGACAGTCAGTTAACAGCGTCGGCCGCTGCACTTGCAATTGGATAGGCCTCCGGCTGCTGGTTTTGTAATATTCGCTTATTATTTAACTTTCTTTAAAAAGTTTTGGGTGCCTAGTGTGCTTTGTCTGCCGTCTGTTTGGCCAGGGGCGGAGTTCAATGCGCTTAACTTTTGCGGCCTGGCTTTTCCTTTTAGCCGGCAACTTTCACATTTGTCCGCAAAGCAACCTTTGGCACTTCCTTTTAGCCAGCTGGTATGCGATATGTGTCACTGCGTATCTATTGCCATTAAAAAGAATTCAATTTAGTTGGCCAATTATGTTGGCCAACTGGCTGTTGGCAGCTCCCAATTGCGAAATGCAACCCCGCCTGGGAAATGCAATTTGAAAACGTAGACGTAACTGCAACTAACTGCAAGTTATGCGCCACCAACCAAATGTATCTACACGACGCACCAAATCAAAGCCCGGCAATCCAGAGTGCAACAAAAAAAAAAAAGCGCATGAATAAAGTTGCAACTTGCTGTTGTTGCTTTTGTTGTTGCTGGCAATGCGAGTAGCATGAAATATTGCCGGGCGTTGGCACACAGCTTGTGGTGAGTGTAAATTCAAGTCTGTGTAAATTTATGTGGGAGTTTTTTCGGTCCCCTCCACAGTTGCCAGCTGCGTGCAAAACTTATCTAATAACCAAGAGCTACCACTTCCTGCAGGCCGCAGGGCATGAGAATGCTTTTTAAGTGCTAGATCTATCCAGATAAGCTAATATACATACATAAATTTCAACGTGCATCGCAGTTTTGTTAGACTGCATAATTACACACAATTCCCAAAGTTAAAGAGAGCTTATTGGTTTGCCTTCCTCATATACTTTTACACTGTGTGAACAGAGTATTTTGCGCTCGGTATCAACCATCTTTGTTCTTTCTACTCATTTAAAATTCAAGTTGAATGCACTTTTTAAAAAACTGTATGAATTAGGAAAATTGTGAAGAGATTTTGCGGGCAGCTGTTGCCAATGGGAACGCTGTCGGCGCACCTGCGCGACAACTGGCAACAACTTTTTGCAGACACTGTCGCGCATTGCATCAGCGTGCAAATATGCAGCTGGCAAAGTAAATGCAACTAACTTGTAAGCCAATAGAAAACCTGCGCTTGGGCCACACATGCGCAGTAGCTGCAACAACAACAACAACAACAACCACACAAATTGAATTGGCCACAAAAACAAATAGGTCTTAAATGTTAAACAATGTGGCCAGTTTTTGGGCTTTATGGGTGTTAATCACTTTCTTGGCCTAGGCTTAGCTGTTGTTTTCTGTCTTTATGTCCCATGTGTGTAAGTAAAAGAAACAAAAAAAAAAAAAAACAAATTAATATGCATTGTTGCAGTCGCTTTGCCATGCATATTTGGACTTTCACTTTTTTGTTTTCATTTACAAAAACAACATCCAAACACAAACTAACATAAAAAGAAAAGAAAATACTTATAATTTATGCCCATGTCTATTCGATGAACGCGGCCCAATTCAATCCGTGACGCTCTTTAAATTTATTTCAATTACAAATGATATTTCATTTGATTTCTCAACCAAATTAAGACGTTTTCATTGACGCTTCCAAATTGGGTGGGTGTGTGATTAGACCCGATTTCGGATCGCCAGTTAATTGCTGTCCCTCTTTTTTTACCTGTTGCTTTCTACCACAGTTTTAAGCGCTCAATTAAGGCCCAAAGTGGGGAGCAGGTGGGGCGACCATAACAACGGCTAAAAATCAAAGTTACGCACTTTCGATTATGTAATACAAATTTTTAAGTCATTTATTTTTTTTTTTTAGTTTCTGTTTTGGCGTGTGGAGTTTTTCATGGCATGCGAAAGTAAATATTTTTACTGTCCGCTTTACAACTTCCTGTTTAAGGCCTTAAGTTATAAATATGTAGTTTGATTCATCAATCAAGTCTGTGGCAGCAGCCAGAAAAGAGGGCAGTAAACGATGCAAACACCAGTTACATGCACCTGCTGATCTTATGAAATGGGCCATAGAAAATTGGACGAGCATTTGTTTTTGTTTTTTGTTTTTTGTTTTTCATTCTGTTTTGGGCGCGTTTGCCACCGGTCATTATGTGGTTAAGTCAACAGATTATGATATTTTCAAGCTTAAGCTATTTAACCAATTAGTTTCGCTCAGTGTAAACGGGATGAAAACTACTTGCAAGACATTTAATTACTTTTTACTTTCAAAATTGTAGAAAATGAAATCGCTGATTAGTCTATATACTATGTATTATCAGTTCTAAAAGATCGAAAGAGAAAGAATAAAATGTACTAGTTTTTCTCCTAACCAAAAGCACCAATAAAAAGTAATTCATTTAAAACTTCACTTATTGCAGTACGAAACGTGCAACAACTTAACAATACTCAAACAAGTTAAGAAAATAATTCATTTAAGGACTGGACATAAGGGATTTTGCACTGTTGCAATGACTAACTAAACCTAATCTAATCGAACGTGGCCCTCCAGCAGCTGCCAGCCACAAAGCCTAAGACTGACTGGACAGGGCTAAAACTGGAGATTAGACGAAGCAGTTGAAGCCCAAGGGGCACAAAGAGAAATATTCCGACAGACAATTGCAGCAAATCAAGAGTTTCGATGCAACGTATTCGATTTCCGCTAAGCATAGAAAAGAGAGAGAGAGGGAGACAGTGAAAGCTGTGGTAAGAGAGAGAAAGAGATGGCACTTAGATCTAATGGGTTCGCAGTAGTTCCAATGAATTGTTGCGAATGATTTGCGCGCAATTAAGAAAGGGAAGTTAGGTAACTGTGAGAACGCCAAACAGAATATAAGCACACACGCACACAAACATACACACACACACACACACGCACACACACACGAACACACGCAGTTGCCATTGTTGTGTGTAAGTCTTCCTGCAGGCAGAGGCTTGATTTTAATTACTGACCAGTGCAGTGAACTTGGGGCACATTTCAATTGGCGGCCGTAATTGAAAGAAACGCACACGTGAAACCTGAGATGACTGTGAGAAATTGTGCACGGGAGGCGCAGGGCGTGGCAATTGGGGCTAGATGGCTTGTGTGAAAGTTGGCCCAAGTTCGGATTACCATAAAATATGCAATGCGCAACACGCAGGTGACCGTAACCCGAGCGTTGCTGCGCTGCAGATACATTTTACAGATACCTGCGACTCGTTCACCTTGAGTCGCAGACGCAATCGCAATCGCAGTCACAATATTTATGTTTTATTTCAGTTTTATTAGCGCTCAGTGGCCATTGTGTTTGCATAGCCGTTCAATTTGAGACTTGGCGCCGCGGTCAAGTTTAGGTTTTTGGGCCCACAAAGAAGTTTATCAAATTACGTTTACGCATATATATCTTAAGTATATATATTTAAGTATCTTTTAAGTGGGTCAACACTGAACGACGCCAAATGGCCGTCGCCAACTTGGCTGCCTGCTCGGTAACTTTTGTTTTTTGGCCAAATTTGCGTTATGGCGACTTTTTTATTGACCTTTTTTTTAACTGCAATTTACCGCTTGCAATCGCCCGTTTGGCAGGTAGCGCCCTCTGGCGGCCATTTCGACTTCCTTTCGACTTGGATGCGGTTTCTTTTATGCGTCTTTCTGTACTAATTGAATTATGTTGCACACTTTAGCGTGGGCTTCATGCTTGATGTGTTCTTCATGCCTGCTTGCAACAGTTTTGGTTTGTCTTTATGCGGATATTTGGTAACTGAATTATTGCCACAACTTTGCTACACATTTATTTGTCTATTGCCTTTTGCAGTTTTCAGCTTGTAGCAATTAAATAGTTAAATGGAATGGCCAAAAGTACTTCCATATTTGCCAAAGTAAATTCACTTTGATTTTTGTTTTCTTTACTAAAGTTTTTTGAACATGGTTTTTTATCTTTAGTTAATCGACTTTTACTCTACTTAACATTTGCTCGTTGTTATCCCAGCAAATCGGGCAACTGATTTTAGGCCAACTTTTCTAATTAAAGAATTTTTGCTCTTTCTTTAATTAACTTTAATAAACATAATATATATTTATATATTATTTTTATATTAGACTGCAACATTGTTTAAATAAAAAATAATAATTCTTTGGAAAGTATTTATTTGTAAAATTAGAAATAACAGGTTTTTTTGTCAGATCTACTTGAATTTCACTAGTGGGCAAATTCCTCCTATATATCATCAGTTCCTATAAAGTTACATGCATTCGTGCATATTTAGCATACCTTATATGGTGTGCGCTGGGTATAAAAACGCCACAAGACGTATTTGCTTTCGTCTTGAGTTAAAAACCGTTTAACTAGTTAATTGCAAGTGGAGCAAAAAGTGAGTCCACAAATCTTGCACAAAATCAGCACAAAAGCTCCATTTGCTAGAAAATAAAAAAACGAATTTGTCGATTCTCACTTTTTGCCCTCCGTCCCCTCGTTCCATGCTGTTTTCAATAAACAATTTGAATTGCTTTAATGATTTTCCTGTTTGATAAACTCGTTCGGCAGCAGCTAGCAGAGCCGATGGAGCCGAGGGTTAGGGAGAGAGAAAGAGCACAAGTTTCAAGATCAAAAAGCGAATGGCAGAAATGCGCAAAAGATAAGAAATTGTACGAAAAGAGAAAAAAACGCAACTGCAAATGGGCTGCGGAAGTATTTGCGAGCCTTTCACTGCACCAAAACAGAATCAGAAACGAAGAGTTGCAAAAAAACAAAAATAAGGTAAAACATGTGATGACCGCAAAGAAATGACGCGCAAATGACAATTGAAAAGTAGCACAAGATGCCAGTGCAACGGTAAAAAAAGGAGAAGGCGAAATAAAGAGATGATGTAGTGAACAAGGCAAAAGGGGAAGGAGGAAAACAGCAGCAGCAGCAGCAAAATTCGTAGAAGCAGGCAACGACGCAAAAGCGTGTGCGTATCCACCACTGAGCCTGGGGATGGGCATTTGGGTTGGGCTACTGGGGATGGCTGCTGTGGGTGGCTGCTGTTTGGCCGTCGGGCGTGGGCGATTAAAGTGGGTGGCTGCTGCTGAGCACAGTAGCAAGAGCAGGAGCAAGCTCTCTGACGTTGCTCGATTCTGCTCTTCTGATTTATGCATGCGCACACATACACACACGCACACGCACATTAATACATAAAACTAAAAGTCAAGCTTACCTGTAAAGTTTTTAGCACGCGTTTCCGAGCGAGCTTATTGAATATTTAAAAGGATGCGAAAAGCGTCGAGGCCCTGTTGACGTTCAAGCTGCAATGATTTGGAAAATTTAGAGCATTTTTATTTTCAGCCTTTGCCTTCATTTATTTTATATGTGTATATATTTTCTTCTTGTCGAATTTGCATGCATTGTGTAGACAGCTGAAAGATTTCTTAGACGCTGTCCCAGCCATCAAATTATTGTTGAGTTGTGTGTGGCATTTGTTTTGTAAATTAATATGCAGTTTTTAATTAATTCATAAACAATTAAAAAAAAAAATAAATTCATTTTTATTGAGGGTTTGTTAAGTGTGTTGCGGATTGTTTGGGCCTTGGTGTTAGCCAGGCTCTGTTTTGATTGAGCGCGCGCAAAAAAATATACACAAAATCAGCAACACACACACAAGCGAGTAGGCACCCAGCAGAGACGCACCGAATAGTATGCTGGAGGCTGAGAGCAGAGAATTGTAGAGAAGAGCTTCTGTAGCTGCCAACTCCCGCTTGGGCGATTCCAGGCACACACCGACCGCGACAACAACAACAACGATTCCGACCACGACAACAACGAACGACGGCTGCAAACTGCGACGCTTGCTTTCAGTGCTCCGACTCAGATCTGAATTCAAAAAGAGAACGCGACGAAAACTGTGTCGACTGCTTGGCCCGTGCACACGAACTGAAACTGATGGTCCCAACATCATAGCTGGAGAGCTGGAGCTCAAAAGCACAAGTTCAAAGAGCTAACAGAGGCGGAGTCTACGAATTTCAACAGGGGACGCTTACAAATTAGAATTAATGAAAGGTGAGATATGGCTTTAAATTAATTCGATTTTGCGTACACGTATTAAAAACATTAAATATTAATGGGTGTAAAACGAAAGAAATACATATTTGATTTTGATAATATTTGTATAAGCACACAAACCCCTCCAACAACGTCACTGGCAGGCTGCACTAACACAAACACGGTCGCATGCACAAAAATAGCAGGTTGGGCCAGCTGAGAGCTTTTAAGCAGCAAACAATAACAAGCGCCGCTACAGCGAACAAGCAAGAGCTTTCATATGGTGAGCTCGCGGCTCTGGGTCGAGAGCTTTTAAGTGCTGCTTATGAATGTAAACGAAGTGGTGAATTTATATCGTTAAGCGTTGCCAGACTGCTCGGTAAAGCGTAACAGCTGTTTAAATTGTTATCTCCGCTTTGGTTTTGAAATTTTAAAAGCGTTTTGGCAAATGTCGAACAACTTTACTTGAAGCTTCTATTCTGAACAATATTGAAAAAGCCAGTTTTTCTGTGTAAATTATATATATAATTATAATAGTAAAATTCCATAATGAACCACATGGACGATTGTTTTGCAGGTTCACCGCAGGATTTTCTTATATGCGTCACCGTGCATAAGGCGGCAAATACTGGCGTGCCCATAGGTGAACTCTATGTCAAAGTTTGTCTAGATAAAATCACTAAGAATACCAAAACGCAAACAAATACAGAGAATCCTTTCTTTAATGAGGTACGTCTCAAGCACGCTTTATAATCAAATCTATAACTCCCGCCCGCAGTACTTTGTGTTTGAGTTCCATTGTACTCTTGCAGAGCTGTTACGGCTGACTGTTCTCTTTGAACTGAAGAAGTATTTGATCTACAAGAAGAACACGACTGTGGGTGAGCTGATAATCGATTTGCACAGCGTGTGGTGTCAGCCGAGTCACAACTACTACAAGAGATGGGGTCGGCTGGATTTTCCCATAGGCGAGAGCCCGGAAAAGGAAAGCTCGAAGGAATCGTGCGGTTACTTGCAAATTGATTTGGCCATTGTGTCACAGCACACTGCCGTAAGGACTGGTTTGACGCCGGAAGAATCTGGACCGGACAACAAGGTTATCTGGCCGACGCATCACGATTTTGATGATATTAAAAGGTAGGAAGTGAACATTTTTGAGTAGCTTTTTGAATTGATTTTCACAGCAACCTGCTGGAGAATATGGATGCGGATACGTTAAGTAACATTCGTTATTTTATCACCTTCTTTCGAGGCGTGTTTGCGAAGAAGTCCAACTATATGATCCAAGTATCTTTTGCTGGCTTCAAAGTATCGTGCTTAAATACATTGACTTGGCTTTTGTTTTTAAGTACAGATTCCATCCTTTCAAGGGCAAAACGCAAGTGGACAAGAATACTACGACGCCGGTGTGGAATCAGCAGATAAGCTTTGCCTGGGTTTTTCCATCGCTGGCTCAGCGGTTTTTCATACTAATTATTATGCAGGACAATTTCCAGTGGAAATGTTTGGCCGAATACGAGATGTCTTTTGATGATATTGCATTTAATGGTGGGTTACAGCAGCCACCAAAGTCAAATACTCCACTTAGTCAGCACTTGTCTTTGATTTTGCAGCAAAGCCTTCCTTCGGTCCGACATATCTCCACCTGTACGATCCTATAGATCCCATGATCTACGTCGGTCGCTTACTGATGGAACTGCGTTCTGAAACGCTCTCTGAGGGTCAGCCCACTCATGTGTTGATTTCTGAATCGGTTCCGGCCCCAATACATTGGTCCGATGAAACATTTGTAGTCGAATTTCTGCCCATTCTAGGTGATCATATACCCACTACCGCCAGTCAATATAAGTTTGTGGTCAAGCTTGCGGAGCACAAGTCCAATGTGCTTGAGGGTCCGCTTAAGACACCACCAGGACAGTTCCACTTAGCAATGCAAACCAAATGCTTTCGCCAGGAGTCGCCCTTTCACTCGTGCCTGTTTCAAGTCAACTTACCCGACAATCGCATTAAATTCGAGGTCGATTTCTTTATGATCGAAATCATAAACTTTATAGTGAGTAAGATCTAGATTATATTATAACATACTTACTTACAGTTATTTATCCCAGCGCACCGAGCTCGCCACATTCAAGACTTTTCAGCTCAAGTTTCCGCAGCAGCAGCAAAATCAGGCCAAGTGCCTAAAGTATATCATAAACGGCATCTTGGAAAAAGTCAAGCAAAGCGTCGATATGCATCGGTTTGACTATGAATTGGGCGTAGAGTGTACCACCTGGGATGTTAATAGACAGAAATATTTGCTGGATTACTTCACTAAAGTGCCTTCCGATCTGCGTGCTATGCGCCAAAAGCTTAAGTCCAGCTATTCCGAGAACCTTGATAACACAATCGTCGACATTGTGAACGAACTGCACCGTGTTATTGGTGAAATCAGTTCCCTGTCCAATCTGATGCATGCCCAGGATGATTGGCCAGACCTGCTGCTCACCTTGAGCGCGGGCAACAAGGATATCGGCGTCTGTCGCCTCAATGCAAAGCACTTTTTGAACCTCCAGAAACGCGAAGTGAATCAGGCGAATAACAGTTGCTGGAAGGTCAAGAGTTTCCTGTTCAAGAGCACCAGTTGCTTGCACTCCTGCGCCAACTGCGGTTGCAATGCGGGCATTGTCTTGGGCTGCATTTCCATTGTGCTGGAAAGCGAACGCGCAGAGTTTATATCCTACTTAGCCGGCGAGTGGGCCCCAAAGGGTCCTATGGCTTGGCTGCCGAACGTGGTGCAGACCTTTTTCCGCTGTCACGTCTATGTACACCAGGCCAAATTACGACCCAGCGCCGAGACTAGAAACATTGCCGAGGGACATGCGCGCGTTCTCTTCGCGACGCTGGCAGCCGAGACCCACACAGTGGACAGTATCTGTTCGCCCATCTGGGATGCAGTCATAACCATTAATCTAGCCCTGCCAGGTGGCATCAGCTGGTATATGCAGCATCCGCCACAGATCGCCTTGGAGCTCTTCAACTCCCAGTTCGAACCTATGGGCAATGGACAGACTGTGGTCAGTGTGATAGCCGCGGACAATGAATTGGACAGCAGTCGCGGCGATGAGAGCAGATGCTGGGGTCGGGGGCCTTTTCAAAAACTGCAAAAACTAAAAAATGTATCCCCGCCTCCGCTCAAATGGGTGTCCATTGCAAAGAATGGCATGGTGCAAGCTGAGGTGCTGATGTCTGTCGAGTTCAAGGAGCTGACTGCCAATGGTCAAGCTCATGATGATAAGCAACCGGAAGTCAAGATAGGCATTCCTCCCGATATACGACCAAACATGCTTACCTACGTGTGAGTCCAAGTTCGATTTCTTAATTTGACTTTAATTGATTTTTTTTCCCACAGCCTCGAGGTGATCTTCGTGGGCATGCGCAACCATACAAAGACCGGCATGAGCATGGCGGGAAAACGGCGCGCCAAAGTGATGATGGCTGACCTGGTGCTCTCCAGCGGCTTGTCCACTTCACGCATGCGCAACAGCATCAATTTTTTGGTGGCCTATGCCTCGGGCGTGGTGGTAAGTCCAATATAACTTCCCTTATGCCCTATTCAGTGTCATTTATTGTGCCAAACAGAGCCTGCCGGATCAGCAGAAGTACTGGCCTGCCATGATAGCCACCGACGTCATAGTGCACACGATGGGCAATGAGTCCACCCTGGGCGCTGCACTTATACCTCCGTCTCCGGGCTATTTGTACAAGGAGCGCAGCGTGAAGTCTGTGAAAAAATCTGGAGAAAGTTCCGCTGCAACCTCTACGGTAAATACGGATCGTGACTACGAAATCGTCTTTGAGGACACGGAGGATGACAAGGATGAGGCGACCGATCAGAACAGCTACTGGAAGCGCATCAAGATGGCTTTAGGCATACGCACCGCTTCCTATGCCAACAAGCAAGCGCTGAGGCACGACGAGTACGTGGAGTCAAGCGATTTAACCGAGGACAGCCGTTTCACATGGTGGACCAAATACTATAATTCCAGTTATGTTGATAAGGAAGACAAGTCGCATCTGTACAAACACAAACTGATCATATATACCAATGAGCTGGAACAGCAGCCGCAGTTTAATTTCCTGCAGGATTGGGCTGTGCCCGTGCCGTTGGTACATGGCGTCAAGTTTCGAAAGCACGGGCCGCCCAAGGAGGACATATATGCCATCTTGAAGCTCCAGATCAAGCTGACGCCCTGCCAGTGTTCAACGCCCGACAATGGCGGCGGGGGTGGCGACACAATACGTCCACTGGCAGCCGCCATGAATCCACGCCAGCAGACCATGATCAAATCCCTGACTGATGTAATCAAACTCACAGTGAGGGTGTACATTGTTCAGGGCATGCAAATACGGCCCAGAGATTGGACATCTGACTCGGATTGCTATGTAAAGGTCTTGCTGGGCGGTAAAATGCTCTCGGATCGGGCCAACTATGTGCCCAATCAATGCACTCCCGTGTTTGGGCGCTTCTTCGAGCTGAACACCACGCTGCCCGCTGATCCAATACTGGAAGTAGCCATATATGACCACGACAAGCGCAAGGACGAGGTCATAGGCTTAACACGCATCGACCTAGAGGACAGATGGCAGAGCAAGCATCGCGCCAGAGTGGGAATACCGCTGGAATACTCGCAGACTGGCTACAATCAGTGGCGAGACAGAGTCCTGCCCTCCCAAATTTTGAACAATCTCTGCCAGCAACGTGGCATTCAGCCGCCCTACTTTTATGGCAATGTCATCGAGGTGGATGGCATGCTCTTTGGCGACGAGACCATTCTTTCAAAATGTGAGTTTCTAGCTCGCTTGTGGTCAGAGTAACTTATACAGACTTCTTTCGTTTAGCTGAGGAGCTCGAGGAACGTCTAAGTGTGACAGCGCTTAAGAATTTGGATAAGCTGCCCTCCTTTGGCTACAAGCTGGTGCCGGAGCATGTGGAGACTCGTGCCCTCTACAAGGATGAAAGTCCAGGCGTGATGCAGGTCGGTGCGATTGTCACACACAAAACCAAATTCAAATTAAACGTGTTCTATATCATCAGGGCAAACTCCAGATGTGGATAGAGCTGTACGAACAGAACGTGTTGATTCCGCCGCCCCTAGACTTAACACCAGTGCCGCCCACTGGCTTTGAGATTCGTGTTGTGGTCAAAGAGCTGAGGGGCATAAGTTTTGGCGATAAGAATATATTTGGCAAATTAATGAGCGACATCTATGTGATTGGGTAAGACGAGACGCAGAACCCTGTAAACTGTGTGTTACTTTGGAGTCTTGTGCCTTTTTTACAGCTGGTGCCAGGACCCGAACAAATACCTATCCACAGATGTACACTATCGCTCATTTGCGGGAGAGGCGTCGTTTAATTGGCGCATGATATTTCTCATGAGCTACTCGCCCAACGAGGACATGGTTAGTGCCGGGGCAGGCCGTATATCCAAATATTAATATATTTTAAATTGTTTTAGATGGTCATACGACACAAGGGTGGCCTGCACGGTGAGGAGATCGAAATCAAAAAGCCGCCCATTATTTATTTACAGATCTGGGACAAGGATGTTGTGACGCGCGACGAGTACCTCGGCTACATAGAGCTCAATCTGTCCAACCAGCCGGTGCCCTATCGCACAGAGAGAGGCTGTCAGCCATTTCCCTCGACCCGCGAACGAGCTAATCTGTTCAATCGCAAAACGGTGACAGGCTGGTTTCCCCTGCATGGTCCCGCAGACACTGCGTATGGAGCACCCAACTCGCTAGGTGTATGTATGAAAAACTGTCTAACCCGAGTGGTTGATTGACTGACTTACTAATTGGTGAACTGTTTTTCATTCCAGGGCAAGATCGAGCTGCAACTGGATGTCTGCACGGAGCCTGAGGCATCCAACTCGCCTGCTGGCTTAGGTCACCAACCCCCCATGGCATTAGCGATGCCCAAGTATGTGTTTAAGTGTTTAAGTGAATTTAATGTGCTTTGCTCGTGTATTTCCACTTTCTTTTCTATTTGCAGACGCCCCGAGACCTCTTTTAATCCACTGATGCATCCTTTTAAGTCCATACATTTGATATTGTGGCCTGTTATACGAAAATACGTGTTTATTGGATTGTTTATCATTTGCGTTGGCTTGGGCTTGACTTTATTCTTTGCCAATTTACCAAACAAACTAATGTCTATTCCTCTCAAGTAATCTTGGCAACTTCGAATTTAAATTGACTGCATTCACAATGTCTGTTGATTTTTGCTTGTCTTTTTACATTTTTAAGATCTACAAAATTATGTTTTTATTATGGGCTTCTTTTAAACTTGTACTAAACGGAGCTGTGCTTTCTTAATAAATATAACATTTTAAATACAAATATTGGTAAAATTCAAAAGGCTTTAAAATAACAGATATAAGGAATATAACAGTGCGATAACAGTGATAAATAGATATGTCTGATTATTTTCAACTATCGGTATCATTTTAAGTTGATCGTTTCTTTTATTTTAACAGTTTATGAAAGGGACATAAGCAATTAAAATATATTATAAAATTTCAACAAATCTTTTATTATATTATTGTATGATTACATATCCATCGAATGACGATATTTTTTATTTTATCGATTGACTTTTCTGTTAATCATATTTCTTTCTCGATTATCGAATAAATTTTGATGACATTCGTCACGAGAAATACATTTAATAGTGTATTTAAAATAGATTCTAAGCAAACATTGAATAATTAGTAATTATTAGTCAACATTAATCTCAATTGTGTGACCGTGACTACAACATTTCACCTACATATACAATATCGCTTTGCAACACTATTCGTATCGTTATCGATAGCAATGAAAGCCGATGTGCTCTCAGTCACTCAGTTGGTCACACTTAAACACCACAAAAAATTTCATCTGGCAGAAAAGTGAAAAAAGAGAAAATCAAGGGGTTTATCAAGTGTACCCAGCAAAATTAGTTTTAACTCACACCCAACACTATTGAAGGTAAGTGTTAATTGGCGTACTACTGCTAACAATAAATCAGGTGCATCAAGTGTTTTAACAATTACAAAGAACATGGCGGCAGCTACAAGCCTCAAGTACTAGTTATTACATTATGTGTGTTTTTCACGCTGTCTGTATAACTGAGCATGTGTGTGTATGTGTGAGTGAGTGTCTGTGTGAGTGTACACATGTGTATGTGTGTTTGTGTAGAGATGGCCTCGGACAAAGTTCCTCGTACTACCCTTTAAGAGGGCGTTCAACTCGCGTCGAATGGGCGGGGTTGATTTAGACGGTATATCTAATTATTTTGCACGTCGCAGCATCTCACCCAAACAGCATCAAAATGACATGGGATCCGCAGGCAGAAGGTCTACAGCAGATCATAGCGATCTTAAAAGAATCTCAGTCACCGGACACAGCAACCCAAATGGCGGTGCAAATGGTAAGAATAAAAAAGCAAATAAAAAGCCCATCGAATATATGAAAATTAATGTTTTCGTTGCAGAAACTGGAGGAATTCAATCGATACCCAGATTTCAATAATTATTTGATTTATGTGCTAACCAAATTGAAAACCGAAGACGAACCCACCCGCTCCCTGAGCGGCTTAATACTAAAGAACAACATACGGATGCACGGCAGCAATCTACAGCCGGAGATTGTCGAATATATCAAACACGAATGCCTGCAGGCTGTGGGCGATACTTCTCCGCTGATACGCGCCACCGTCGGCATTCTGATCACTACAATTGCCAGCAATGGAGGTCTCCAAAATTGGCCACAGCTTTTACCGTCGCTGTGCGATATGCTCGATAATCAAGATTACAATGTATGCGAGGGCGCGTTCAGTGCATTGCAAAAGATCTGCGAGGATTCCGCAGAGATACTGGACTCTGCGGCACTGAATAGGCCGCTGAACGTTATGATACCGAAATTCTTGCAGTACTTCAAACATAGCAGCCCCAAAATACGCTCCCACGCGATTGCGTGCATCAATCAGTTTATTATTAATCGATCTCAGGCGCTGATGACTCACATCGATGCGTTTATAGAGAATCTATTTAATTTGTCGTCGGACGAGGACCATGAGGTGCGCAAGAATGTCTGCCACGGCCTGGTGATGCTCCTCGAAGTCCGAATGGACAGACTCATGCCTCACATGTCGCAGATTATTGAGGTAAGTAATAAGTAAAAGTTAGTGGAAGGTAAGTATACCCTAAGTTGCATGCTATCTTATTTTATTGGGTATATTTAAGTTGTACTACTTATATTTGTTTATGTATTTATTTTCTTAGTATATGCTGCTGCGCACACAGGACTCCGACGAGGGCGTTGCCTTGGAGGCGTCTGAATTTTGGCTGTCGCTCGCAGAGCAAAGTATTTGCAAGGATGTGCTTGCACCATATTTGTCCCAACTGGCACCGATATTAGTGCGTGGCATGAGATACTCTGAGATCGATATTATATTGCTCAAGGGCAATGTGGAAGAGGATGATATGGTGCCGGATCGCGAGGAGGACATCCGTCCACGCTTTCACAAGTCACGCACACATGCCATCAAAAGTGAGGCCAGCCAGGCGACTGGCGGCGAGGATGATGACGATGAGTTCGATGATGGCTTGGACGATGATAGCTCGCTTTCTGAATGGAATTTGCGCAAGTGCAGCGCTGCCGCTCTTGATGTGCTGGCTAATGTGTTCCGTGAGGATTGTCTGCCCATCGTGCTGCCCATACTCAAGGACACACTGTTCCACCAGGAATGGGTTATTAAAGAAAGCGGTGTGCTTGCCCTGGGCGCTATTGCCGAGGGTTGCATGCAGGGCATGATTCAGCATCTGCCCGAGTTAATACCATATCTGATTAGCTGCTTGTCGGACAAGAAGGCGCTGGTGCGTTCCATCACCTGCTGGACATTGTCGCGCTACGCCAACTGGGTGGTTAATCAGCCACATGATCAATACCTAAAGCCACTGATGGAGGAGCTACTCAAGCGTATTTTGGACTCAAACAAGCGCGTGCAAGAGGCCGCATGCTCGGCATTTGCCACACTCGAGGAGGAGGCTTGCACCGAATTGGTGCCGTATTTGGAGTACATTCTGAAGACACTCGTATTCGCCTTCTCCAAGTATCAGCACAAGAATCTATTGATCCTGTATGATGCCGTTGGCACTCTGGCCGACTCTGTTGGTCACCACTTGAACAAGCCACAGTACATTGATATATTAATGCCGCCACTAATTGACAAATGGAATTTACTAAAAGACGATGACAAAGATCTGTTCCCATTGCTCGAATGCCTGTCCAGCATTGCAACTGCTCTGCAATCGGGCTTTTTGCCCTATTGCGATCCCGTCTACAGAAGATGCATATCGCTTATTGAGCAGACAATCAACCAAGAGATGGTACGTCGCATTTCCCTAACAATATTAGCATAAAGTTACAAATTATTCCTATTTTGCAGCTCTGCAAACAGAACCACACATTTGACCATCCCGATAAGGAACGCATGATAGTGGCCCTGGACTTGCTGTCGGGCCTTGCCGAGGGTCTGGACCGACACATTGAGACCCTGGTGGCTAATAGCAATATCATGCATCTGCTCTATCAGTGCATGCAGGACATTCTGCCGGAAGTGAGTTTATTTATATATACAAATTGTATATGCGATGTTTAATTTTGCTGCTGTGTTTTTTAGGTGCGACAATCCTCGTTTGCATTGCTCGGCGATTTGACCAAAGCATGTTTCCCACACGTACATCCGTTTATGGCTGAGTTCTTTCCCATATTGGGTCAGAACTTAAACCCCGATTTTATATCGGTATGCAACAATGCAACATGGGCTATTGGCGAAATATGCATGAAATTGGGTAAGTCCAAGATTTATTATAAAGTCTTTGAACAACACTTTGTTTATTTTAAATTGGAATTTTTATATAGCTTGAGCATGTAAACAGAATATTTTAATATAAACGCACATTATGAATGTTCTTTTGTGCTATTTATAAAATAATTATATAATATAAATTGTTGTTTATATTTTCTAGGTGAGGAAACCAAACAGTACATACATCTTGTACTCACCGACCTCTTTCTCATAATTAATCGTCCGAATACGCCCAAGACGTTGCTGGAGAACACAGGTGAGTAGATATTGTTATGGATATAATGTATACCTTGCATAACTTTGCATATAATGTATGCAATGTATATGCGATATATGTATGTGTACGTATGTATGTATATGTATATACATTATGTATATGCGCTATCTAAATTTGTTTGTTTCTGGTTTTTATTAAACGTTGCATGTGACACAATGTCGCCAATTGCAACAACAACAACAACAGCATATACTACATACTAGATAGTTGTATTTTGTCAATTTTCGTGAATGTTCAACTTATTGTTGTATGCCAATAATCGAAAAACGATGCAAATGCAATATACCAATAATCAATCAAAAACAAAATCCAAACAAAAACAAAAAAAACCAATCAATAAATGTAATATAATTTATTCAGTTGATTTTTTTATATTTTTCTGTTCTTTTAGCAATAACAATCGGTCGTCTAGGTTATGTGTGCCCAGTTGAAGTGGCTCCTTATTTGCCCGAATTTGTACGACAGTGGTGTGTAACACATTTATCAAATATAGTTTGCCTTATCTTAACTTTAGCATTATACTTATCCTTATTGCATTTACTTTCCCCCAACTACAACATTAAATTATGCTTAAAATGTTAAAAACACGCAACAGAATCTCTTTTTACAGAAGTTATTTTTACCTATCTGTAATATACAAATTACTTTTGTGCTGTTTACTTACATTTTCCTTTTGTTAAATTTTTGCTTCCAATTGAGTGTTTGCCTGTGGCATGCTCGGCTAATTGATGTTATCTCTAATTCTGTATTTGCATGATATACCCAAAACAGGTGCACATCGCTGCGTCACATACGAGATAATGACGAAAAGGACTCGGCCTTCCGTGGCATGTGCCACATGATCACCGTAAATCCAGCTGGTGTTGTGCCCGACTTCATCTTCTTCTGCGATGCAATTGCCTCGTGGGTAAACCCGCCACAGGATCTGCATCAAATGATACAAAAGGTATGTCTTCGATAATAAGATAAGTATAATTTACAATTTTAACTGTTTCTCAATGTTGTTTTGACAGATTCTGCACGGCTTTAAGACACAGGTCGGTGACGAGAATTGGCGTCGATTTGTTGATCAATTCCCGCCAACTCTGGCCGAACGTCTGGTTACCATGTACAACATATAAGCTGGCGCTGGCTTTATTAACAGTCCGCATCCACATCCATAAGCAACTTATAAACTAGACAATTGTGTTTATGTATGCGAGTTATCGTGTCGTCGTCTTTAAACTTAGTGTAAGCACAGTTAGCAGACAAATGTTTAATTAAGTTGTTCGATGCCGTTCGAATAATTCACTTACATTAATATTTGAAATTTCAACTTATAAAGTCCACAACAAATTGCCGATAAAGCAAACAGCAAACTAATACAATATATACACAAACTATACACATATATAACTACATAACATAACTACATTTAACCCACTCAGATATATATATTTATATATATATATATAAATATATATGTATATATATATATAGATATATATATATATATGTCGCTACATAGGCAATGCATGAATTAGATGAACAAGTAGAATTCTATTGGATCTGGATGTAATTTGTCAGTCCGTTTCAAAAGTAGGCAATTAAAAACAAATTATACTTACCTACAATTGTATTCCGGCTATACATAAACCGGATCCAGTGCTAAAGCTATATCAAACACATATACAAGTACTTTCTCAAACTCCTTTTACTGCTATTCACACAACAATAACCAGTTGAATATGCTGATATACTGTGTTTACTTATCGCTAATTATTGGTAATTTTAATTTCAACTTAAGCTAAACAAATAAATAATTAAACAACTGTTATTGCAGTTCGTCTCGCGTAAACTATAAAATAAAATAATAAAAATAACTTAAATCAAAGCAAATATCGTGAACGGTAACAAATTAAAAAAGACGTTGGGCTTATTGTGAAATGAAAATCAAAAGAAACGTGTGTTAATCTAACAAAAAAATGCAAAAAACAGAAGGAAAACTTCAACAACAAAAAAAGTTATAACTATTTGATATCAACAAAGACTGATATATAAAAATTAAAAGAAACCACACTCCGTTTAATAAAATAGAAATGCATTCATCATCTACCGCAAGAATTTCACAAATATACCCAACACTTTCTATAACATGAAAAGAAAGAAGAAAAAGATAAAAAAAAAAACAACAATCGTCGCGTTTCGGGTTCTAACGGTTTCGCGTTCGCGTATTATCGTCGCTCGTTCGTTCGTTCGCTCGTATCTCGTATCGTATCGTGTATCGTCGGGTTATAAAAGAAAAACTGATAAATAATACTAGTGCAACTGTTACTGATGAAAATTTACTTTTAATGTATACGACATGATATTTATATGCTATGCAATTTAAATGATTTTTTTTGTTTTTGTTAAATCAACAATATGAGATTAAAGTTCCGTTGATAATGATATTTATTTGTGCGATCCTTAAGAAATGTAAAAGATAAAAAAAAAACAAAAACCAAGCAACTGATTGACTGATTCACTTTTTAAAGTATTATATAATTTTTGTATAGGAGCATATTTAATTATATTTTTTCAGACTTTTGCTATGATTTGTATAGACTTGTTTCAGCGTTGCCTTTGGCAACGCGTTAACCTATCTTTTATTTATGATGCTTGTACAGAACAAATTTTTAACGATTAGGTGTAAAGTGTACTACTAAATGGTAAACAAAAGTCTTTGAAATTGTCGCGGATCAAAAATTAAAAAACTTAACAACTCAAATCAACTCAAATGAAAGAAAAAAGAAAAAACAAAGTAAATCTAAGTAATAGTATTAATTATATGCAAACTGTTAGGCACAGTTTGTATTTTTTTTTTAAATTTGAAAAAAGAAATCAGGGGGAACGTGTGATAATAATGTAACTTCGGGTCGTTCGTTCGCGTCGCGTTAAAAAATCAATACAATATACATAAAACTAACAATACGGGACTTTCGCCCCCGGGTCCCCAATAACATGAAATCAAAGAAATAACTGATAACTCAAAATAACTGAAAGCAAAAGCAAAACTAAAACTGAAACTAAAATAAAAATAAAAATATAAATCGTGATTTCGTTGTACCTTAAACCGAATTCATCGCGGAATATCGGTCGCGTTCGCGTGCGTTTGTATCTCTCTCGGGTGATCTTAGTGATTAGCGTTTAAGCAGTAAAAAAATATTTAAAATCGAAACAGTAACAAACAACCACACAAACACACATACAAAACATAGAAAATATACGTAGGCATACATATTTTTAGATTATACAAACTAGGTTTTCAATTGATTTATTCATTTGTTCATTTTGGCATACACAACAATGGCTTGGGTCAAGACAATTGTATTGGAAATATTTTTTAAATTCACTTTGAAATTTTTTAAATTTATTCAAAAACATACCCAAGTCACCGGCAATATAAAATGGAACTCTTTTCTTTAGGCACACTTACCTATATATTTATATATATTCCTATCAGGATTATTTGCAAACTCATTTATTCTTGTAAACTCCACACTATCAATACGGCACACAATTTTACTACACATACATATGTACAATGCATATATATATGTATACCAAAAATAAAAATGAATGTATTGAATATAACAAATCCTTTACACAATATGAATATGTAAACTATCAAACATGGCATATGAGAGTGTCAATAGAAATCAATGGATATACTAACAAACTGAAGTTTAAACTTTTGAAATGTTCTATTGTCGCTCTTCCTAATGCTAAAGCTTGAGCATTCAGTTCTCCCTAACGAGATTTGTGTAAACTAATCGGAAACATAAATAAATATGTATGTAAACCATAATCGTAAAAACTGAAATGTTGTTTCCTTCTTTAAATAATATAAATATTATTAATGTTCAAGATCAATTATTTATTTAAGGCAAGTAAATTACAAAAAAGTTTCAAAATTACATAAAAACTGAACAAATATTGGATATTACGGATTGGCACAAGTTTACACTTATATACTAGATACATATACGACGCTCAGCTATACTGAAAGCTCTTAAGTTTTTGAGCTTCCAGTTCCGGTTGGACAGCCCGTCGATTTTGTTCGTACTTTGTTCGTTCGTAGTCATTTGGATATGTTAGCTAATTGAATCGTTTGTCCATAATCCAGTCCAGAGTCGTAGGTAGCATTTGTCGAGGGATTAGTTGAGGGGGCAAGCACCTTGCCAAATATCGCCAACGACCAGATTTGGCGTAATGGTCACGTCCTTTTTGTTGATAACGACATTTTTGATGCAGCCATTGAAGGTCTTTCGGGTCTTGATGCCCGGCGCCTTGGAGAACGCATGATGGCCGCCCATGAACAACGGGCGATTCGTTTTGGTCATTGCCGAACCCTCATTGCCGACGCCCGGCAGCGAGCTCACAAAGTCAACCGCAATAGTGACGACAAACTTGGATTTGATGGCCTGCACATTGCGCCAAGTGCCATCGCAGAAGCTGGCATTCTGTGGCAGCACAAAGTTGGTTACAATGGTGTTTTTCGCGTCGGACTTGACGGTGAAGCTGATCGTGTTGTTGACCAGCTCCAGAATCAAGTACGAGTTCTTGCCATGCACCGAGAAGAGTAAGCCGTTCGGATCTCGTGGCCGGAAATCAAAACTAATGGTGACCTCGGTGCCAACAGAGAAGCGCTCGAAGAGCTTCACAAAACTGCTGGGCTGATGGAAGTACAGGCCACGCTCCACCTGCTCCGAGCAGGGCACTACATGGTGCACTATCGGCTCAGTCTCCAAAGCCAGGCCATTGAATTTGATGTCCCTAATGCAGCCATTGTAGTATGAAGTGGCATTGTTGCCGAAGTGCGTTTGGCGCTTGAGTTCTGTTTCCAGATATTTGTTGATGCCGCCCACAAATACGGGGAATGCCACCGACATGATGGGCGGAGTGCGATCATTGTTCAGATCCACAGAGCCCTCCTGCTCCACGCCATCCACGCTGAGGCTAATCTTGCGATTGGTGCGCACAAACTCGATTGTATGCCACTCGCCATCGAACAGATCCGTCGAACTGGAAATGTTCGCACTGATTGTAGCACCAACGTTCACCTGATGGAACACCCGTCCGTCCAGCAAGTACACCGCTATAAAGTCATCCTTCTCGGGGCTGCCCGCATAGAAGAGCAGACCGTTGGGATAGCTCGTCCGTATGGACATGCTGATATCGTAATGCTTGCGCAGCTTAACCGGCAGCGTTGAGAACTCCAGCCGCTGATCCTTGAGCGAGTAGAAGCGATAGCCCGCCTCTACGAAGTCAACGTCGTAGTTGGGATTGATGGGCAGCTTGCATCTGGGATCGCTGGGCACATTCAGGATGGGCGCTGGACGCGGTTTGCTTACTAGTGGTTTTTGTGTGCTTGGCGGACCAAGTGGTGGCAGTGGCGGCTCCTTTTCTTTAATGGGCGCCTCCGTTGTGGTCGTTGTCGTTGTTGTTCTTGTCGTTGTGGTTGTTGTTGTTGTTGTTGTTGGCATTGTAGTTTCTCCTATGTCTGGTAGCTTAAAAATGTCCACATTGTCAATTATGCTTGGACTTCTGGCCGGTGCGGGCGGTTCCAGTTCGTTGGCGCCACTGGGATAGTATGTGGGCAACAAGCCAGGCTCGTAAGCTGTGCATAAACCAAGAGAAAAATGTGACAAATGAAATTTGGTTCGGTAACTCGAGTCTTACCTAGAATATCCTGCGGACAACCATTGATGTTGCCGTTCTTCTTCTCCGCGCTGTCGGCAAAGTTGATAATCTCACCGTTGACGGTCACATCGCTAATGCAGCCCACAAAGTAGGCCAAGGTGGAAATAACACCCTTCGGTGGTATATAGTTATCGGGCAATCCGCCAAAGAATATATCACCGCCCCTTATCTCAAGTTGTTCGTTAATGGGCAGACTGAAAGTTAGCAATGAATAAAGGATTAACGATTGGCATTTAGACTGATTGGACCAGTCGGACCAGTTGGATCTTACCGCATATCTTCGATTTCATCCACAGAGAGTCGTAGAAGACCGGCACCGTGATGCACAGTGACCACATGATCCTCGCCATCGTCGTACTTCCTGTGATCGATGACCAGCTCCCTGCCCATGCTGCGCAGCGTCAAATATCCACCGTCCAGGGTGAGGCCAATGGTTGAGCTTTGGTCGTGATTAGCGGCATAGAAGAGGACGCCGTCGGGCTGGCGGGTCTTGAAACGCAGCACCACATCGAATTTGTTCTCGGAGGAGACATTGGCGATGCGCAGGAATCCGTACTCGTTGGGTGCATACGAGAGCGATGTGGAGTACTTGTCGGGACAGCCTTCAACGACGCCGGTGCCATTGACGTATTGCATCAGATCGACTTCGTAGCCAGAGATGCTGACGTCATCGATGCAACCATCAAAGTTCTGGTCGACAATCTCCGAGTGATTGCGACGACCGGGATAGCCGCCAAAGTACATGTGCTTGGCCTTGGGCATCTCCTCGTCGGAGCCGGCGGGTGCCTCCTCCTGGAACAGTAGCACATCATCCACCTTAAGAAGGCCACGACGACCGTCGCGCTCGGCCACCACACGATGCCATTGGTTGTCATTGTAACGATCCCGACTGCCCGAGGAGACCATGCCATCGCCCAGCTTGAAGCGGAAGTAGATGGTGCCGTTGACCAGTTCTATGGACATGAAGTGCTTGTTGCGGCCATAGAAGAACAACAGACCGTTGTTGACATCCTTGGCGGCCTTGAAGCGGAACTTAATGCTGGAACGGGTCTTGAAGTTGTACGGCGCCGCCCTCAGCTGCACAAATCCGTTGCCCTTGAAGCGCAGTCCGGTGACTGGCATCTGCTCCTCCAGCAGAATGTCGCGTTCGCGAGCTCCTTGCTTGTTCTCCTCGCCATAGACAAAGTTCCAGAGACCGACGTTCTCATCGCCAATGCGCAGATCCTCGATGTCGCCACTGTAATAATTGTTGGATCTGATGTCTTCGGGTGCAATGAAGTCGGAGGGACCCGGATAGCCGCCGACAAACAGGCGACTATTGCGATCCACATGCAGCACATTGTTGGCGCCCACGAGATAGCCAGACTTAGTGTGATCCTTGATCTCACCGTTGGGCAGCTGTTCGCGTATGGTAAGCTTGGCGTTGGAGCCCACGCGATCCAATATGGCCTGATACCAGTTGCCGTCGGCCACATGCTTGTCGCTGGTGATGCGCTCCGGTCCGTTGCCCAAATCAATGGTCATTATTGGATACCCATTGACAATTTCCAAGGCTACAAAGTCTGTGTTCTTCTGGCTGGTCTTGTTGTCATTGCCCAGATAAAGGAGGAAGCCATTCGGCTCGTTTGTCCTGAAGAACGTGGACAGTTTCGTCTTGGTGGCCAGCAGCGGTGTCTTCTCAGGCGTCTTCAGCTCCAGCACGGTGCTGGGCGTAAACTGTACGCCCACCTTAATGCTGTTGGCAGTGTAGCGGGCAGTCTCGATTTGACGCTTCAGATGATCGATGTCCTGGCCAAGCTGTTGGCTCTGCTCGCTGACACGCTGCTGCTGATCACCGATCTCGTCGACGAGATTGGCCAGCTTGGGTATGGCCACGTCCACGTTGTCCAGCTGGTTGTTGGCCTGTGAGATGTCCTTGTTGGTAATATCCACGTCACGACTGATGTTACGCGCCTTGTCCAGCTCCTTGGGCGTTTGCATGCTCACTGGATCGAGTATCGCCAGCACATCGTCCAGGATGTCCAGTGCGTCGCTGGCATTGCTATTGGCGCTCTTCCACAATTCGCGCTGCGTCTCTGGCGGCAATTGTTTGAGCACTATATTGATATTCGTGATCTGATTCTCCGTGGCGGCATTCAAATTCGAGATGTCCTGCACTTTGCCGGCCGATGCGTTCAGGTGTGGCTTCAGATCATTCTGCACCTTAAGCAGCGCCTGACGAGCCTTCTGCAACAGCTCCGCCGACTGAATGCCAGCATCGCCGGCACGCTCCCGAATGCCATCCGTTATCTGGGTGGCATTGGCCGCAGCGGACGTGGCGTCCTGTGTCAACTGTTCCGCCGACTGCACGGCATCAGCAATATTCGAGTAGGCGGTGGCTGCCATCATAGCTGGCTCGGCACTGGATGTCATATCGGCCGATTGGCTGGCCAGATTTTGGGCGCGCGCTTGCAGATCGGCCGCATGCAGCTCTGCCTTCTCAGTCAGTTCCTCGGCTTCCGTGTGCTCAACGTGGCGTTCGGGCAGCAGGCCGTCGTTGCCCTGGTTAACGTTCTTCAGGTTTTCCAAAGTATTGCGCAGTTCGTCCAGCTTGGAGTCGATCTGCTGCAGCGTCAAGTTTCCATTGATCAGATAGTTGTCTGCCTCCTTAATATTTTTGGTCGCCTCCTGCTGCTGCTCGGAGACCGTATCGAACTTGGAGTTGTCGTACGCCCGCTTGTTGGCCACATTCAGGCGTTCCACCTCGGTGGACTGGCCCTGCGACTGTTCGCTCCAGTTGAACAGATCCTCCAGCTTGTCGCTCAGTTCGCCAATGTTGTTCTTCAGGGCATTCAAACTCTTATTCTGCCGTTTGATGGGCTCAACCACCAAATCCACCTGTTCGTACAGATTACGCGCCTTGTCCAGAACGAGCTCGTTGGACTTCAGTTCGATTTGGGTGCCATTGATTTGGTCGAGTATGTTCTGGGCCTGTTCGAGAGCAGCATCAATTTTGGTGCTGGCCGTAGCCTCCAGATTCTGCGACAAAGATTCGACGGCAGTAATTGCATCTCTGGCGTGTTGAATGCTGCCCACCGCCTCCTCCTGCACGGCGGAGACATTGCTCAGCAGCACGCTCGATCTGTGGCGTATGTCCTGGGCATTGCCGAGTGTTTGGTTGACCTGCTTGGCATAGGCCTTGCTGGCCGCCTCCAGTTCGCTGTTAAGCTTCTGCGAGGGCGCCAGATTGACACTGGTGGGATCCAGCATTTGCACCTTGGGCGTCAGCTCGTCCGCCAGCTCATCGTAGTAGTTTAGCTTTTGGCTGGTGAAGAAGGCCATCGAAACGGTCTGGAAGTCCTGCAGCACACCATCGATCTCGTAGCGCATCTTATCGGTAACATCCAGGAGGGCATGATGACAGTTGTTGCACTCCATGCAGCCATCCTCGGTGAGCACCCAGCGATTCGGGCACGCCTCACAGCGATCACCGATCACACCGGGCAGACAAACACACTGGCCGGTCATTGGATTGCAGCCCGTGCCCGCGCGGGAGTAGCCCTGATTGCAGTTGCAGGGCGTACAGCCAGCCTTCTCATAGTTCCAGTGATCCACAGCGCAGTGATCGCATTGACGGCCCGTAACGCCAGGTTTGCACAAGCCTTGAACGAAAACAGAGAATGGATATTAGATCGTACAGAGTTGAAGGACCTAGTTAGGGCATAATTACAGTGTCCGGTGTGTTCGTCGCATTGGGTCGAATTGGAGGCGGGACCACAGTCGCAGGCACGGCAGCCAATGCCCGAATCGAAGCTGTAATGATTCGGCTTGCAGCGATCGCAGCGCTCGCCAATAACGTTCTCGTGGCACTTGCACTTGCCAACGAAGGGATCGCACTCGAGTGTGCCCAGCTCGTCGCAGTCACAGCTCTGGCAGTTCTTCAGCTGCACCGCATCGCCATAGAAGCCGGGCGCGCACAGATTACAGGCCATGCCGGATGTATTGTTTAGACAGCGCAGGCATTCGCCCGTGCGCGTGTCGCAGGATCCTTGTTCAGCAGGATTAATGTTGCCGGAGCACTCGCAGGGCTTGCACACATCACCCAACGTTTCCGGCGACCCATAGAACCCATTCGCACAGGACTCGCAACGTGCGCCCGTATAGCCTGGCCAGCACTCACAGTGGATCTGATCGCCCGCCTCGGAGATCTCGCAGCCCGTGGCAAAGTTGTTCGAAACGAAGGGCAGCGGACAGGCGCAAATCATGCAATCGTGCGGTGTTCCATTGGTGGCATTGCCATAGTGGCCTGCCACACACTGCTCGCAGTGGTCGCCTTGCGTCGAGTTCTTGCAGTCCTTGCAGATGCCCGTGGCGCAGTCGCAGCTGTCGGAGTGACCGTTGCAGTCGCAGGGCACGCAGTAGCCGCCGTAGGGTCCGTTCGGCACGCGATAGTAGCCTGGCGCACAGTCCTCGCAGGAGTGTCCGGTGTAGCCGGCCGGGCAGTGGCAATGCTCCACGGCCAGGAACTGATAGTCGACCATGCTCTCGGGATCCTCATCGGCCAGCGTCAAGTAGACATCGGAGAGCTGCGTATTCAGCGTTTGCTCCCAGTAGTTGGCGCGTATGAAGATCATCTTGAGATCGCGCAGGGCCATCATGAAGTCAGCACGGCTAACGGACTTGCCCGTCCTTGTCTGGAAATTGCTCTCCACCATCTGCAGTCGGTTCTTAAAGGGCAGATTGCTGCTGGGCTGCTCGTAGCTCTGATGGACCAGTATGTGATCTCTGCTGAGCAGTATGACGTCTGGTGCAACAATGGCCTTGCCCACAAAGCCCGAGGTGAAGTACAGCGTGTAGGCGAGATCGCCACCATAGGCAGATATATGATTGTTCTGATTGCCCAGATAGTCGAGCATGCCAAAGTAGGCGACGCGCTGATCGTTGGGATCCCTGTAGGAGAAGTCCGCCTGCAGGGTGGTCTCGTTTATGGATAGCTCGTTCTCGGGCACGTCCCAGATTTCAAAATCGATGCTCTTGTTGGTGAAGTCAGCCGAGTTGATCGACTTGTTCTGCATCAGGCTGACATTGTAGACGCGCAGATAGGCGCTGTCGCAGCGCGAGGTCTTGCCAAAGCAGAAGCAGGTGGTGCAGCCATCGGGATTGCTGTGCTGTAGATTGTAAGTGCCCTCCAAGCACTGGTCGCAATCGCGTCCAACCACATTCTTCTTGCAGAAGCAGCTGCCATCGATCTTGTCGCACACCTCCAGCTCAGTGCCCGGCTGGTGGCAGCTGCACCTGTTGCAGCGTGGGAACTCATAAAACCCATTGGCACAGCCATCGCAGGCCCTGCCCACGATATTGTCGCGGCACTCGCAGGATCCATTGAACATGTCGCACTGGTGATTGCCATTGGCAATGCCCATGTAGTTGCAGTTGCAATCCTCGCAGCCAATTACCTGATGGAAGCCATAAGTATTCGGTGCGCACCTAGCAAAAAGTAGTTCATATTGTTATATATATTGTAAAGGTTAAGGTTTGATAGTGTTAAGTGCCTTTGACCAATAAAATCGACATAACTTCAGTCCTTCAGACTTTAGATCTTTAAATGTGATATGAAGACATTATTTGCCTGAGCTATGACCGTTTTAAGTGTATTTAATACAATCATAACATGGGTGTAAAATGCCAGATCTTGGAAGGTAACACCTTTCAGCACTCCTTAGGATGAGGACTATCGATTGGACAATTTTGATTACGATTGATTCTCTGTAGTCTCACGAGTCTAAAATGAATATATTTATAGGAACCATATTAAAGAACTTACTTGTCACACAAGGCACCAATGACATTGGGTGGACACATGCATTCACCTGTGGTGGCCTCACACATGGCAGTGCTGGGGCAACCGCAGGCCTTGCAGTCGGGAAAACCTAATGAAATGAAAATGGTAAGTTTTTATAAAAAAATTTAACATGACTTGTATTGCTCTCTCTTTCTCTCTATCTCTCTTTCTCACCATAGTAGCCTGTGCGACAGGCTGTGCACTGGCGACCTATCACATTGTTACGGCACTGGCACTGGCCACCGAACGGATGACACTCGAAGCTAGTGGAGCCGCCGTAGTCACAGCTGCAGGGCAAAGCTCCGCTGTTGTAGTCGGCGGTCAGTGAGAAGACGGCGCTCTTGCAGAAATCGCTGGCGTTGTGCGTGATGTGGTAGTGATCTTGGCCGCAGTTCTTGATGAACTCCTTGGTCTGATCGAAGGTCTCCTCCACGAGTAGATCGACATTGTATTGAGTAAGAGGCACAACCACCAAATAATCCAGCCAGACGCCTTGAGCACGGGGATTCTGTTGGAAAAGGGAACAAATCAAATATAGCCAAACAGCATTCTTATAAAACTGAGCTAAGCATATGCTTACCGTTAGCGTAAACTTGAAATCATCTTCAATATCGAAGGCCGAATCGCTGCCACTGGGTTGAATGACACCACGACAGCCGGAGCTGGATGGGCAATGTTGTATATCGAATTTGCCATCGTATTGGTTCTTGCCAGCGGTCAGTGTGTAGAGCACTTGGTACTTGGGATGGTTGGGCTGATAGTATTTGACCAGGATGACGTACCGGCCGGGCTCGGAGACTTTGGATTCAACCACAATTGTGCCATCCTGCCTGCTGTCCAAGTGCACAAGCTTCACACGCTCATCGAAGGCGGCATAGGGCGGCTTGTTCATGGCTATCCGATCCTCATGATCCGTTTCGAACTCAATCTTCTTGGAGTCGGGCACCGAGCGGAATTTCGGTGTGGCGCATTGTTCATTGTGTATCACACAGACCGGACTCGGATTGATGTAGTCAATGGACCACTGCTCGACTGGAATGGCCGTTACGGAAATAATGGGCACCCGATAAACGTCATCGATCTCCGCCTGTGAATGCATAAAAAAAAATGATTTAGCCCGTGATTTATTTAGCCCGAACGAAAATCACTCACCGAAATGGTAACTGGCGGCAGATCGTCCTTGTTGATGTAGAAGGTCTTCTCGCGTCCATCGTCATTGATGGGCGTACGGCAAACCGTGGAGTAAAGACACGGATACAGGTAGACTGAGGATTGGGAGTCGGGATCTTGGCCCAGCCTGAGGTTAACATCGTAGGGCACCGCATAGTTTCTCTCGCTGATGTAGTCAATCACAAAGATGTAGCGACCACTTCTCGGCACATCCACAATGTAGTTCAGCTCCTTTTGGCCGTTGCTGAGCACGGGAATATCGCCAACATGGCTGACGATCTGCAGATGCTCCGAGTCGCTGTAGACTTCGGTGGGTATCGAGGGCTTGTCATTGGAGTCAATGACAAATGGTGTGGTGGCCGGTTTGAAGACATCGACGGAGGCGTATTTGTAATGGCGACACAGCTCCATGTTGCCCAGCTCACAGGGATTGGCAATGTGGCGCGTCAGAATGGTTGCCTCGTAGTAGGCAGCGGGCAGCAGCACAAAGTAGTCCAGCATCACATTCTTGTTGGCCTTGGTGGTAAAGATGTAGCTACCGGGATCGAGCACAACAGCCGAGGGCTTGTTGCCCTTGGGGCCGGCAACGGTAACAAACTCCGGTTCAGTTGTTGGACGCAGAAGAACCTTGACGCTATGCGGAGAGGAATAGACGTATGGTATAGGAATATGTTGGGATTGTGTGGGGAATGCTTACTTCTGATCGACCTCCAGCGGATTGTCGGATTGTATGAGGATGCTAGCCGTTACATTCTTGTCGTTGGGATTCATGTAGCGTATGACGATGCGATAGACCGACGACTTGAACATGGTCAGCTGATTGCGCACCTCGTTTTGTATGTCATTGAACACGGCGTAGCCTTTGTTGCTGAAGTCCGGGAAGACCTTTTCATCGTACTGATAGCGCACCTGGGCGCCCGACGGCTGGGAGCCATCCTCGTACTCATATTGGAACTGATGCAGTGTGGGGAAGTAATGCGTGGTCAGTGGCTGAGTGCAGGCACGTCCCGTGACACGCGGATGACACTTGCACTGGCCGCTGATCTTGTCGCACTCGCTCTTCCAGGAGCCGCCCACATCGCAGCTGCAGTCCTTGCAGCCAAACAACGAGGAGCCATCCAGATCGAAGGTGCCATCGCGGCACTCACGACACTGGCGACCCGTCGTGTGCGGCTTGCAGTGGCAGTTGCCCGACTTGGAGGCGCAGGTGTCCAGACCCGAAACGGTGCCATCTATAAAGCACTCGCATTCCTGGCAGCCCTGCCCGTTGTAGACGGTCAAGTTCCAGTAAAGCGGCTTGCACTCATTGCAAATCCTGCCCGTCACACGCTCCTTGCACTTACACAGCTCGCCCACCGGCACCGAACCACAGCCGGCAAACTGATCGATCACACCGGCAGGATCGCAGTTGCAGTCCTCGCAGGCGGGGAAGTTGTAAAAGGATTCCTTGCATTTCTCGCACTGGCGGCCATCGAAATTGGGCTTGCTGCAAAGGAAATAGGAATTAGGCATTAGGTAGGTCAAAAGGCAGGTTGGACTAAGTGCGACTTACCAGAAGCAACCATCCTCATTGCAAGTGACGCCCTCCGAGCCATGCTCGTCGCAGTTGCAGGCTAAAAGAGTAAACGATTTAGATCGAGGCATACAATTTGGATGTTCTTTCACTCACGCAGGCAATCCGGATAGTTGTAGTAGCCGGCGCTGCACATGTTGCACAGCTTGCCGGAGTAGTTAATCAGGCAGTTGCACTTGCCGGTGTTGTCGCAGGTGTTCGCCGAGCTGCCAGTGGTGGAGCAGTTGCAGGGCTGGCACGACGGGTAGTTGAAGTAGCCTGGCAGGCAGCGATCGCAGCGCGGGCCACCGAAGCCTTCGCGGCAGATGCACTGTCCGGACTCCTTGTTGCAGATTTCCGACTCTGTGCCCAGATGGTCGCAGTCACAGTCTGCAAGGGAACAGCAAACGTTAAAGCTACGGCTGGTTTATCTTTAGCTATTCCTATTACGTACACGTGCAAGTGGGTTCGTTGTAGTAGCCATCCTTGCAGCGCTCGCACTGTGCGCCACCCCAGTTGCTGAGGCAGGTGCAATTGCCGGAGGTCACATCGCAGTCGTTGTTGATGGAGCCCAGCTTGTTGCACTGGCAGGCCTTGCACTCGGGAAAGCCGTAATAGGACTCGGCGCACTCCTTGCACAGGGCGCCCGCAAAATTGGGCTTGCAGGGGCAAATGCCGTTGACAGCCTCGCAGTTGTAGCCGTTGGTGCCGTTCAGATTGCACTCACATTCGCGGCACTGCGGATAGCCGTAGTAGCTGGAAAATGCAAGGGATTAGCGGAGTTCGACTTAGTGTGGGAGTAGCCTTGCTCACCCATACGAACAGGAGTCACAGTTGGGCGGCTGGAAGGCAGCGCGACATTCGCATTTGCCCGTCTCCTCCTCACAGTGTCCCGTGGAGTAGAAATAGTCGCAATTGCAGGCTGCAAGGAAGTTAAAGTTGAAGTTTGTTAGTCTCGTTTAGCGTATTCCCACGCTGGGTGCACTTACGACTGCAGACGTCCGTCTCGTTCCAGTACTTGCCCCTGGGACGATAGTACTTGGGCTTGCACTTGTTGCAATTGGTGCCTTCGGTATTGTGCTGGCAGTTCTGGCAGACGCCGCCGCCATCGTAGTGTCCATGGATGTCCAGCGACAGACCCTTGCGGTTCACATCCTCATCGTAGACGCACTCGTTGCTGTGCCCATGACAATTGCAGGCTGCAAACATGTGAGCTGAGATTGGATGCCCAAAGGGAAGTAATTGTTACTTACGTTCGCAGTTGAAGGGACGCGCATTTGTGTTCTGGCGCCACTTTTTCTGCTCGAATCCGGGACAGCACTGGTTGCACTGAATGCCGCAGGTGTGGTGCTGGCAGCGACAGGCGAGTATGCGCACAGGACTCAGGGGATCCTTGACGTCGCAGGTATCGGCATGACCGTTGCACATGCAGCGACCACCGATCGATATGTCCTTGATCGAGTAGAAGTAACGACGCGTCACCGTCGGATCCTGTCGTGCCACGGACATCAAGTGACCCAGCAGATTCTTGGTGCGCAGCAGGCGAATGCGCACATTGGTGGCACGTGTCCATTCCTGCAGCACCGTCGAGTTGAAGTAGTTGGTGGCCGAGGGACGTCCGTTGAGCAGCATGACCGGTATCTCGCCATTCTCCAGCGGCACAATCTTCGAGTACTCGGTGGTGCAAATGACATCGTTGTCGCGTGTAATTGGCTTGTAGGTGTCCTTGCCAAAGTAGGTCTCGCAATCGGCGGGCGTATCCGAGAAGTGCTGCCAAGGCAACCAGGTCTTGCCGTAATCGACGGACTTCTCCAGCGTCCAGAGACCCGGACGCGGCGAGTTGCCCATGCGAATGAACAAGTAAGCGACATGGAATTCCTAGAAAGTAATTCAAATGTTATAGATAGAAAAATGCATCAGGAAATTGTTCTCAAAAAAACCTTTACTTTAATTAACTTCAGCCTTCCTTTAATTTTCTACAGTGTATTTAAAGTGTCTTTCAACGGTCAAGTATTCCTCTTCCCATGGGCACAATCCGCATGGCCAGCAAATTCATTAAAATTTATTAGTGTAGCGTACACACATAAGATCTCTGTATATATCTGTAGGTACGTCTGTATGTCAATATGTATTGCTGTTGTGTATATCTACAGCGGTTGCATGAGATCATTGAAGAGAATTAACTTCATGCTCTCCTCCAGTATACTAAATTTATCTGCGTCCGTTCAATGTTTGTTTATTTTGCTTTATGTTTGCTTTTCAATTTCAATTCAATTGAAAGCGAACCAAATGTACATACATATAAAGATATGTACATATATATGTATCTACCATCTATACATACAAACTTCTTACATGCTTGTGAGTTTGTTTGCTATTCTGATTTCAAATGCTTGTTTTGTTTATAAATTCCGCATGTAGTACATAGCTTTGATTTTGGACAGCTTAAGACAACTCAGTTCTATTATTATGTTAATTTCATTGCTAATTTCAGCTAATTCCCAAATGCATTGCCCGTAGAGAAGTACGTGCAGGCGTTGCATTATTATTTAAATGGATGAACACATATTAGATGATCTCATTTCATTCCTCAGCCACAAAAAAATTAATAGCCCCTAGATGAAAACATAGAAAAGGCTTGCTGGGGCCATAAGTAGCTACAGCCACATGATCTGGAGCGTTTCCGTTGCAACTGAGATAAGATGTGCGCAATGTGTGACCCCAAAGTTTTTATAGAACAATTCAAGACATATTTTTAATGATAAGCGTGGGCTGCGACAATAGTTTTTTCTTATTGTTATCAGTAAGAGAATTCTCAACTCAACTGTATAGTATACATATATATTTATATATGTATGTATGTGCACTATACAATTGAATTGTTCAAATGCCTGGCAATAAGAAGCCTTTGGAAATCTTTTAATTCCACGCAACATTTTTTAGCTGCTTATCGCCACAAAACCAAACACGAGTCAATGCTCTTGTGTGGCAGTTTCTAAGCGAACATGAAAACTGAGACAGCCCAGCATAAATACATAAAGAAACATATGTATATACATGTATGTATATTTATGTATGTATGTATGTGCTGGAACTTGTATATAAAGAGCTGAGAGCTGATAACCCGTAACTCCAAAGGGAAACGACAACAACGACAACAACGACAACAATTCAACAGCTCAGCAAGATTTTTCGCTGTGGCTTCAAAGTGAAAAAAAAAGCAAAAAAAGACAACGTTGTCGTCTCCGTTGTAGACGTCGAAAATGAAATGAAAACCCATTAAAATTGTTTTCAAAAGCGATGTGTTCACTAATTTTACGAGCTCGTCTGACCGAACGTGTCCCAGTCCCTGTCTCTGTCTCTGTCTCTGTCCCTGTCTCTGTCCCTATCCCTGTCTGAGGCGCTGTCCGAGTTGAGATGATCGAACCAGAATCCATAGGAACACCAAACACAAAAAACGTTGCACTGACTTGTTTTTTTTTTTTTGAGCTCTTCCTCCCCCCCACGCAGCTCTCTTTTGTATTTGGGCTACACCTTTCCCTCAACGGCTGTGACTTGTTCTTATTGCTGGTTACCTGTTCGAAATTGATGGTCAAATTGACTTCGTTGAATTTCATGCCTCGGGACAGGGGTGGACTCTGCCACCAGGCCTCGGTGCCATCGATGGCGTTCTCCGGCGGGTGATTCTTCTCCGGCAAATTGCGATCGCAATAGTCGCAGACCTACAAATGAAATAAGAACCAAACACACATGTTATTTTTTTAAAACTTTAGACTTGTGTTTAAAAATAGCTTCGAATTTGAATGTTCAACACATGTGGCACGACACGAGTTCAAAAACACCACAATTTTGTATGTATACCAAAAAAACAGAAAAAATTAGATCTTTTGGGGCAACGTGGGTGCAACATTTGAGATCTTATCCTACCTGTCCTTGTATAACCGAGTAATCAATGTGATCATTCTCCGTGTTCGCTCCGACCAGCTTGCAGTAGAGTTCGGCACCATCGGTGTCTTCGCCACATGTGGCAGTTGCCTGAATCTTGCGGCCTGTGGCCAAATTAAAATATGGCGGCGTTAGTTCGGCACTACACAGCGCGACAAACAGGCAGAGAGCAAAGGCCACGCCCATAGCAGACAATGGGGTCGCACTCAGCCCCATCGTGCTGTGTGTTCAGCACTTGGCACACACACACACACACACACACACAGACACACACTCGGTGTTAAATGTCCTTTATCTGCGGTCACTTCCGGTTCACGCTTATGTATTCCACTTTCTTATCGCTAGTACTTTGATTTCTTTTTCTTCTCTTCACTCTTTTAATTCTTTTCAGAGCCCATCCAACCGCACTGGATGACTCGTCGCGAGCAACTGAACTTCATGCAGTGAGAAGTTTTCCTCGGTACCCCAAATAAAAAAAAGTATCTGCATCCGAAACTGACGGATTCGTCGGCTGTTCGGCTCGCCCCGACGATCGTCTGTCGGCCGCCGGCGATCCCGGCCCATTTATTACTTCATCGCCTAGCAGCTGAGCGCCGAGATAACGCTTTCGTCGTTTGTTGTGCTCTCGCCATTCGTAGATTTTTCCAGTTTCGTTTTTTGCTCTCTCATTTTGTTGTGGTCGCGCTCTCTGCGCCAAAAGCCGGCCGGCTTTTATTCATTTGCCGTTGTTTAGAATGAGATGGAAGCCAAGAAAGAGTAAAAAAGCTTTTTGTTTCTCTTGGAAAACAGAGACTTCCATTGTTAACGGGCTAGTTAAGCCAATTCGCCAGTGCTGCCTATTTTGTATGACGAAAATATTGTTAACAAAGCGAAGTATGTTCTTTTCTCTAAGATACACTTAAGTTAATATTTAATTACAGCACTTAATAGTACACAGAGCACCACAAAAAGCATAAATCCCTTTTGAAGTTAAGTTAATCTTTGTTATTTAGTGGCTAACACTTAATGCAAAAGCTATTGAATCGATCACACCAGCTTGTGCAACATAACTGGACTGAAGGTGAATAACGGCAGCTTGAAATTCGCTATTGCCGCTCAGGCATGTCCATAATAAAATGCAGCGCAACCCACAATCGCCAAAAACTTGAAGTTTATTGCTAGAGCCATTAAACGGCCAGAAAAGAAACGGCCAGCCAGCTGCCAGCGAGCAGCTTTGAAAATCACGATCAAAATACTGTTAAAATTCATGATCAATGTATCGACAGAGTGCGGCAGCTGTTGCCGTTTGTTGACAGCGCCGCACGGTTCAGTTGCCACAAGCGAAACTGGTTGCCAACCGAGCGTTGCAACGTCGAACACTCGCAATGACAAAAATAATCGCACTGATAAAGCGGCTATGAGTGTCAACAGTTTTTGGCCTCAATTTTAAGCTGGCCACACTGTGCAGTCGGCCGTCCCATGGATGCAAACGAGTTCTGATGACGTAACAAGCATCGGTTACTGCTTACTGCTAACTGCTAACTGCTTGTTGTTGTTGTTGTTGCTGTTGCTTTTATTGCTGCTGATGCTGTTTCTTGCAACTCACGCAAATGAACGTTTAAGTGCCTGCCAAAATAAAAATAAAAAAGATTTGAATAGATATTTGTGTACAAGCGTATCTGTATGGGCATACTTCATATGCATATGTATGAAAGCTCGATTGCAACATCGACTAGAAGTTCTTGATTTATTGTCTGCACATTGGTTGAAAAGCTGCACTAACTCTGTGCTTTTATCATTTATAAATTAGTTAAAATCACGTCACTTGGCATGGTAAAAGAGTTATTCCCATATGCCATACAAATGGCAAATCATTTGTTCAATCAATTTGGCGCGATGACAAGCGTGATTTTTTGTGGGCTTTTAATTTTTTTCAATGCATTCGAAACTAGTCCGACCAGCCCCACTGTGCACCGCTGCCGGCGCTGGCGTCAACGTTCAAGCGTTCACCTGGCCGCAACGCGTTTCATTTATTTATTCGCAGTTGTGTTTTTGATTTCGCGTTCAATTTGGTTCTAAGTCTCGGCGCGTGTGCATCGACGCAGTTCTCGTCATGGTGCTGTTGAAAGTGATCAAATATCTAGTGGGTTAGTGTTTCTTACGGTATATGCGTTAACTGAAAAACAAATACCAATTGCCATCTATTTTTTTTTTGTTACATGTGCCACAAAAAGGCTGCGTGGTTCGTGTCTGCAATGAGCTGTCCCAGAATATGAATTCACTCAACAAGATGTTTAAATATCATCTGCTCGAGGCGAATTAGAAAAGTTTAGCAACAAAAAAAAACAACATTTTGTATATAAGTACACCCACACACATACACATGTACCTGTCCACATTAAAATATCCAGTTATACCCATGCGAAATGTCAAGCGAGATGTTAATTAAATCTCATCTTGTGTGTTTCAATAAATTTTTTGCACCAACTCACAATCGAATTTCTTTTTCAACACGCGAATCTGGCCAAAATAATTCTAATTAAAGTGAGAACATACACGCTGAGAATGGCAATTATATATGTATAACCTTGCCACAGTGGTGGTGAAGTACCACCAGGCACCACCGGAGTGGTGCTTGCACAATTAACGTTTGCCGTTAAGACTATTAATGGCTTTCGATTTCGGCTTGTGTCTTGCAATTATGCAATATTTGCCATGTAAACGCTTAACATTAATATTTATTAGTTTCATCCATGTTTTAATTAGTTTGCAGACCTTAAGCAATCGAAATAGATTTCCCTACGAAATCTCGCATGCGAAGTTTTCATTTCATTTTGATTGATTAAAGTTCTCAGGCTTTATTATAATATATTTGTAATAAATCACGCTTTATTATTATAATTATTTTATAAATAGCAATTTCAATAGGCTTAAATAAAACCCCCAGCGTTTTCTAGTGAACAAATACGTCATTAAGCTTAAGAATTGGTGGGTTCAAAAAAATGAGACAGACTGAGAGAGAGCAAGAGGGTTAGAGTGAGAGGGAGAGAAAGAGGAAGAGAGATAAAAGAGCAAGACACTTTGTATTATAAAAACAAACAAACCAAATAGTATTTAAATTGAATATACAATGAACACCTAGTAAAAATTAGCATATAAGTTTGTAAGTCAGCCGTGACGTCACATACATACATGTATGTATACCGTAGATGGAAGACTTTAGTGTCGTGTGTCTAATTAACATACAATGTCACGTATGAATGACTTGTGAAAACCGCGCCAAATGAATGAGAAACTAATTATGTTATGCAGCTAAAAATTTGTTCATTTTATTTCAATCCATAGTTTTAATATAAGCAATCTTAACATAGGTTTTATCTAAAGTAATTAGTAATAGTTAGTTATTCATTGCGCAGGATTGTACGGCCAAAGCCTAGAGCACTACTGAAAAAGCTTAACATTGACTTGATCATGCCATGGGCATGTTTGGAACTCTCAGTGGTCTCTACGTTGTTCCTTTTAACTTTATTTGTGCTCCTTGTTGACTGCCTTTCGGCACTGCTGAAAATACGCGCCACATCTGACAAAATCAGCTTTCTGCCAAATTCTTCGCTAATCTCGTTGAAACGATCGTCTTCACTGCTGAATTCGTCCAGCCGTCTTCCATGTGCTATAAAAGGAGCTCATTTTGAGTATAACCCAATCGCAGTCAGAGACTTTAAACTTACCCGTCAACAGCAGCGCAGAGCTGATAAGGAATACTGATAAGAACTTGGCTGGCGACATTTCCGTTTTCGACAGTTGATCAATTTGGACTGAACACTTTTGCAAGTGCAATGCCGAATTTTATAAGTGTCGCCAAGCCAGACGAATCTACGTGATCTTTGACGGAATGCAATAGGAACAAGTTATGTGCACGTTTCACAATATAATTGTTTTATTTATGCGTTTTTTCAATGCTTGCCTTATACCATACCCTATAATAGCTATAACCCGTAAATGCTTAGACATAACTGTGTTTTACTTATGTCTTTTATTTTGTTCTTATTTAATACCATAACCTATAATGACTGTATACCCGTAAATGCTGGAACGTAATGCGATCGACCTCGTTGCTTATATTCGTAAATTGAACTTTGATGGATTGTCTGAGTGAATATCATTGGGCGAATCTTGGAGCATCTTTGGCTTTCTGGTCTTGAACTTGTACAGCTCGTATGCATTATCCACTTCGGCATCGGCGAGTCGTTCATCTTCCACGCCCGGCCATTGTTCATATAGTTTCTCCTGTAGGTCCCTGGGGGGCTTACTTGTTGAGGACACGGGCTGACACGTGACCACGGCCACAATTAGGCTGAGCACTGCAATAGGTTCATAAGTGTTATAAACAATTTAACCCGTAATCAGTAACCAGAGGCACTTCTTCGACCTAAAACTAACCAAAGAAATGTGTTAGACGCATTGTTGAAGACGATTGGCTCTGTTGATAATAGCTGATAAACTGACAGACTTTCTGAGGAACCCCGCCAATTTATATACATGCTCGTACTCGCATCAACCTATTGACCGGCTCTTAACTGGCAACTCATGCGAAGATTATGCAAAAGAGTACAACCGAAAAATGCTAAAAAAGGGGGCTCGAGGCGTCGTTCTGTCTCACGCTGGTCATAAGATTAGTGGGCAAATACGTTTGACGTCATTGGTGACAGACCAAAAAAAGTTTTCGTCTGGCCTTACCCATTGATCGGCGCTTAACACAGACTTCATTAATTATTTTTAAAATACCGAAAGCCATCGCCTTTTTTTTTATTCACAATACGTATTAATCTTTCACGTGCCCAAAGAAGATAGTCCAACGCTCATAAGTCGGCGTCTCCGCGCATATATACGTCTCCATTAGGCAGTATACGTCATTAAAGTCGCTGAAGTCTGGAACAAACAAGTTTTGACCGTTCAGTTTTCGGTAGCCAATGAAGCTGGGGGCTAAAAAGAGATATGAATGATTGCGAGTGTCGAATACCCTAGCAGAGGGTATTATTATTTCGTCACGAAATGTATCACGCATTGAAAGTGATACTCGACCGGGCCCCAAAACCATATATTTTCTTGACCACAATGATTAATTAGGGCTGTTTAACCATGCTCATCTGTCCACATGATGAATAAATGTATATGTCAAGCTGGCGATTTTCGATAAGTATGTCATGAATAAATCTTTTCTCTGAGAACATACTCTTCTTCGCGTGACAGGCAGCAATATCCAAATGGCATTTGGAGTCATACTTTCTTATGCAGCCACCTTGCTCCTCCCAGCCACAGATGGCGCTGCTCTCATTCACCTTGCCGCATGTTGATTCCAAAGGACAAGCTTTCACCTTTTGAATAGGCAAATTGTTTGCACCAGCTTTAGCCACCGTGGAGACTACAAAGATTTTATTTATCAACAATTAGACAATGCATCTACAGTTTACTTACACAACAATAAAATGCAAAGGGATATAATTTTAAAAAACATTTCGGGCAACTGACGGATGTTTTGAAAAAGCTTGTGTACTTTGTAAAGCGCAGTGCGCAACTGAAATGTCAACCAATTACTTAGTGTTCAACTACCTAAATAACCGTTTGTCTAACGTAAATAACAATCCATTGATAAGATAAAAATTTTAAATATTAAACACTGGGCAGCATTTATTTGTTGATGAGAAACTCATAAATAAAAACCGGAAAGCTGGATTTAAGATAACTGCATTATGTACAAAAGATTCGATATGGTATTTATAGGCATAGTAAATGTTGTTGAATTGGTGCTATATATTTATATATAAAAGTTTGAATATTCTTTTTCCAAAAAAAAAAACAAGTTAGGCTGGTTTAATGGTGTTGGCCAGTTTTATAAAAGGCATAAACTATTTTCAGCTTAAGCTAGCAAAAAATGTAGCATACTTTTACGGGCATCGGTTAGTGTCTCGGATACACAATTTATTTCTATTTATTTCGGTGCATACTCTTGTGCATCATTTGCTTTTTGATTGACTGCGATACAATTTGGCATAAATGCCATTCTTGGCCAGCAGCTGGGAATGTGTGCCCTGCTCGATGATGCGTCCCGCTTGGATAACGCAAATAATGTTCGCATTCTGCACAGTTGACAAACGATGGGCAATCACAATGCAGGTGCGTCCGGAGCAGGCCGAGTCCAGCGCCTGTTGCACCACCTGCAAAACAAGTTTAACACTTTGTAGTGAAACAATTTCAAGTGCAAACAAACTCATCTCATTACCCTTTCACTCTGCATGTCCAATGCTGAGGTGGCTTCGTCTAACAGCAGAATCTTGGGATTGCGCACCATGGCGCGGGCAATGGCAATGCGCTGCTTCTGTCCACCCGACAGCTGGGTGCCCTTGGAGCCCAGCATGGTCTCATACTGGGCGGGCAGTGTCATGATGAAATCATGGGCATTGGCCATCTTGGCTGCATCAATAATCTGCTGCATGGGCACGGTGCGTGTGGTGTCGCCATAGCTGATATTCTCCGCAATTGTCTTCTCGAAGAGCGACGGTTCCTGCGAGACGATGCCCAAGCGACGGCGCAGCGTTTTCAGCTCCATGTCCTGATGTATGCTATCCTGATCGATTAGCTGTAAAATGGGATATGGGCGTTAAGTCTGCTTTTGATCATCTTTAAAGGAATTGACACACAATCTTGCCCTCATCGGGATCATAGTAGCGTAACAGCAACTGAACACATGTCGATTTTCCAGAGCCCGAAGCGCCTACTAGAGCAACCGTTTGGCCCTGCAGCACGTCCAGATTGAAGTCCTGCAACACCGAGTGATCAGGCCGCGAGGGATAGGCAAAATTGAGACCACGATAGCTGACGCCATGCTCCACCACGTTCGTCTTGTAGTTGCCATTGCCGTTCTGATCGACGATATTTGGCGATTGGATGAGCGGCTTGCGATCAATAATTTCGTACATGCGCGTGGCCGAGAGCAGAGCAGCGTTGAAGGCCGGTGTGAAGGCCAGGGATTGGGCCAAAATAAACAGGCCATAGAGCATAGTGTTGGCAATTCTAGTTGTTATATGTGGTTAGAGCTGAAATTTGGATTGCTTAAAAGTGAACTCACTTCATGATAACTTCAAACTTGATCCTGCCCTCAGCGCACATGAAACCACCATAGGTCAAGGTGACGGCATAGCCAAAGAACATGAGCGTCATGCCCATCGAGTTGACCAAGCCTCTCCACTTCAACCGGCTTTTGATTTGCAGACGATATCGTTCCACTTCCGCATCGTAGACCTTGATGAGTTCCTCCTCTCTGCGCAGAGCGGCCACAGTTCTTATCTGTGCTATGGTTTCTGTGGCAATGCGACTTGTTTCCTCCAGCACATTTTTCTCCTTTAGCGCTGACTTCTCACTGAACCTTGCCTCAAAGACTATCGAGCCCACCATAAACGGGGCCGTACTTAAGCAGACCAGCGCCAGCTCCCAGGAGTAGGTGAATGCAATGGAAAAGCTGCAGATGAAGTTTGTCAGCGCCTGTATAATGTTGCTCAGGGGAAACCCAATGGCGCCCTGAACACTTGCAGCATCGCCTGCCAGTCGGGCAGAGAGTGCTCCAACGCTGTTCTCCTTCTCATCAAACCAACCCATTTCCTGTTTCATAATGGAGCCAAAGGTCGTGGAGCTTAAGGAATAAAAAAGTTGGTAAACAATTAAGATTAAGTAATTACAGTTGACTCACCGCATTCGAGTCGTTAGCCAGACCCCAGCTAGGTTGTAGAAGAAGGTTTGCACAAAGCAGAAGATGCCCACACAGATGCCAATAACCACAGTGATAATGGACATGGATGAACTGTGCTCCAGCACCGCCTCGTCCGTTGGCTCGGCCAGGGAGGCATACAGTTCAGCCAACACAATGGAGAAGGCCGGCATGGCACAGCCAAAGAGTCCGGCACATATGGTGCCAATAATTAGGAAGCTCCACTCAGGACGCGCCCAGCCCAGGATGCGAAAGAAGGTGCGCGGGTAGCTGAAGTTGGTCTTCTCTTTTTCATCCTCATCGGTTGTTTGATTGTTGCTGTTATTCAAGCGCTTCATCTGGAACTCAGCATTCTTATCGAGGGACTTAATTGAGTTTCTGTGAAGCTGTTCGACATCTTGTGACCTTTTGCGGTCCTTGGGGGGCTGATCGGATTCATTGAGCAGCTCATCAGCGGTATCATCATACTCGTGCGCAGCGACCATTTTGTGATAAAAGCCCTGTAGTTTCATGAGGTCCTCGTGCGTGCCCTGCTCAACAGCTTTGCCATTTTCTATATACACAATTTGATCGGCATGCCTGATGGCGGATAAGCGATGGGAAACAACTAGCGTGGTGCGTCCTTTGCAGGCTTTATCCAAGGCAGCTTGTACCAGTTTCTCGGAATGATAGTCCAATGCCGAGGTGGCCTCTGTATTGAATGTTTACTGTAGTTGAAATGCTCGAATTGCCAGTTTTTGCTTACCATCCAGTAGAAGTATTGTGGGCTTTTGTATAAGCGCTCTGGCGATGGCGATACGTTGGCGCTGTCCGCCGGAGAGCTGAACACCCTTCTCGCTGATGTGCGTATCGTAGCCCTGGTGGAGATAGAGGATTATATACTGAATGCGGATATAGGCTGAAGTTCTCACCTTATGTAAAGCAATGATAAAGTCATGAGCGTTTGCAGCCCTGGCAGAATCCTCAACCTCCTTTTGTGTTGCGTCCGGCTTGCCATGGCGAATGTTTTCACCTGTTATACAGAAAACTCCCATTTTAAGATTGATTGCAAGAGTCTCGCTCGTTACACCCACCGATTGTGCCTTGGAACAGCACTGGTTCCTGGCCCACAACAGCAATATTCGAACGCAGCCAGTTCAGATTATATTTCCTGACATCGTCGCCATCCAGCAGAACTTGTCCAAATACCGGATCATAGAAACGTTGCAGCAGCTGCACGCAAGTTGATTTGCCACAGCCCGAGGAGCCCACTAAGGCCACCGTTTGCCCTGCCTTAACGACCACATTGAGGCCCCTCAGCACAGTAATATCCTTGCGGGCGGGATACTGAAAGAACACATCTCTAAACTCAATGTTGCCCTTGAGTCCGTAGTTGAGTATTTTGCCCGCCTTGGAGAGTGGATCAATGACAGACACACGATCGATGACATCATAGATGGCGCTCGCTGATCCACGTGCCATGGCGAAGGTCTCGAGAAACGGAGAAGTACGCGAGAGCTGATTGGCGCCCACAATTATGCCCGAAATGACAATCATCACAATTGCCGGCGTGTACTCCCGACTCTCTATGGGTATATCACTGGAGCGATCGTGCAGAATCAAATTGGCGCCATACCAAAAGGCACCGGCGCCCACAATGAACATCATGGCCTTCATGACGGTGTCGCTGAGGCCGGAAAAGGCGCCCTTCCACTTGCCAGCCTGGAGCGCAGGCCTCAACAGATTATCGTAGCGCGTGGACTCGGAACGTTCGCCGCCAAAGGCGACCACGGTGCGTATGGCTCCGATTACTTCCTCCACCACGGAACTGGCACGCACATAAGAGCTTTGCTCTCGAGCTGTCAGCTTGCTTTGGTACTAGATGAAGTCAACTTAAATAATTTATGCTTTTTAAATGTATTTTCTGTTGACTTACATGTGCGACCACTGCATTTACTACCATGGTGAGCGGTATGTAAAAGAACATGGCCAATGCCAGCTTCCAGCCATAAACAAAGGAAATTATCACACTTATGGCCACATCACATATAATGGTCAAAAAGTGGCCAAGATTCTCAGCGATGCCAGTGCGTATTTTTTCCATGTTGCTTTAGAGTTAATTTTCAATAAGAGTCCTGCTAATATCTGATACCAATACCTACTCAGTTATGCGCACGGCAAAGTTTTGGTCCTTGGCCATATCATGCCAGCCAATTTCCTGTCTGATCGTCGCCTTGAAGAACTCTCGACGCATGCACACAGTTAGCTTTAAGGCCAAATGATTGAATATATTCACAAAGGTCATTCCGGAAAACAACATCAGCAGCGAATCGAGCGTCATTAGAATGCCAAATGAGACGCTATCCTTGCGCAGCTCCTGCATATTTTCCTCATAGGTAGCATTGGTGCTATTCGAGAGTGATTAAAGGATCTGAATAAATTTACAGGATATCATGAATAACTTACAGCTGCTTTCCGCCGCCAAACAAGGGCAGTGCTTTTGTACCCGAACTAGTTCCCACGCCCAAACTTCTGTCGATAAACATGGCCACCAGTTCACTGTACACTATAATAGCTATAGGAAAGACGAGGGCATGCAGAAGGGCCGCTATGAGGGCACCTGTGAGCAGGAGATAGTCGATGCCGTGGGCATAGCGAAAAAGCTGTCGATAGTTAACGGTTTGCAATTCAGGCTGCTTCACTTTTGTCTTCTTTGGCTCGGTCTGGGTAGCATCATCCCCGTCCGACATGTTGGGCTCTGCCATTGACGTAGTTTAAAGCAAATAACGTTCGCCTATACACATTTACCCTCGGGGTCAATTAATAGTTAGCGTTCGTGTATAGAAAATGATTTTTTTTTTACAACCAATGATCGCCCTCGGGTAATCAGGGAGTTCGAAGATGCGTTAGTTGGAGCAAAATGTGTTCTACGCGATCTTTGTGTGGTTTTGTCTTTGCGTATAATTGATGAACATTCCGAAATTTATTTGATTTCAATTGATGCGCAGCACTGCGAGATTTTTGGGGGTACCTCGTGTGTTACCGTTCCGTTTGAAATGTGGACTCAAACTGTTGGGCTTGCTACTCAGGGGTTCGTCTTTTATCAATTCGGTTTCTATTAGTGTTCAAATATACGGAAGAGCATTCATCTGTTGAGTGGAAATGTGTTCTACGCTCGCCGTTATTGCAATTTCTCTTATTTTATTTTAATAAAATTCAATTGGATTGATTTTTCTCAAGGTTCAGAATGACTTGAAGATATGCAACGAACATAAAGGTGTGGATATATACATATATATATTATATTATATGGGAATCTTAGGTCATCAAAAGTTCGTTAAATAAATGCCTGGAAAATTTACATGAAATACATTAATGAGATTAGACGAAGAAGAGACTTCTCTCTCTTAGGAGAAACATTGTGCGTTCTTATCAATGGGATATACCTTTATGGCATTATGAAATTGGGATGGGAGTGTATACGGAAAGCTTACGTCGCTTGAGCTTTGACTCTTATCAAGGGTTGTTATGCTAATATTTGCGTATAATCTTAATTATCGCGCCATTGACATCTAATTGTTTCTACTTCTAATTGTATAATAGATAGACATAAAGATTAACCATTATCTGTGAGATACCGAGATTTAGATTGTCATGTAAAGTGCATTTATGTAGCTTTAAATTAATTGCGTAGAATTCCTTTCAGGCGGTTACATGTAGAAAAGTTACTGACTGATAAGAAGAGGCCATAATTGTTTAAATGAGGAAATCAACATCTAAACACAAAAAAAAAAAAAGTATTTAACAAGATATTTATTATTGTATTCTCATTTTAGAACTCAATTAAAAATTATTTCATCAAGAGTTGTAATATGGTTTATTGAAAAGTTGTTAGCAAATGTGTGTAAAATATGACAGCGAAATAATCTTAACTTTGGTATATTAAAAAAAAAAAAAGCCATTAAGGAAATTGGAGCTCAGTGAGCCTTTTGGGTCCTGTGCAACTTGGCATAGATGCCGCCCTGCGCAATCAGCTGCAAATGCGTGCCACGCTCCACAATCCGTCCGCCTTGCACCACGCAAATAAGATCCGCATTCTGAATGGTGGACAAACGATGGGCAATCACAATGCAGGTGCGTCCGGAGCAGGCGGAATCTAGAGCCTGCTGAACCAACTGTAAAGTAAAAAAAACTTCCTTAATAGAAGCCACAATTCCTTCATCACCATCATCACTATTTATGATTTTACCCGCTCGCTTTGCATGTCCAGCGCTGAGGTGGCCTCGTCCAGCAGCAAGATCTTTGGGTTCCTAACCAGGGCACGTGCGATGGCCACACGCTGCTTTTGACCGCCCGATAGTTGAGTGCCTCTGGCGCCCATGCGCGTATCGTAGCCGTTGGGCAAAGAGATGATGAAGCTGTGGGCATTGGCGCTCTTGGCGGCTGCAATTATCTCGGCCATGGGCACGGCCCGACGATTGTCGCCGAAGGCAATGTTCTCGGCAATGCTGCGCTCGAAGAGCGACGGCTCCTGCGAGACAATGCCCAGCTTACGACGTACGCCGTCTAGGGTCAAGTCATGCTGAATGTCATCCTGATCAATGTGCTGCAGATAGAATGTACATAAAATGTATATCAGCAATTGCTGGAACACCTCTCTTGCTTTTGTCTCTTACAATGGTGCCCTCGTCTGGATCGTAGTAGCGTTGCAGCAACTGTACGCAGGTGGACTTGCCGCAGCCGGAATGGCCAACCAATGCCACCGTCTGGCCCTGCTGCACCTCCAAGTCCAAACCGTTCAGAATCTTGGCATCTGGTCGTGTGGGATAACGGAAATCGATGTCGCGATAGCGCACGCCCTCGAAGAGATTCAGCTGCTTGGCCAGCGTGTTCTTAATGGTGCCCATGGGCGAGACAATGCGCGGCTTGCGATCGAGGATTTGGAACAAGCGATAGCCGGCCACCAGGGCAGCTGTAAAGGCGGGCGTAAAGGCCAGCGATTGGGCCAACATCATGGAGCCATAAAGCAACGTTTCAGATACTCTAAAGCGAACAATGCACAAGATGTGAATTGGAAATTTGGCCAGAACTAAAATACAACCCACTTGATGATATCCTGGAAGGGCACCTGACCCTCAGAGACCAGAACGCCGCCATAACATAGCGCTACGGCATAGGCAAAGAAGGCCGAGGCCTGCATCGTTGAGTTGAGCACTCCGCGCCAGCGTAACTTCTCCTTTATAAGAGTCTCCACGCGCTGAATCTCCGTGGTGTATTGCTTGATGACGTCGGCCTCGCGTCGCAGGCCGGCGATAGTGCGCACATTAGTAACGGACTCGGTGGCAATGCGACAGGCTTCCTCCAGGACTTGTTTCTCTCGGATCAAAGCATTCGACATCATTCTAAACACAAAGGAAGATATTGCATTTGTAGGGTATGTAACGGTTTGTTAAGCTCTCACGCACTTGGCTTCGATTATGACAGATCCCACAATAATCGGGCAATTGGCCAGACAGAGCAACGCCAGCTTCCAGTTGTAGTACATGGAAACCGATATGCCAGAGATGAAATTAGATAGAGCCTGAATCATGCCGCTCAAGGGAAAGCCAATGGCACCTTGGACGCCAGCCGCCTCGCCAGACAAGCGGGCGGACAGCGCACCCACCGAATGCTGCTCCTCGTCGAACCAGCCGATCTCCTGGCTGACCATTGCCTTGAAGGTCATGGCACGCATGCGAGTGGTCAGCCAAACACCGGCATAGTTAAATAGGTACGTTTGGAGAAAACAGATCACGCCCGTGATTACCGCAATGCCCAAACAGGCCCAGGAAAGCACCGCAGTGCGACTGAGCGCCACCTTTTCATCCTGCTCTGCGAGTGCAGCATAGAACTCGCCGAAAATAATGGAGAATGCGGGATAGAGGCAGCCTACGGCAATGGCCGAGATGCCACCTAGTATAAGGTAACACCACTCGGGCTTTGAGATGCGTACAATTCTAAGAAAAGTTCCGAAAAAGTTGGGCTTGTCAGCTACAATGTTTTGTTTATCCTTGTTGATCTCCTTAATGGACTTCACGATTGGCTCATCAAACTGTACACTGTTCTTTTGGTTCTTCTCAAAGTTAAGAGGACTCGTCTCAAATGATTTTTCATAGAGCGCAAGACTTTTGCCTATAAATGTAGTATTCTTTAGTGAGCTGTTGAAAATGTCCGAATTTTGAACTTACGCTTCGTCTCATCTATGTCCTCTTCTTTCTCGACTTCTTCCGTAACCTTAAAATCGCCAGCTTTAACCATATTGTAGTAGGCACCCTCCAGCGTCATTAGATCATCATGAGAACCTTCCTCCAGCACTTTTCCATCGTGTATAAAGACTATCTTATCTGCACCGCGTATGGCCGAAAGCCTATGTGAAACCACAATTGTGGTGCGTCCTTTGCTGGCCAAGTCCAGAGCTTGTTGCACCACTTTCTCGGAGTTATAGTCCAGTGCCGAAGTGGCCTCTGCATAGAAATGGGGCTGTGAGAAGGACATTTTTGTCCTGGTGCCCTACTCACCATCTAGAAGTAAAATCTTGGGGTTCTGTATTAGAGCACGAGCTATGGCTATGCGTTGCTTTTGGCCACCGGACAGCTGAGAGCCATGTTCACCGATCATTGTGCGATAGCTCTATGTGAAAAAAGAAACGGCTTCAGGTAGAATCACAAATGCAATACCAACATATTACTAATATAAGATATTTGGATTTGAGAAGAATATCAGCATTCAAGAAAATGTGCCAAAAAACCTCTCTTATGTAAATATATTTTAGCTTAGCATTTTCCATTTATTGTTGGTTGTAATACCAATTTTGATGGTGTATAATAGCAGTTAGTCGCCTCACTTACCTCTGGTAGCTGGCTAATAAAGTCATGAGCACCAGCTTGAGTGGCAGCTGCTTCGATTTCCTTCTGGGTGGCATTAGGCTTGCCATAGCTTATATTTTGGGCTGTCGAGGATATATTTATATATATGTGTAAATAGATGAAAACTCCTTAAGTTACCTATTGTACCCATAAAGAGGACCGGTTCTTGACCCACCACGGCAATATTGGAGCGCAGCCATTGTATATTATATTTGCGAATGTCCAATTCATCCAAAAGCACAGAGCCAAAGACGGGATCGTAGAAACGCTGCAGTAACTGAATGCAGGTGGACTTTCCGCAGCCTGAGGGCCCAACTAGAGCCACAGTTTGGCCCGCTCGAATCTTGATGTTCAGGCCGCGATGCACAATAATTTCCGGGCGCGACGGATAACGAAAGAAGACATCCTGAAACTCAACATCGCCACGCAGACCATAGTTGAGGAGCTTGCCGTCTGTGGACAATGGATCGATTTTGGAGGGCAGATCTATGACTTTGAACAGATTGGCCGCACAGCCACGTGCAGTGGCAAAGGATTCAAGGAAAGGCGCAGTACGGGCAATATTATCAGCGCCCACAATAATGCCAAAGAAGGCCTGCAGAGCAATCGACAGATAAGTGAGGTTCTTCTAGAGTAAAGCATTGCCAAACATACAATCATCAAAATCGCTGGAGTGTACTCTTTATCCTCCACATTACGATCGTCTAGAATGAGATTCACGCCGTACCAAAAAGCGCCGGCACAGGACAAAAACAGCATGGACTTCAATATCGCATCGCTCAAGCCTGAGAAGGCGCCTTTCCACTGACTGGCCTTGCGAGCGGGCACGAGGAAGTTCTCAAAACGCTCCACTTCCTGCTTCTCGCCACCAAAAGAGACCACAGTGCGTATGGCTGTCAGGATCTCTTCCGCCAGATTGCCTGCGCCCGCATATGATTCCTGTTCGCGCGCCGTCAGCTTACCTTGAGTCTGTGCACGGATCAAGTTATTAGAAATTAACCATGGTTAAGATTTCTGATCTTACCTTGCCCACGTAGTAGTTCACAGCGATCACAAGTGGAATGTAACAGCTTACGGCTAGGGTTAGTTTCCAGCCATAGCCAAAGGATATGCCAACAGTTATGATAAAGCCAACGACTAAATAGAGGAAGTGACCAACTTTCTCGGAGATGCCATCGCGGATCTTTTCAATGTCACTAGAAAACAGCACGATTTCAGGAAAAGTGAACTCTAAATAACATATTTTATCTATACAAAATGAATAGTGCTCCAGGGACATCTTTTTCTTTAAGGATTTTACTAAGCATACCCATAATACTTACTCTGTCATGCTCTGGGCAAAGTTCTGCTTGGTAGCCAAATCATGCCAGCCAATATCCTGTCGCATAACGGACTCGAACAGCTTTATGCGCATCCGCGTGACCTGACGCAGAGCGACAAAGTTGAATATATCTACCGAAAATATGCCCGATATGAACATGATCACCGAGACGATGGTGAGTAGAATGCCATACGAAATGGAGTCATCGTACAAAGCGTCGTTGTTCTCCTCGCGTGTCGCATTTGTCCTGTTAAGGGCAAATGAGATATGGCTCAAAACAACAACTTGGCGTAAGGCAACTCACAATTTCTTGCCGCCCCCAAAGAGGGGCAGGGCATGCACCGTTGAGCTGGTGCCCACTTGCATGGCTCGATCCACCAACATGGCAGTGAATTCACTGTAGACGATGACCACAGCGGGCAACGTGATCGCTTTGATGCAGCACATGACGAAGCCAATGAAGAGCCACAAGAGCTCGCCGTACGTGGAGAAGCGAAACAGTTGCCAGAAGCTAATCGGAGGTGTGGGCTCCAGGCCCGCCGCCACAGGTATTTCTTCCATAGACTTCTCATCGCTCGTCGTGATCGACGCCTCGTCGCGATCGCGATCCATACTGTAACTGACAGTTGGACAATTAGAAATGATTTTAGTATTCAGTGGGCCATCGATTTGAACACCATGATTTTTTTGCACGCACAGCACAACATTCTCTAGAGGCGGACAGACGCCAAAAAGGTTAATTCAATTAGGCGACGCTTCGAATAATATTCCAAGTCGCAATGCAAGATTGTTGCCTGGTTTGCTTTTTCGCTATTGACCTACGGGGTTAACAAGTGAGGTGCCATATACATACTTAAGCATATATCACTGATTGTTGCATAAACTATCTGAGCTTGTAAATATACATATAAAAAACTTAATGTTCAGCTCTTTACAACTGATCTTGTGTATGATATTTATATATTCTCTAACGCATATTCACCTATTAGCACTGTGTTGTATCCTTTTGGGTTGCTTTACAATTTGTTATCCAAGTTCTGTTCGTCCAATTATTGACCGTTACGCTCGATCGCCTCAGCGCGACTGACTTCAGATCGTTTGAGTACTGTCCATTTAAATTTCAGAACGTTATGTTTGTTATTCAGTGCGTTCCCAGCTTTAATTGATCTTACTCGTAAGAGTCGCCATCGCACCAGCGAAGAGTTTGTCAACGGCGAGGCTGTTGATCTAAGTGATCTTTAGGTTGACTTGCTCTTCTACTCACAATCTTTTTTACTCTTATATTCATGCAATTTATCACACTCGGTCTAAATTACTCACGTTCGTGATTTGCGGTCTGCTTTATTTTTCCCAGTTGTCCTTTTCATAACACATAACCCAGTTCCAATTGGAATTTACCATTTACTTTGTTATCAGCAAGCAAACATAAATTCATTCGTCCCGTTGCTAGAACTGAGAGCGTGGCTCCATAAAAGCTAAATGCTTTCTCTTGATTTTTCCTCAGACTACCTCAGATGACCTTAATTAATTGAAGTATTTGTGACAAGTGACCGTAACCTTTAACATTAGATATTATTGGAACTAGATTTTTATTTATAAACATAGCTGATAGTATCTTATTTACAGAGTAGACAATTATAAAGTTGGCCTATGTACATATACATACACATTTATATATGGATACATTTTAGTATTGTTCTAAAGTTTTATTGTACGACTAAATGACTTATAAAAGTAATTTGATAAAAATCGCATATCACATATTGTGTTGGTTTATATTTACACTGCCTACACGATAGGGATTTTTAATAAAAGTAATACAATTTTATATATATATTTATAAAGTCTAGTATGGCAAGTGCCAAAAAAAAAAATATATATATATATATATATAGATAGACATGGTTATCGGTACAAAAAAAATGAATAATTGTAGGAATCCATAATGCTCGATTGGAAGAGTGTTATTGGAGTGTTATATCTAGAGACTGATATGTGGTACTCCTGTTAAAAACAATCTATAGAATAACTTGAATGTTCTGTGGTTTCTTTCGAAAGTATCTCAAGTTGCTTAGAACATTTCACTTTTAAGTTACAGTAAGCTTATATCATTTAAAGACTATTCGACAATTCGCTTTCTGATTCTTTCATAACTGAAGCTAAGATAATATCGTAGAAATGGTTCCGGGTGGCATTGCGCCAGAATCTTTAATCCTAACTACAACTAGGTTCAACTCTGATCAAGAAAAATCCGCATGTGGACGGATCAGCGCTTACTTCCTAACTAGCCAAACAATGCGGCTATAAACGATTCCTAGAAAGCTATATCCATAACATTACAATCCATTCTCATACGTAGACCTCGCCCGTTTTGGGCTCTGGCTTGTGCTTGGCCAGCGTTGATGGCGCCGAGGAGGCGCTAGCTGCTCCGCCCGTCATGCCTGCCGCATCCTTGCTCCTGGGCAGAGGTATTGTCGACGTGGCATCCACCGAATCCGTTGGACCTGCCGAACGCACCGAGGACCGCTGGAAGTTCGGGTCCTGCAGATTGAGGCTGACATTGAAGCTGTTGTTCCGCGATATATTTGCGGTTCCGTTCAGTGGCTTCACGGACAGCAGAGCCGTTGTGGTGATCCCACCGCTGCCGTTGCTGGAGCCACTGCTATGATGCCCATCGCCGCCGTCGCCCAGTCCGGTCAGCTCCACAATGGATAGGCTCGAGGGCGTGCGTTGGATGGACAAAGAAACGGGTATCGTCGTGATGACATCGTTGGGATCAAAGCCACTCGCAGTGGTTGTAATTGTGGGCAGCTGCGCATTGCCCGTCAGCGGCATAATGCTCAACGTGCCCGTGGGCATCGAGTCGCCGCTGCTGGTGGCCACGGTGAACGGAAACGAGAGCGTGGTTATATTGGTCTCCGCTGGCATAGCTGTGGAGGAAGGGTTGGAGAGTCAGAGATCGGTCAGTTCGTGGCAATTGATTGACTTACAGGTCGGTGCGTAGCCCTCCTTCAATCTGGTCGGCATGACGGCCTGGGCCAGCGCCGCTGTGGCTGGATGGCCTGGAATCAGAGTATTATTGGATGATGAGCTATCCATCTCTTTGATGGGCGACAGCAGCAGTGTGCCCAGCACCTGGCCGCTGTCCTGGTGCATATTTGTGCCGCTGGCTGTGCTGCTGTACGACGGGTACATGCCGCTAGTGCTTTGGGTGCTCAGCTGTTGTGGGGCCATTATAACGGCACTGGTGGCTAAGGGGTGCAATCGAATGTGTCAGCTAAGGTGCTGCTTAGGCAAAACAAACAACTTACCCGGGTTGGTGCCGCCTTCCTTGGTCACCTCCGGCGTGGGTATGCGTGGACGTGTCTTGGCCACGTTTATATTTAGCCCATTCAGCTTGGAATCTGTGTGTATCAAGAGGATTAAATCGAATGTTGTGGATTATTAGCTTCGATCTTACTTTGCTTTATTAGCTGGCGCTGAGCTCGCAGCGACTTGCGATGCACAAACTTCTCGTAGAGACTCGGCTTGCTCTGCTGCTGCTGCGAGCCGGGCTGCTGCTGCTGTTGTTGCTGCTGATGCTGCTGCTGCAGTTGCTGCTGCTGCATGATGGACAAGGGCATGCCGGACTCGGGACTAGAGTAAACGGAGTTCAGCCGATTCCGATGGAAGGGCATGCCGCCCGAGGAGTAGGCCGTGGACTGGCTGCGCATGGAGCCCATGCGGGACAGCTGACGCACCAGCCAGTTATTTTTGCGCCGCTCCACCATGGGCGTGTCCACGCTCTCCTGTAAGGATCAAGCATTAGCACAGAGCTGTGAAAGCTGACTGGGCGACCACACTCACGTAATCCGCATAGACATCGTCGGTGAGCATGCGCTTGCCACCGCCGGGTATGATGTTGGCATACATCGCATCCTCCTTCTTCACCTTGTACTTCTCGGCGGAGCCCTTGGGCTCGTCGCGTCGATAGTGCTCGGAGGCGACCGTATAGGGCAGTTCCTTGGGCACCACGCACTCCCAGTACTGATCGCGCAGCAGCTCCGGATGCTCCTCGTGCATCTCGTCCACAATCATGTAGGCGGCCTGTAGAAATCGCATAGAAATTAGCGCGTGCCAAAAATGATCGAAAGTGGAGCGGTCAGCGCCATTGTCTGGAACGTGTTTGCCATTTCTGATAATGCCTCTTCAGAGTCTGCCCACAAAACCCCACTTGACGCTTGAAACAACATAAAAACCAAGCACTGAAAAACCTAATTACATCACAGACACGATCACAGCCCACTCCCTACTTCGAAAAAGCAACGAAAAAGTGAAATTTGTCTTGTCTTTTAATTGTTTCATAATGCAATGCAAATTAAGCACAACCCACGAGCAAAAACTTATTAAATACAGTTTGCTCCATTTTCCAATTTACGCCTTATAACTCATTGTCAAGTGTCACGTTTCGACGCGTGCCACGAACCAAATATTGGAACTCGGCAGCTATATTTGGTTAACTGTCTATTAACCCATATGTTCTCGTCTGTGCATATTCTTGAACAAATTTTCGAATGCATTTGGCCAAAATTTAAGACAACTCGTAAGTTGATCGCAACAGAAAGAAACAAATAAAAACATCATACACAAAAAAAAAACAAAAACATTCAATGATAAAAAGCTCTACAAAAGAGGTTTCAATGTTTTTTTATTTGTTTTATTTTTATTTTTTTTAAACAGAAAACCTGTTTTCAATTTACTTTTGCCAATGTGTGTTGTGGTTGTTGCTGTTGTTGTTACTGTTGCTGCTGGTGCTGCCGTTGGCTTTGTAAATAATTGCAAGCAGCCAGCAACAGCAGACCCCAAACTCTGAGATATGCCCGCACGCACACACACATACATACATTCATATACACATGTATTTATGCACATACATACATACTCAAACATATTGTACACATGCAAAAAACCTCCTCGCACAGCCAACAAGTTCAGAGCCCAATGAGAAAAGCTGCTAAAAACACCTTAAAGAAAGAAAACACTAAATGATCTGCTTACGTGACTAACTAATATACCCTTCTTAAAAGTTTTCTAACAAAGATACAAATAAATCATATGCTAAAATATAAATATATAAATATTCTAATTACCTTTAATACATATTTGTCACAGTGACTTTTAATACCCTACACTAACCTCATATTATCTGAACAACTAATGTAATAATATTATGCGTCTGTATTCTGCGCTTCGCTTTGTGTAGGGCATTCTTTTGGTCGTCATGGCCGTTGCCAGACTTCATTTACCTTTGCTGTCATTCAGAGTTAAGCGCCTTTTATATTTAGCGCGTGGCAAAAATGATTGCTTCCTTTCGGCACAAGAACTTTAGTATAAATAAAAACAGTGTGCCAAATAAGTAATTATACATATATCACACTAACCTCAATTCGTGAGGACAAATGGGCTAAGCAGTAAAAACTTTGACAGGTTTAAGCAATTTTTAATTTAGTTGCTACTTAATTTTAAACAAACCTGAAAAAATCTTAGTTAAGTTAAGTTTATTTAAATATTGGCTTTGGGTGCTGATTAGTTACAGTCTACATATTATACATTTTAAAGCCATGTGCGTCTTTATATATGTACGTATGTAAATACATACATATATTTCTCACTCGACTAAAGACACCTGTTCGTATTTCTTATTAACAATTAGACTCTGTATTTTTTTATTTTTTGTCAACTTCACGCTAAATCTCAAAATTGACTCAAAGCTATTCCGGTTTTTCCCCATAGGGTATTCTTTTATTCCGCACACAGTTTCTTTGGAATGGGGAAGTTAAAAGATATTTGTCACGATTATTTAATAAATGAACTCCTTTAAGAGTGCAACTTTTGGTGTTTCATATTCAGCTATTCAGCTGTGTGCATTTTATTCTATTGAAATCTAACTTACCTTTATGTGTCGATCGATTAGCCAGTTTAGCTCGATATCGTCGTCATCTTCGCCAAAGGGATTGATTAGCACCTCGGCAACTTTAAGCCAGCCCACAAAGAAAACGAACTGTAAATGTTGAATTGAATTCGATAAGATCATCGAGAAAACAACTCGAAAATTATCATGCAATTAAGTTAATTAGGCATGGCTCGTAAATCGCAAAACTTAGGCGGGGGGTGTGTGTGTGTGTGTGTCTGTGTGTGTCTGTATTCGAATAGGCGATAAATTCATATGAGTTGCACGTCGAAAGCTTTTCCATTCACTTTTTTCTTAATTTCATTTTATTTTGTACGTTCGTAGGTAGCCAGCGAAATGAACAGTTATTAATGACAGCTCCTAAACATGGTTAAAAACACTTGTCGCTGGTTTTTATCTCGCTCGCAAAAATGCCTTTCGTCAAACACACAAAGCGAAAATGCCAATTTATTATTTCGAACGTGACTGCAAGTCGTTTACATAACGCAAAACACTTGAAATCTGCCTGCATTCGAAGGGAACCGCAAAAACCAAAAGCAAAAATAAAAACACAAAAAAAATAAATACAAAAAATATATATGCATGTACTATATACATATATGTATATGTATAACTGTCCATATCGCGAAACGATATAGATATCGTTGAGTTCAGTCATATCGTTGACAAGGTATAGCCATTACTTTTGCCGGTAGCCACATTGACCGCCTCATTTGAGTTTCAATTTCAATTTCAGTTGCGTTAACGATCCGAAAACCGCGATGTTTTTTACAAATCACAAAACGCAAAACGGCGAGACGTGAAAATTTATATGGTTTATGGTAAATAACGAAAATAGCGAAACGTGCAAATTAAATAAATGCAGTTCGAATTCCGTGTTGTTTTCATACGTATGTACATATATAAGTATATATATTCTTTTTTTTTTTTGACTTACCTGCAAAACTGTGAAAAATGGAAAGAACAAATCGGGATCCTCTCGGCCATTACGATCCAGGATATTGGGCAACATTTGACGGCCGAGGAGAGCGGCAATGAAATAGGTATAGAGCACCAGGGTTACCACCTATTAAAGTAGTTGAAACTAATTAAGATTTCAGAGTTCAAAGATAAATTAAAAAGATTGCTGCTTAAGTTTTATAGTTTCTCTTCCACTTGTTTCGTTCATTTCATTTCGTTTGTATTTGGTTTGTTTAGTTTGTTCAAGTATTCGCATCCGCCCAAATTGTTTGTTATCTTAACTCTCAATGCGAGGCGCACAGCTCAAAGCAGCAAGTTCTCGAAATTGATATACACACTTGAAATTGATTATATCATCGTGGGGGTATAGCTCAGGGGTAGAGCATTCGACTGCAGATCGAGAGGTCCCCGGTTCAAATCCGGGTGCCCCCTTGAAATCCACTTTTTGCTCATTCAAATCTCTATATTTTATATACGCCCACACTCACTTACTCACCTGTGTATAGACGAGCGGCACACAGACCGTATCGTAGCCAATGAGACCGCCCAAGCGACGTCTAATGTCGGAGAGCTCGACGAGAATGGTTTGGACAATGTGATCCGAGGCGATGAGTCCTTCCTTGCGCGCTCGATTGATGATATTTGTGGCCCAGACCAAGGGCATCCAGTACTTGGACATGGGACTCTTCTGGTTCATCGCCTCGAAGATCTTCATCTCCGACTCGTGCATCAGACCAGCATCGACCAGGTGCTGTGTGGTGGGAAAGCGACGCTTGACGCGCAGCGAGATTCGTTGCAGAGTGATGACATAGGCCAGGACCATGTATCGCATTATATTGCGTCGCATCAGACGACCCGTTTCATTCTAAATGGAGCCCCAACGAATTAGAACTCTTATCACATCATTAAGGCGTGACCACTCACGTTTACACCTCCAGTGGAGTTGGGTATGGCGGCACTGATAAACAACGCCAGCGTGTCGGGCCAGGGCAGCAGGCGATATTGCTCCCACCAGCGTTTGACCACCAGGTTAACGTAGAAGCCCAGCACAAAGGACATGGGTATATTCTCGCCCTGCTGTGCAAAGTATTGGCGTATCTTGTTGAAGAGTCTGTCGTTCGATGATGTATGATGAATTGTGTGAATTGGCAATCAAATGAACATAAATCATTAAAGGCAAAGCTGCGTTCTACTTACGTTTGCTGATTGGGCGTCAGTGCGAAGCGGTAGATGACATTTATGGTATAGTATAAACACAAATAGGCGATTAATTCACGCCAGACTAATTTGTAAACGCTGCCGCGCCATCTGCGTTTGCCATTAAAAGCAAAAAAAAAAAAAAAAAAAAAATAGAAAGAAAGAAATAAAACGAAAAAGATTAGAGCTGACGCTAAAATTAATGGCCAACACAAAATGCCGTCTGGCATTTGGTCAATGAACAGCTTTGGCTTTAAACTTGTAACTAGCCAGTTTTCACCTGAACCTATTTCCTTATAGCTATTGCCCAGAAGTACCCTATTAATCAATAGAATGGCATCGCATTTCAAATTCATATTCAAACATATCGTGCTTAATGGGTCGCTAGTTCTGCAACTTTTTTCTGATGAACTTGGGGGTATTGTTCACTCTTGATATGATACCATACGGTATAATGATCTGAATAACCTCGTCGGTTCGTTTGACTGAGAATGGAACAGGAATTGCGGTTCTACGCCGCACTTTGGGGTCTTTGCCTTGACTGGTCTCATCAAGGTTTTTATGTTAATAGTATATGGGTTGTATATGATGCGTGATTTGTATTGCATAATATATTATTAAATTCTAATCTCGGTTCCTAATATATTTAAGTGGCTAAGGTGTGTTGTATTCGGAGCCAACAAAGAACACGTGAAGCTAATTAAAGTCTACTCATAGTTGTTTTTTTTTTGTTTTGTTCTGAAGGAAATCATTAGCTATACGAGATGATGGCTCAATAATCAACTTTTTATGTAATTTTAACGCTAACAAAATATTGCACAAACTCATTTCAGAAACCTTGAGACCCATTAAAAGTTTATTATTTCGGGGAAATATACAACATTTTTATATTTCTACATAAGCTCTTATAAGTTCTGGTTTTATGCTGCTAAATGCATATATTATGTAGGAATGCTTGTAAACTTGTTCAATATGCTATTAACATAAAATATTTTATAATAAATTTTCCATTTAGACAATTTAATTGCTTGTTTAACTTGGGAATGTGCTAAGGTTTTAGTTAGTTTAAATTAATTGTACAGTTATAATACGCTTATTTGCAGCTGTCTCATAAACCTACACTGACGTCTACTAAATCTTTTAAATGTCAAGATTTGCGTTGGCTTTCTTCTAACTTTAATCTAGGCAAACAAGCTGATTATCTCTATTATGTATGGGCATTTACTGGAATTGAGTAGATTTCCATTGTAATTAATTATTATAAATATTATATATGCAGTATTTTCTCTTTCTCTTTTTTTCTGACTAAGTGTGATAGTTTTTAATTCCAACGAGACGAACTCTCGTTCTGTCTTCGGCTCGGTATTGGAACAATGGCGAGTACGACGGGGAATCTCGATGGCTGCTGGTTACGAGTGAGTGCACTTTGGAAACAATTAATGCGAGCTGAGCTTAAATGAAATATATAAAAAAGAGTCTAACAACAGCTGACAGTGGGCACTGTGACTGGCTGCTATAAAGCACATATGCGATGTTAATTACGCTGGCAAACACTGGCGACTGGGGCGGGCTATGACTAATGCGAAAATTACCCACTGACCAAGTGGGAACGGGGGCATCGATTCTACTCACTTCCATAGGATCTTCCAGAAGCAGCCAAAGTTGCTGCCATTGGGCACCTCGCCCGCATACGACACGGTCATTTTGTTGCACTTGTTGTCGCTGAGCTCTTGGAATGTTGTTGTTGTTGTTTGTTTTTGACTGCTGTCGAATTGAGTCCACTATTGACTTGGCTAAGTTAGGCGAATTTAATTCGGCTTAACGTCATTGGCAGCGGCATCGAAGTCGACGTCGCCGCATCGACGGCTCACGGATCACGGTTCACACTCCCCCCGTCTGGTTCTGTGGAGGCTCACTTGTTGTTGTTGCTGTTGTTGTTGCTGTTGCTGTGGCTGTTGCTGCCGCTGTTGCTGCTACATTAAAGCAGGTGAGTTCGTCAACTTCGTCTTTAACTGAAACACACAATAAGTGAGAGCGACGAGCGCGGCACACACGTTCAGATAACTGTAAAATTATTCACCAACACACAAGTGCAACTCATGCAAATACACTGCAAACAAAATAATTATAAACAAAACAAAAAACAACAATAACAGCTACATTGAAATAAAAAATAGCTTAACTTAAATTCCAACACGTTTCGAACAGTTCGACGGCATTTACAGTTTATTTTATTTTTTCATTCGTTGCTGTCTTTTATTTTTTATTTTATTTTATTTATAATAAATTTATTTGAATGCACTTTCGTGTTTCAGTTTTTGGGTGAAATTTGTTAAATTTTAGGTTTTTTTTTTCATAAAAAAATGTACAAGGTTTTATATGTTTTTAAAATATTATTTGCTCGATTATTTTTACGTTGGGTTTTTATTACAGCCGTGGGCCCTTGTTGGCCTTTGTTTATCAATATGTTGTGCACTTAAAGATCAACTTAAGGACAGGATTTCCCCACATTCACACACACACACACACACACAAATATACACGAGCAGCTTATATGGGACACATTTCTGGTGCCTCATCATGTTTTTAGGTATTTTCTGTTGAAAACCTTGAGATTGTCGGAAATTTTGACTGTTGCTTTTATTTTTATATACTGTTTTTTTTTGCCCAGTCAGCGCTTGTTGTGCGGCTCGCATTTCGCTGTGATTTTTTAGTTGATGTTGCGTTTTGGGGCGAGCTTTTATTTTGATTAATCGAGCGCCTGCGGCGGGATAAGTTGATCAGATGTTTGACTTATGTTGTGTATATTTGTGGAATTCACTTGAAGCCGCATTGAAATTGAATTGAGTATCGCAAACCTGTTGCCCTGCAGTCATATTTACGCTTTGCCCCTAGCCAGGCATCTTTTGAGCACTTTTAAAGCTGCAAATATTTGCATAACATATAACTGACCGTCAATATTCATTGCTGGAAACAGGTTCGCCGACACGCCGGCGAGGAGCAGACGGGGCAATTTTCACTAAAGCGCGTTAATTTCGCTGATAAACACGCCGGTGACAGTATCTACTCGGACTCTATCTGTAAAAATGTACAATTTGAATAGTTATAGCCACTAACAGCTAACAGCTAACAGCTAACAACTAACAGCTAACGGCTAACCGGTTTCCTGGGTACGGATCTGTGTCTATGAATATCTCGAATTCAGTCACGCCGCCTTTAATTGCGCCTTTCCCGCAGCGTTAGCAGCAGCTCAATCATTAGCTTAACTTAAGCCAACTCCACCCACTGCCCCTTGACACATTTCCAAGTAACTATTGAAATATTATTTATATTCGTTTCTGTTTTCTGTTCTTCGAATTGAGCTGAGGCATAGAAATTGGTTTCAAATGCTTATTTTTGCTAAATATAAATATATTTTTATGCGTTTTTCCAACACTTTAGGCACCGGCACGCGCCCACTTCCAAATAAGCTGTGAATATTAGCCAGCAATTAGCTGCTATAAGGCAAAACCTTATCTATGATAATTGTTTCTCTCAGGCAAACTGTAACCAGTGCTGACCCCATATGGAAAGCGAAATAACTCTGCAGTAAAAGATAAGCGGCTAAACTGTCCCAAAGATGTCACTTTAAGACGGCTAAACCTCGCGATAGATCAACACAAGCAGCTCTTGAAGTTAAGATAAAACCTGACGTCGTGCGTAGCCTACAAATTGCATTATGCCAAGTAAATTGCGTATACGCCTCCCCTCCCCCCTGCCACCTGCTTGCTATTGCCACACGCAAAGAAATGTTGGCCATGGCCTCAAAGTAAATATTCACAGCGACGTTGATCGATGACGAATTTTATTCAAATATGTGCCATGGTGCTTTTCACTTTCTTTGACGCAGAAGACAACGTCGCCTAAAATGGCCGCAATTTGTTTATACAGTGACTCAAATACTCTTATTGTAGTAGCTGCTAAAAACGCCCTTTTTGATTTGCCTTTCGAAATGCACACTTGCACTTTTTCTTGAGCCGATCTCTTGCCTTGGCTTTGAACAGTGGGAGTTTTCAGCTTCATTAGCACACAATAAAATGTCAGCTTTTTCTGGCTTGTTGTTTTCCATAAACTTATTAGGAGTTCTCAGCGTATTAATTCGACGTAATCATTGGAAATTAACGTGCTCATTTAATTATTAAAGTTTATACTTGTAAATGTGGCTATTAAATTGTGGTTTTTGTTATTAGGCGCATTATGAGGCAAATATATTTATAAATTAATATTTAAAACGCGAAGCTTATAAGTATTTAATAGCTTTTCAGTTACGTCAAAGTATTACAAGATATTTTTATTTTTTGTCAATTTTGTGCACATCATGTATGTTTGTTTAATTTTTGGATTTTTAAGTCTCTATTTTTTCATTGGGTTAATTTTGTCATTTTGTTGCATTACCGCGTGTAATTGCTTAATTGCCATTGGTTTTCAATTTCTTTTTATTACGTTTCTAATGGCAGGCGCTCTCCGATGCCAATTTTCAAGCTCATTTCACAGTTTCAATTGAAAAATTGCATCTAAATTTGGCCCGACAACACCTAAAAGAGCCGCTGCCACTCGGCAGAGCTGCTGCCCAGCTTGCGAGGCATTCGGCGGCGCAGACACGCGCTTACGATTACAGCTACAGATTCAGATACTCACAGCCAATAGATACACGCATCGGTTACGTGTATCTGTAACTGTGATCAGACAGATCTTGCCCGATCTTTCGTTGAGTATATGAATATTCATTTACCAGACGAACTTACAGCACTTGCGCATGTTTAACGTGTAACTTCACATAATATTCATATTGTTTTTAAGTATGTATATATATACATATTCGTGTGCGTGTATATAACACACTTCTGCTTAGACATTTATTTGTTGATTATACAAAAAAAAAAACAAAATAATATAAATAACAGCAACAAAGCGCGTCTGTTTTTTTTTTGTTTTTTTTTTTGTATATATTTCGGAGCTAGCTTGATTGTTCCGCACGATCAACGAGGCGAGTGAACAACGAGAGGCTTGGGAGCTGCCCAAGCGGCTTTAGCTTCAGCTTCAGCTTCAGCTTTGTAACATACCGACGACGGGTTTATCGCTGGCTGCTCGTTCCGATTCCGATTTCGATTTCGATTCCGAGCGGCAGCGGCCACAACCTGACAGCACGCTAAACTCAACTAAACTGCGCTCCAGACCAGAGCACAGGCGGCTCTTAACTCGCATTTTCACAGCGCTGAGGCTCGGCGTAAAAACGTTTTTATTTCTGTTTTTTGTTTGTTGGCAACAGGTAGACAAAACTTGCGCTCCCAAGTGTGTGTGTGTGTGTTTGTGTGTGTGGCTAGTGCAGGTGAGCATGCTCTCTATGCAAAGCTGTGTGTTTCTTTACAAGTGTGTGTGAGTATGTGCAGTGGCTTATGCTTTTGTTGTGTGGCTTGTGCATCAGCTGTTTTTACTTTGTAAGCTGTAGATCAACGGAGAGCGCTCAGACTGACCAAGCAACAGTTACAGAGAGAGGCTCTGAGAGCGAGAGAGACTATGCAGAGATTGAGAGCAAAGAGAGGCAGCTATTCAGTGTGTGTGAGAGTTAAAGAGAGGAAGTGGGAGAGTTTTGGTTAAAGTCAGGGCAGTAGCTTAACATACCAAATGAACTAAATGATATTGATAAATAAATTTAATTTTAAACTTTTACCAATTTATTTTTCCCTCTTTCTTGAAATAAGAGGATAAAGTGAAATTTTAGCTTCAATCATTTAATTTTGTGATTCAACTGGTTGACAAATATTTATATTAATAAATAACATTTGTCTAACTTTGCTTGGTTAAACAATGTGCTTATATAAAAAAAACACAGAGTTTATATTGAGTTAAGATTGTTTGGCCTATGCTTACCTTCTTGTTTAAATAAAAGCTCGGCTATCAGTTGTAAACATACAACAAAGCAGCACTGTTAAAGGCAGTGTACAAAAAGTGTAGCATACTTTTGGGCAATTAATGTTTGGTAACTATTAAGCAGTTAATTATGTATATTTTTATGTGTTTATTATTATTATTTCGAGTAAAGTATAATATATCGCTTTGAACTATCTAGTGGCACTTTTTTGTACAAATTTTTAAACATATTAAATGCGCATTTAAAAAAAAAAAAAAAACAAATTTTAAAGATAAAAAGAACACTTACACACCTTTTAAAGGTCAACACACATTGCTTATAATAAAACTATTTATGTAAAAACAAGATTACTCTATGAGCCAAACACAAGACTAAGCCTTAAGTGCATTTGACTGCTCCGGCCGCCTGGTCTGGTAGCGCAGGCCGTGTTCCATGTAGGTGAAAGGTGGATTCGGCTGCGTCATGCAGAAGTACAGCCCCTTGGCGTTGCTCGGATAGATGAGGCCAATGTTGAGAGTGTTCTGAAAGCTGCAGTCGCCCTGCCTAAACTTGGCCCAGTTCTCGCACTTGGTGGCGGGTATCATGACGCCCTCGACGAGCGCCTCCATGAAGAGCACGAAGGGATACATGTGGCTGCAGATCTTGCTGTCGCAGCCCGGCTGCAGCTTCTTGCGCGGGAAGTAACCAATGCCATTGGGATAGATGTCCACGTGGCCCAGTGGCACACGCACGCCAAAAGCATCGCCCTCGCCGTGCAGCACCACAACACGTCCGGCCACCGCCTGCCTGACCAGAATGTCGCTGGTGCGGCACATGGTGGCCGGATCGATGGCGATCAGCTGACCCACTTGTCGCTTGCTGCTCTTGGCGAACAGATCGGCGCCCAGGGCGGCTATATTAGCGCCCACTGAGTGTCCGGCCAGAGTGATGTCCTCCGGCGCAATGCCCGCCTCCGTCAGGGCACTCAACAACTTGTATATTGAGTAGCCGTGCACGGAGAGATGATGGCGCACAGTGTAGTAGAGTTGGGCGACGTGAGTGGCAAAGTCCACCACAACGACATTGAGATCCCGACGCGTGGTCTGCAGCAGCGTCAGATGCTCCTGGACGCTGAAGTAACTGTCGGCCGTGTGGAAGGCATTCACGTAGATTAAAGTCTTGCGCTCCGGATTAATGTCAAAGTCGCGCAGTTCTGGTATCGACCTGATGGGCAGCTGCACACTCTGATTGGTGATGGTCATGACGTGGATACGCGCATCGCTGGGGTTGATGCCCTCGAAGAGCGCCATGACGCCCTCGTCGACGGGTGCATCGCCTGAGTTGTAAGTTGGTGTTCTTATTAGAGATCTAGTTACATTCGATTCTGGCCGGGTTTAACTTACAAAAGGCGCGCCAGCCGCGATTCAGCTGCTCCGATAGCAGCTCCAGATTGTGTTTCTGTACGCGATCAATGCCCGCAGATGCTTCCAGCTGATGCGTCTGCCAGAGCAAGATCGCAAGGCCCAGACCGAGACCCCATCCCGTCCAGCTGTGTGTGCTCTGTGCGACTGTTGTCCGTTGCATCGCTGCTGCTGCTTAACAAGTTGCCGAGCTCAGCGCGCAACTAACCGCTTTTATAGCCAGCCCAAGACTGAATGCCGACGCTTATCTGCGGCTTCAAATTCTGTGTTAGCTTTTTAGCATTCTGCCGACTGCAGCACGTCCGAAAAAACTCAATCCGATTCGAGCTGATTCTCTTTCTGATGCTAGCTCTGTCTGGCGGCTGTCTGCGATTCCGCCCCAGCCGCACTCGAGATCGCGTTGCACGTTTCGCTGTAAGTCAATGATAAGTCCGAGGTGATAGATAGTATCTGTAAACTGTCTCCAGTCGATTGATTATCGTGGATCGTGCCGCAATAAGAAAACGCTTGAGTCTTTTTTTTGGGTGCGACTAATTTTGCTGATTTTTTTCATTAAAGTTTTTTTTACTAGATTCTTGATTAAATAGTTTTCGATATATTTCTTTGGTTGGGTGCAAAAGACAACTAGGTGCTATATGTAAGTTTTACTATATGATTTAATATATTTATGTATGTAAGCTGTAAATTTGACTTGCGCTCGTTTTAAGCGTGCGATTTAATTCAGAATTTACGCTTTGAGGTAGCGTTGGTTGTTGTTGAACTTCCTCGAGGGTAGCCGGAAAATGTGAGTTTTCAACAGCATTTCCCTGGTTTCAAACGAAATTAATAAAGTTTCCGTTTAAAGTAAAACTTAAATTTTTATAATTTATTTGTAACGAACACAAAAGCGTTTAAATAATAAATAATGTGAGAGTAGACTAAAAAAAAAAACATTTGGTAGTCAAGAATACTTTCTGCCTCACTGGTGCTCCCAATCTGATACGAATCTAAAGTATTCGATTTGACTAAAAGTAGCTCTGTTGTGTTGTTGGTTTAGTTTAGTTTAGCTAGAGTTTGTGATAATGCCGCTGGGATCGATGCTTAGAACTGGAGGCCGGCCTGAACCTCGGCCATGATGTTGGCCGACTTCTGCAGCTGCTGCACTTCAGTATCTGTGAGAATCTGCTTCACCACGGAGGTGACGCCGTTGGCATTCAACACGCAGGGCAGCGACAAGAACACATCCTTATCGATGCCGTGTTCACCCTGTAAGCGAATTGAATTACAGAGCGATTAGTTATATATCCTCATATACCCTTTGGGTTAGACTTACCAGAACGGATGTGGAGACGGCTGCCACGCTGCTGGTGTTGCGCAAGATGGCCGAGGCCAGGGAAGCAGTGCTCAGGCCGATGGCCCAGGAGGTGTAACCCTTTAGCTTGATGACCTCGTAGGCCGAGTCAACGACCTGCTTGTGCAGCTCGTTCCACTTCTCTGGATCCTCGCCGGTGCCCAGAGTGGGGTTCAGCTCACGCAAGCGCACGCCGGCAATGTTTACACCCGACCAGACGGGCACCGAGCTGTCGCCGTGCTCGCCGATGATCCAGCCGTGGCAGGAGGTGGGTGCCACGCCCAGACGCTGCGACATCAGGAAGCGGAAACGGGACGAGTCCAAGTTGGTGCCGCTGCCAATGACGCGATTCTTGGGCAGACCGGACAGCTTCCAGGCCACATAGGTCATGATGTCCACGGGATTGGACACCATCAGCAAAATGGTATCAGGAGAGTACTGTGAACATAAAAAGCATATAAAATTAGCCATGATCAGAAAAGGTTTAATAACATTTAGACTCACCTCCACCAGCTTGGGAATGATGTGCTTCAGGATGTCGGTGTTGCGCTGCACCAGCGACAGACGGGACTCGCCCTCCTTCTGGCGCACGCCGGCGGTGACGATGCACAGACGCGAGTTGGCCGAGGCGGCGTAGTCGGTGCTGGCCGTGATCTGTGGGTTCTTCAGGAAGTTGGAACCGTGCTGCAGATCCATCAGCTCACCCTGCAGCTTGTCGGCGCAGACATCGATGAGGCAGACCTCCTTGGAGACGCCCTGGGCCAGAATACTGAATGCGCTGGCCATGCCCACCATGCCAATGCCCACGACGGTGATCTTGTGCCCAGAGCTGGGCAGTGTCTCAGCCACTTGGGCCAACAGACTATCCTTAACGGCGGCCATTGCTGCAACAGAGATTAAACGTTGGGCTTCCAGTTAGAACGGGATTTGGTTTGGGGCGAAAACACTCAATGAACATGTCACGTGCTCGTGCTAATTTATGACAAAGCGGCTAACCAAAATAGAGCGCACTAAAGTAAAAGTAGAAAATCTCGGACACTCACACACACAAACCTATGTGTCGGCGCGGTTTAACCTTCATGGAGGTCATATTTATATACACTTGCGGACCGCTCAACACGCAGCACGTCGAGTAAAAAATACTTCTACGCAACATTGCCGAAAAAAATTAATAATTTTCATTTTCCGCGCAGTTGTCATTTTTATATGGGCCGCTGTGCGTCACATGCCACATGCCAATTCAATTTGCCGTTGTCTCTATTGCAAGTAATAAACCTCATTAACCCTTAATGGGCGAAAACACAGTTTTTTTTTATCTAATAAACCTTCGAGAAATTGGCGCGAAGGTTTTTTCAGACATCGCGATACGATGTTGGTTCCAGAAGTCAACTTGCAATCAAAATATATATTTTCTTATCGATTGCCAACTCATTGTGGTTATTCAATTAATCCCATAATTATGGCTATTAAGTGCAAGCGATTGCTAATATGTCTTAAACCGAACACTCCAAATAAGGAAGTTTAGCTATTTTTTATGTGTACACAGATTATTGATATAGTGACGTAGGAGTTTGGTAGCTACAATCGATTGAACTTGTTATGAACTTGTGCAAATATTTACTATAGATTTGAGATTAGATTAAAGGCGTGCAATTGCAGTTCTATAACGCCGGACAGCTGCTTATCTTGATGTGTTAATATTTATATACACATTATTGCTTTCTGCCATCTATGCACGTTTTTTAATTAGAAAAGCCCAAGCGGCATGTCGGCAATTATTTTGCCCTTACCCTGAACTTGAGAGTTTTCTAAATAAAAGTGCGGTCTCTGGTCGAATATACAAATATGAGTAAATTTAACTTTAAATGAGCTAATGAAACCAACGAAGACTATAAAAAAAATGTGTTGTATTTTAAGTAAAGCACATATACTTTATAGCTGTAATTTTAAACAGCTGTTATTTAAATAGTTATTATTAAATATTGGAGTGTTCAAATGTGTTATCTAACATTTATTTATTTAGCTCTTCAGATACCCTGTACACGTATATACAAATCTCGTTCGTATAGATTATATGATTAATGGGACTAAGAAACACCTTAAACTATATTGACTTGCCAGCTGATACTATCAAAAATATATATGTATATGAATATATTATTATTGTATACTTGTGCTATTCTTTCGAGGAGTATTCACAACAATGCATACCCTTTTACCCTAATTCATTAGCACAATGTGCAATGTTCTATTGATATATGTAGTAATTCTGGGTTTATTTATCTCAAAAGTTGTTGCTATTTGTCACAAAGTAACGATAGATAATACAATATATATTATAGGCCATTGGAAAGACAGTTGAGCTATGAGATCATTATTATTATGTTTCTTTTTTTTGTTGGATTTTTTGGCATTTGTCACGCTTGGGTGTTTTCCATACTTGTTGCAGCACAAAAGACAAGCCACATAAAACAAGCACAATACAATTGGCCAAAAAGCGAATGACCTTCTTTCAAAGTCAAATCTAGCTGGCTGCCCCAAAAGAAAATAATTGCGGCACAGCTGTTTTTTGAACTGAACAGAGCATGCGCCGGAATGAAAACGAAAGTGAAAGCGATTTCCCCCAAATTGGGAGCAAGCACCCAGGAAGTACTCGTTGCGATTATGTGTGTGTGTGGGTGTGTGTGTGTGTGCGTGTGTGCAAGGCCAAGGGCGAACTTGCAAGTTGAATGCACTTTGAATGGGTGAGAATCGCACCCACTGGTCAATGTTTAACTAGTTCACGCCTTTCCTTGACTTAATTTCATTTATCAGTGTCTGTTTTTTTTTGTATTCGTTTTGCATAGCTTACTTTAGATTGTTGGTTGTTGAATGTACACTTGGGTATTTCTCACTGGATATTTTTGGCGGCTCGTTTAGATTTGAGGTCGACGACGTTCCGTTCACTTTGCGCGCTCGTTGCGAACTGTTTGTGCTCCACGCGAGACTCGTTGGAATTTCGCTGCTGCCGCTGGATTTTGTAGCTGCCGGTGCTGTGCTCTCTGCTCATAGGCGGCAGCAGCTGCCGTCGACGACGGCGACGTCGCTGCTGCTGCGGCGGCAGCTGGCGGCAGGATGAGTGACGAAATGGCCTAAACGGCATTGTGAAACTGTGAGCGAGGCGAGCCGGCTGCTCTCACTCTCTCTCTCCCTCTCTTTCTCTCACTCTGTTTGCACGCTCCAGAGTTTGTGACTTCATTCCCAACTACTTAACTGGGCCTCAGTCAAGGTGACCTCTGTGCCGCTTTTTTCCGCCTTGGCTTTCTTTTGGGGTATGATATTTATTTTTAGCTCTGCCCTGCGTTTATTTGATTTGATTATTCCTGAAGTTGCGGGGGAGTTGGCCACGTGCGCAGCTCGTCGAACTGTTCATATAAGATACTTCGATCTGCATTTTCATGCGCTTGCCTCAGCGGGTGGTTGCCGCATTGCCTCGTGACAGCTGCAACGTGCGTGTGCTGCTATATAATAGTTGGTACCTCTGTCTTGCACACGTGCCAATGATCACATTTTTATATCCAGCCAAGACATTCTCTCTCTCTCTCTCTATGCCCAACTAAATTTGGCCAAATGCCAGACGACCATCAGGGTGCAAACAGATGGCTAAATATGCATTTCGTTGACTTTCAAAAACAGGCAAGATCGCATAGTGTTGTTTATATTTATGCACTGGGAAAAATGAAGAAATTTGCATTCAACTGGGGTACAAGCATTGCCTTAAGCACTCCAATGCATTTCTCTAAATGTACACAGCAGGATCAAAATGATAAAAGCAATAGAAACTGATTGGTTAAATTAATAACAAATGCACCTTTTGGGATTTGTAGGTTTTAATATTTTTTTTTACAATATCAATATCTTTCAAATTCAATTCCATTCAGTTAAAGTCAAGCTTAGTTTCGCACAGTGTAGCGAATTAAATTATTTAATTAACATAAGTTAGGCAATTCTCTGGAAACGCATGACGTCACGAGTTATGCTCACCTGAGCGAGTGAGAGAGGAAGCTCCAACCGGCGGCGGCGGCGTTCGTGACTAGCCCCACACGCTTTGTGCGGTTTCTTCTGCAGTTGATTCATTCACAGCACTGCAACCAAAGAGCGGGGAGAATGAGTCAAGTAGTCTAGCGCGCTCTCACTCTCGCTTGTGCTCGCTGGCTACGTCACAGGCTGACCAGGCCTGGAGGTCGCAGGGGTCGCGGGGGAATCTCGGTTGACGCATCCGCTGGCAATGCAATTGACGCGCACTTTGTGAAAGTGTTTGACCCACATACGGGCTCCCCCCAGCTCCGTCGGGGTTATGAAGCCGCCGAAGCCCCTTGTTGTGAAATGTGACCAACAACTTTTGGTACCTGTTGTTGTTATGGAATTGTTGATGAATGTGGGATGAACTCCACAAAACGTGTTTTGTTTTGGGTTATTGAACTGTGCTTTAACTTCTGGATGGGTCTGCCTGGGCTTAATGAAAATTATTTCTGATTTTCTGTTGCAGCAATTATTCTATCCGTTGTGAAATTCTGTGCCAAGCTCAATTGATATTGAAATTGTGAAATCTGTATAGTCTAACGTCTGAAGCGCATTCATAAATATTTAATTATCAAGTTGGCAATATTTGTAAACAATAAATGGCATGTGCAACATTTTGTTTACTTAATTATTTTGAATATCTTTTTTTATTTATAAATAATCCGGCGGTTCTTGCATATGCTAAATCGCAATTCAACACGCCACCTGCCGGAACATAAGTAAACTGCTTGCAAACTAAACTCTTTTTAGCCTGGTTACACACGCTCTGTGCTCTGGCGTAAAATTTGTGTAGGTACATGCACTGCTTTGCAAGCAGTATACTGTTGCATTATTGCACTGCTTATCCAACTGCTTTTTATTTTTGGTTTACTTAATATTAAACCCATTAAACCGTCCAAATGTTTGTTTTGCTTTTTTTTTTGGTGCCAATTTCTATGCATCGTGAAATACAAATTTTGCATGTGTTGGACTCTTAGATAACAATCTATGTTCTTTGTAAATCTGCAAGGATATGCATTAGAAAATTGCAGGTCGTGTTTAGGAACAACGAACAACGCGCGAGATGCTTTGTTGTTTTGTTCGAAAGTAGGCAATGCCTTTTATTTGTATTGTTTTAGACATATTGATAGACTGGTGTAGAAGATGGAATCTGAAGGTGAATCCTCTAAAGGCCGTCAACCCATGCTACACACTCCAAAGGTTCATATTCAGAACGCCTCCTAAAAAAAATTCCAAAATACGACAAAAAAGTGCGCTCAAAGGATGCAGCAATTGCGATGGCCTATTAATAAAGGGAGCACTATGCACTTTGAGCATAGAGAGCCGTTTATGTCCACTGCATATCGCCAATATGGCCTAACGACAAGCGCATCCAAGTGCATCCAATCCCACAAGGATTTAAATCTCCATACCGTCGAAATACAAATTAATCAGCACACCAGCAGGTACAGCGATAGACGGCTTAAGCGGCTAAGACACACACACATATATATATATCCTTATTATTATTATGACTACACAATTGCATTGTTATGGTAATATTAGATAAACGGATTCAACGCCTTTCAGTAAATTCATTGTTAGATTGATAGTAAAACTAGACATAATTAGATATGTGAACAAAGGACGAAATTTCAAACGATAATTACGATTCAATTTTATTTTCCTCCGAGAAAAGTCTGCACAAACTAATTAACCCAAACACCAAATATTCTAAGCCATATTGTTTATTTATTTACATTACTTAATTTTTACTATTTTATTTTATTTGTTTTTTTCTTTAGCTGGTGTCTTGAATACATCATGCACTCATCGAATAACTTTTGCCTTTTGTCCACAGCTCAGTCGAAATTAATTTTGCATTTCTAAAATTCAATCAGAATTTATGGTCAGACATTTAAGCTTAAGTTTTCTCATTACTAAGTTTCATAGAATGAAACGATTAGTATAAGCATTTAAGCTATGTGTTGCTGGTGCTCAAGATTATTTTCAAGTCTTTACGATATGGAACATAAGAACCCAGGTTACGCAAGAGAACTTGTGCGTTTTCTAGATTACAGCCACAAAACATGACACAAACATTTCTCATGCTGTGCAGAAGCTGCTGCAGCAACAGCAGCAGCAGCAGCAGAGTCCAATAATAATCCTTAATCTGTATTCCCCCCATTGGCAATGCGTGCCAAACTGAAAAGTGAAAGATGCAAAAGCCAATGCAACTTACGCGATAGCGCCAAGCACAGCCAAGAAGCGTTGTTATCAATGCCGGAGGATCTGATTACCACTCGCCGTTGCTGTTGGTGTTGTTGTTGTTGCTGCTGCTGTTGGTGTTGCACTTGCAGCTGAAACGAGTAAGTCAAGTGGCAGAAATGGAGTGCTGCGAGTTGCTGTTCTTATTGCTGCTGCTGGTTCTTTTGGTTGGTATTGCTTCGTGGCTGGCACGCAATGCGCCTCCCAGCCAGTCTGAGATGATGTCGCCGCTGCTGCAGTTGCCGCCAACCGCCAACCGCCAACCACCAGCCTCAAACTGCACATTAATATTCAAAAATTGCGTTTTTATGCTAATTTTCACACACAGCGCATTGCACGCTGTAGTGTGAGTTGTGTGTGTGTGTGTGTGTGTTTGTGTGTGTGTGTGTGAAGCGTCTCTCTCTCGACTAAATGGCCAAGCTGTCGATAGATTACTCAATGACAAGCGAACGTTCCATGCCCATTCCCTTGCCCCCTTTTCCACCAGTCACTGTCCCCTCCCCCGCCCCCTCTCTCTCTCCATCTCCCTGCTGTCCTGGAGCAGCTCAATTGGCTAAAGTAGCCTGCAGTTGTTGTTGCTGTTGTTGTTTTAGCTGGCTGTTGATGATCATCTTTGGGTATATCGCGCATTGCAATCTTTTTGGCAGGCTCGACGCTCGACCAGCCATGCTTATTATTATTATTTCTGCTGCTGGCCCAGGCCACGACTTTGCCTCAAAATATTACTCATACGCACCGTTGTTTATTTATGTCCGTATACTGCCGCTCGTTGTTGTTGCTGACGTAGTTTAGCAATAATTAAGTTGTTAAATTGTTGCACGTAAGTCAAGTTGCCCCGCTGCCACCACCCCACCACCTGCCGCCCCACTCGTCCACCTGCCGCGTCGCCAGCGATGTCTTCGGCTGCGCTTGGTGGCTCCGCTTAATAATAATGTTCAGCTTGACTTACGATGCACGTCCTTGGGTTACTGATATATGTGATACTTAAGGTATTTATTACAAGCGATTGTAATCTCATGCCTGCATTTCTTTATACTACTTTATATATATATACCTTTTTTTTATACTCTTGCGCTCGCTGGCAACAACAGCAACAAGCGGCAGCAGCCGCAGCAGCACCAACAAAATATTTATAGACAAGACGCCCCTGTTTTTGTTTTTATTTTTGTTTTTGTTGTTGGCGTTGACTTGGTTTTTTGGCCTGCCAGCGAATTAAGCGAACAAAAACTGAAAACAAAACTTGTGGCAACACTGCAGCGCCAAATACCGCGCTTGAAATGTCAGTTGGACGACTGGCAGATACTCTGTAATGGGTTTGACGAAGACTGTTGAAGACAAGAAGCTGTGCTGTAGTTATTTGAATTGGGCTTAAATGAAGTAAGATTTGATGTGTTAAGCACAAAGATTCATCCTTTCTATACCTTGTCAGGTTGTGGCATACCCCTTGAGTGCCTGCCGCTCATTAGTGCAACAGCAGCGTTGCCTGGTGGCATCTCTCAGCGCAGCTTCCAACAAATTATATAAAACATAAACCATCTGCACATATGTACAGACTTCTCCACATGTTTGTGAGTGTGTGTGTGTGTGTGTATTTTAGTTAACTATGGTATGGATGCAACTTCAACTGGGATCAGACCAGTTTCTCAAGCTGTGCCTGCACTTGTTACGTTTTTCACTTTTTGCTGCATGCCAAATATGCAAAAAGCTTTGGCGCTTGTAAATTTCCACGCCAGTGTCTGAGTATCTGTGTGTGTGTGTGTTTGTGTGTTTGTGTGTTTGTGTGGAGATGTGTGTGTTTGCATATAATGATTATTGTAGGTACAAGTGCGAGAAATCGTGTTAGATCGCGGGTAATAAATTTAGACACTCAACTATGTAAAAGGAGTCCTGCCACAACGGCAACAGCAACGTCGCAGCTCTCAGCTTCCAGCTCTCAGCTCCCAGTGCCCAGTGCCCAGTGCCCAGCTTGCAGCTTGCAGCTTGCAGCTTCTAGCTTAGAGCTCTCTGGTCCCAAGTGCTCTGTGGATGCCCAGCAATGGAGCCAAAGTTGCCGTTGTTGTAGTTGTTGTTAGTTTTAAGCACTTCCTTTTATTATATTTTATGGCCACTTGTTTTTCTCGTCTCGACGCTGTGGAGCGCTTAGCACTGACTTCGGCTGTCTTTGGCTAGTTTTATAGTCAGCTGGCTGCATTTAGTACGGTCTTTGAGCTTTAATATGCCATTAGATTAATTAATGTTTAGGAAAGAGAGTTTAATGGGCTTTTACTTATGGCTTTTCCATATATGACAGTTTAATTATGAAAAGTTGTTCAAGAAAATGCAGTCAAACTTTTACTTTAACTATTAATTAAGCTCGGGCTTAGTTTTCTTTCTGCTTTTGAATTTTGTCTCTCCGCATTTTGCAGGCACCCACACTGGAAATCGCATTGTCAATTACTCCGGCAGACCTTCCAGGTAAATGTTTGGCCTGACATTTTTCCATGCCATTAACGACAATTTGAGCCGAAAAACAAACCATATTTTCTTGTTCGCCTTTAGTTTTTGTTTGTTTTTCTTTTTTTTGTATTTTTTTTGCTGCTTATGACTTTTCACCATTGCACTCGACTGTGCGGGGCAAACGTTACTTGGATTTGTTTTTTTTTTGGTGCTCGCTGGCTGGTTCGATCCATAAGTGAATGGCGCTAGCTGAGCCCGCCCAGCGTCGAGTGCCCTTACGGCGCCCAGTCGTCGAGACTGGCAAAGAGTCAAAGGCAAAGAGCGTTGTTGTTATTAGTAGATGTCATATTAGAGCCAGCGAAAAGCAGCAACAACAATGCCAACTCCAACTTCACTTTTAGCCACGATATTCAATTTAAAGGCACCGCATGGGGCAGGCACCACAACCACAACCACCACCACTGCCACCACCTCCAACCATCTCAAACAACAACAGCAACAGCAACAGCAACAGCAACAACAACAACAACAACAACAACAACAACAACAACTGTTTGCAGTTTCAATTTTTTTGCAATTTGGCAATTGAACAACTTTTGCCGTTGCTGTTGTCGTTGTCTTCGATTTCGATAGCATTTCGACATTTCGCGGAGACTTTTAATTGAATTGCCGTTGGGGCAGGTGCAAGATATCGGCTGGAAATTGAAAGTGACGCATTTGGGATCCCAACAGCAACTCAAGTCTGTCTGTCGCTTATTTTAATTAGATCAGAGCATGTTCGCCAAGGTCGTCTTTCGGCGACAAAATCGCATGCATAACAAATTTGTATTGCGGTGCCTCTTTGCACGCACACACACACACACTTATACACACGCACACACACACGCACACACACATCAAAACCCACTTTGGCAGGCTTTTAGCTCTGCCATAATTCAAACCGATAAGCGATCTTAACTATCTACACGATCTGGACAGGCTGGCAGACAGTCGCCCGTCCACGTAGAACCCGCTGCCAATTGCATTTTGGCTTCTTGGCCAGTTTCGTGTCGCAGCGTTTTTGGCCCGTTTCTCGTTTTCTCCTTTTGGCCATTTGGTCGCTCGCCTGTGACAATATTTGCATGGCAGGTTGCCTGATCGGAACTAAGATCGGGCTCGGGCCTGAAGACCGGGCCCGTAGACCGTTATCGGCGTCCGCTATCAGCGCCATCATCTCATCATCAATGTGGCATCATCAACGCGAAATGATCGCAAATTATCTGCGTTAAGAGTCGATTACAGCGGGCAGTTCGTTCGGCGCTGCCAGTTAATGGTTTTGTGACGTTTTAAGGTTCGATTTTGTAAATAATGGCGGCATAGATTAAACGATTGCCATGCGATAGCATTCGATTTTAGTGCGGTTTTCCTTAATGGAATGCTTGTTAGCCATCTGAATGGAGGAGTCGAAAAGTGGATTGAATAGATTGAACATATGTTAGACACTTAAGTGTTGAAAACATTTTCAGGGATTGGCAAAGCTTTCTTCTTCTTCTCATTAAAGGCTTCAAATAACGTCCATAACCAGTTTTTTGCTTAAAGATGCTGCAAAATTTGCTGTTTCTTTAAAGTCTGTTAAAGCTTCTGTTCGGCTCAAATAAGATAATTACCATGTCTCAAATATCTCTGATTCGTTCCATTTCGATAATTGCAATTCGATTGCTGCTTGTGTGCACAGACTTTCAATCACGCCCCTGCTACCAGCTCACAGCTCCCTGCTGCCACAAATGTTATTCCAAATGGCGGCTACTGTTTGGCAGACAGTTACCCACCCGTTGGCTGGGCCACTTTGGTATCGCATTTAATCTCTTCCTGGCAGCCGGCTGCTACTCGTGTTGCCAAAAATCGCTTTGGCAACGCTTCTTGGGCCCAGCATTTGATCTCATCATCAGCAGCATCATCATCAGCATCAGCATCAGCAGCAGCTTTAGCAGCAGCTGGCGGCGGCGGCGACGACGACCCTCCTACTCCTGGAGCAGCGGCAATTCATTCTGCAAAGGACATCAAACAGTTGCGGCGATCGCTTCTAATTTGCATAAACATTCGTTTAACATTTATCCCCAAAAACGTTTTTGCTGTTGAGCCAACAGTAACAACAACAACAACAGCAACTACAACAACAACAACATTGTGTGTGTCTCTTGGCGCTGGGCCTCAAAAAGTCGTCATAATCGTCGACATTTTTGGTCGGGGCCACCAATTTTTATCCCTGCCGATTTCATTTCATTTCTTGAATCCGAAAACCATTTAAGCACAAAATAACCGCTTTTGACAACACCAACAACAACCGCAACAACAGTAGCCAGAAATCGATGCTAATCTTAGCCGGGCAGAAGCAAAAATGTGGTCGCCATTTCCAGTTTACCTCTTGGATACCCTGCAAAATGTAGGCAAAAGAGTGTCTACTTCATTTATGCAAGTTAGTTGCTGTTTATGGGATAAGATTCATCCTTTATAAGACATTGTTCTTATCACACGTTAAGTCGTTGTTTTTTTTTTTATTTATGTCATATTTAAATCAATGCTTAGGGTATTCTGCAGTCAATCAGTCCCTACTAAATCATTTTCTGTTGTCTCACTGTGCAGTACATAAAGCAACTGCTCGAAGCTAAAGCAAATAAATGGAGTTGTCGTTGTTCGCTTTGCATTCGTCCTGCTGTTGCTGTTGGACTTGTTGCCTTTATCACAAATATGAGAAATCGTTGGAATGTGAAAAAACAACTTAATTTCAGGAATTATGCAGCTGTTGCCAGACTTGTGCAGCTTTAAAAAAACTTAAGTGAACTCAAGAGTCTGCCCAATTGTTGACTTAGCGTAGAAATCAATACGTTAGCTAATCTTAACTGACAGTTTTTAATATAAGAACTTCGGCTTCGCCTTCAACTAACGCCCATCGAACGCAATTAGCTGGCAGTCTATCAGTGGAAGAAGCTGAGTTTCGTCTTATCCCCTGCAGTTGGTTGTTGCTGGTTCCCATGGCCTCCGGCTGTTTTCCACCTTGTGACAGGTTTGCCAACCTACCAAATGCCATTCGAGTCGACCTAAATTGGAACTTTGGCAAACAAGTCGCAAAACTGCAAAACTGTTAAAATTAAACTTTGCATTCAAATTGCATTTCTATTTGTTTGGCAGTTGGAAAGGAAACGATTCCGTCCCCGCCCGACTCTGACTCTGACTCTCACTCTGACTCTCTGTGCTCAACCCGAGCCACTGTTGAGTACTTTCCCCATGGCTGTAAGCAATAATTGCTGCATGTAATACAAAATTAACATACAAACTCGCCAGACACCCAAAACAACTCAATTAAAAATGCTAGAGAATGCCATTCCGAGTGGTCGCAAAGGGTTTTCAGCTGTAAGGAGCAACTTTTAAACGCAGCTCGTTACAAGTGCAACGGCAAACAACAACTGCAGACTGCAGACTTCACCGTAGTCTGTAGACTGCAACAACATCGAGTTGCCAATTTTGGCCAGGCCAACCAACAACTGTCGCCTTTGATTGGCATTTGAGCTGCGCGTGCGCGTGTCTTTCGAGCTAAACAATTAATTTGAATAATTAGCAGCTAACGACGCTGACTTTGGAAGGGGGGGAAGGGGTGGGAAAGGGGAAGCGGAGGACTACGTGGCTGGCTGGCACATGGGCACATGGCTGGGACTGCGCTGGCGCTGCTGGCTTCGTCGATTGTCACGCCATTGCCAGAAGTTGGAGGCAGCTCAAAAGGCCCCAACGTTGGCGATATATATAAAAAAAAAAAAATGCATTTGGCACTTGAGAATTTATGTGACTCGACGTATGCGAGCGTGTGTTGGTAAGTGTTTGTGTGTGTGCCAAGGAGCTGCTGCCTGGAGCTTCGAGCTTCGAGCTGGAGGCGAGTACGTCACGCGAAATGATGAATTACTCGCCGGGGACGCGCGTCAGGCTTTGATGAGAGACGACAGCGTGAAATTAGACAAAAGGATATGGGCCAGAGGGAGTTGGGCAATACAGTACCTGTGTAAGTGTGTGTGTGTGTGTGTGCCATATGTGTGTTGTTGCCTGTCTGGCGGGTTGACTTTGCACTCAACAACAACAACAACAACAACAGGAACAGCAACGCGCCTTGACTTAATGAAGATGACGCAGAGACAGGCCTGGGCGTGTTTTAATCCTTGCGCTAGACCCGATGCCGCCTTTGGTAGGTGTTGTTGCTGTTGTTGCCTGTCGCGGCGCACACGAGGCGTTAATTTATTACAAATTATTATGATTCCTTGTTGCTTTCTGATGTTTTTCCGTGATTTTTTATGCCGTTTGCTGTCATAACTGCCGGCAGCGGCAGCGGCAGCGGCGGCAGCAGGAAACGGCAGTACAACAACAACAACAACAACAGCAACAGCAATAGCAACAACAACTCGCGTTGAAGACGTCTAGACAAATGCACTTCAAAGGTTAACATGATAAATGTCGTTTGTTGCCTGTGACGCGACAACTTTCCAGTTGTTGTTGTTGCTGTTGTTGTTGCAGCTGCAGTTGCTGCAACACTTGGCGTGGCAAATGGCAAAATGTCGCCGCAATGCAGTTGGGGATTTGTTTTTGTGTTTTTGTGCTGCGCTTGCCTTCGTTTTTATTGCTGTTTTGTTTTTCCTGACGCTCGCATGGCAATTATTAAGCTAAGAAAGCCAACAAATTAATCAAAGACGTGAGCAATTAAGACGCTGGCTAAAAGAAAATTGGCTTTGTCTGGAAGGATGGCAGAGGACTACCGGCAACAGACTAAAGTACTTAAAGTGATTAGAGGGAGGCAAACAGCTAATAACTGCAGATAATAACTATGAGAAACTATTGGAAATACTGCCAATAAAAATTCCCATGCTCTAAACGGAAAAGAAAGTCAAGGCCTGCATTGCGCTGTTCTAGCAACATTTATAACTGCGTGTTCGTCTAATTGTTGCCGTTTTCATAACAACAACGAGAACAACAACAGCAACAACAGCGAACAGCAGAGAAATAAAATAAACTTGTCCATTGCCATTTTGACAACTGCAGAGCTGCAGGCGGGAGATTTCTTCATCTTTATTCACAGGCTGCACTCATATGTGCTACAGTGATGCGATGCTGAACACATATTGCAAGGGGCAACAGCAGCAACGGCAATCACAGGCCAAGCCACAACCGCAACAGCAACCACACCAACAACAACAGCAACAACACAAACAGGCAACACTAACAAGCGACTTTAGCCAAATTAAGTTGTCCAGTTTGCGGTGTACGCACAGCGGGTTGCAAATAACAATCTCCTGTTTACAGCAGCAACAGCAACAACAACCGGCAACATAGTGCACTAACAAACAACAGCAATCAAAATTGCAATGCGGCAATACGAACAACACACACAACAGCAACAACAGCAACAACAAAAACAACAACAAAAAAAAAAAAAAAAACAAAAAAAATGGCATCGACCTAAAAAACGCGTTTAACTCATATTTCTTGCCAGTCTCTCTCGCCTAGGCTACCTTCCAGCTCTGCCCCTTCGGGCACCTAACTATTGCTTCTATGTGCATTACTTACATAAATTGTCAATATTTGACACATTTACGTGCCAACAAAGATTACGAAAACAAAAAGAAAAATAACCAAAAACAAATATGAAAAATGTCGGCAATTCAAAAATTTATCAACTGCCCAAAAATACCTACAATTAGAATGACGAAAATCATATACTCTAACTTTAAGTTAAGTAAAGCTAAGTATCATGTGTAATTTCCTTATCTACGTACAGGGAGTTCTATATTTATAGCTGTATCCCCATCTACTTATATCTATGTATCTTTCTATATTTATATTTGTATCTGTATCTTCTCGATTAATAATATCTTCCACTTACCCAAAACTCATCTCAGTTTAGTTATCTCCATCCTTGCCACGTAAAACCAATTAAAATTATTAAAAAAATCATATATTAACTTAATTTTGGCAAGGCTTAAATATTTTAGCACATTACGTAAGTTCAGGTGTTGTTGTTGTCGTTGTTGTTGTTGTTGTTGCTGTTGTTTCTGCGCACGCGCATCGTTGACGGTGACGGCAACGATTGTTGTTGTTGCTGTCGTTACCAAAGCGGTTGCTGCTGCTGTTGCCGACTGTTGGACTGCTGGACAATTGGACAGCAAAAATTATTAACTAAAAAACACAGAAATTGCAAAAAGATTGCTGCGAAATTGACATTTGCTCGTTAATGTGGCCTGGGCACATGGCTGTCCCGCTGTCCCGCTGTCCCACTGTCCGCTTGCCTGGTTGTCCATGTGGCTTGTGGCTGGTCGTTACCGCGTCCGTCGTACAGTTGACCAGCCTCGATTGCTTTGTTGCCGCCGTTGCATGCGACTGCCAATAATTTAGAGCTTTTAATAAAAATGTTGCTGCCGCTGCTGCAACACCAAAAACATTGGCGGCGGCGGCGTTCATACGGCAACTGTACAAGATTTATATCATAATTTATTTATTAATTTCATTAAGTAAATTTTATTTGATGAATGACGTTGTCTGCGTTTGGCTGCCTTTTTTATACGTTATACGTTTAAACAGTTGCCGTTGGCGGCTGCCGAAATTTTGATTATTGTTGCTGCAACAGCAACAAACGAGCCAATAAATAATGCCAAAATTACATTTACAACCGACTGAGTGTTTAATAGGCCTTGTCAAGGGAAGCGTGAAGAGTGGGGGCTTTAATCAGGAAGTAGTTAAGATTAAAAATGTATAGTTAAGCCTGAATCATCGATTGATGCTTGTACAACCAAAACAAAGTTCTCATTCCTCTTTAAGTTTCTAAGTAACAAAAAATGTTTACGAATTCACCTTGATCATAATTTTTGTTCGGCATCTCAAAGGTTTTTTTCGTTAGCATTACGCCATCCACTGAGAATTATTAAATAACAATAAACATAAAAATTAATAACAGTTTGAATAATAATTTTCAATTTGGGCGAACATAAAACACTGATTAAAAATGCATTCAAATTTATATTCAATAATAAAACTGAAATGCAGTCGCTTATAAATTTACCAAATAAACGACTTAAAATAATCGAATAGTTTAATGTTAAATGCTTAAAGTTTTGCGCCATCGGTGCAACAACAACAACAACAACAACAACAGCAAATACAACGAAAAATCAAAAGCCCACAAAACTGACGACTGAAATCAATTGCGACGTTAAACTTTAAGACCCCATCAGCCGGCTGGTTGTTTTCTGAAGGAGGGGGAGGGGGGAGGAGGGAGTTGTGAGCTGGGAGCTGGGAGTTGGGGCAGCTTTGTTTTGCCTGTCTAGCTACCCAAAATTGAAGGTTTCAGCTGCGCTGGCCGAAACGCGAAATCGCAACGTTGGAGCGTTGCCAAATTCAATGGATTTTACTTTTCGCTTTTCAAAAACTCAACGCTTGCTGCTGTCGTGACCAATTAGTGAGCCGACCCATTGGACGCGGGTGCAGACACGGGACCAGAGGCGGCTCAAGGAGGCGGGGTGGGGCATTCGCTGACTCGGCTCGGGCGGTTCGTTACCTGGTCGCACAGGCGCACGTCAGCCTGCCCAGGCACTTGCTCCGGCTGCCAAGGAATAGAGACAGCAACCGCAGTCGAGTCGCAGTCGAGTCGCGCACTTTACATTCAAATATTTTGTGACACAAAACGTTTTTGTTGTTGCAGCAGTTGCAGCAGTTACAGTTGTTGCTGTTGCTGCTGTTGCTGCTGTTGTTGTTGTTGTTCTCGTTGCTATGACTGGTAGTTTTTTTTTTTGCCTGGATATTTGCTTAAACCTTTGTCTCTGGCAAGTTTTTTTTGGGCGTGTGCGTTTTTCTATACCCTCTAAAAGGCAAAAAACGTCTGTGAATTTATTGCCAAACTCAAATCAAACATTCGCAAATGATTTATGAAATTCTATTTCAAATGTTAGGTGGGCGAGCATCCATGGAATAGATTATTGTATTGTATTATATGTAAATAAAATTATATCATAACATTTAGCCCACTTTATTTGATTAAATGTGTTAATTTTCTAAAGATAGAATTTCAGTTTATTTGGCAAGGGTATTTAAGTTTCTCATTGTGCCTGTTATCCTTGGTGTCAGCTCAGTTTTTTTCTTAGCATAAGACATACTTTAGCATATTAGTCAGCATGTCAGGGGAGCAACGGCAGCTTCTGTGAGTCATGAGTCCTCGTGAAGAGGGAAAGACAGATAAAAGAGTGGCCAAGGCATAAGGCAGAAGATGAATAAGGACCAAACGGATGCACTTAAGAATCCGTCGAGAAACAACTGACAGTGGACACAGGCACCTCTAATTGCTGTTGAATTGCAGACAGACGAGGGCTGGACACAGCTAACACAACAATTACAACAACAGCAAACTTAAGGCCTAACGACAACAACAACAACAACAACAAACGGCAAACAACTCAATTAACAGAGCAATTTCGCTGAGACATCAATCAGTCTTAATTTCAGTTTGGTTGGCAAATTTGCTTAGCCCAGAAAAGTTTTTAAGATATGCATTTAATATTTATTATCAGTAGAGCTCGACCATTTACTTCCGTTTATTTAGTTTACTATTGGTTTTTATCCAATTTAAAAATGATGAAACTCGCGTATAAACTTCTGGTTGCTGAAGTGAACAAAAGGCATCCAGTCCAAATGCAGTTAAGCCCACCAAAGTGTTGGAACCATCGGTATTTTGGATAACCAAAGGTCCACCGGAGTCGCCAAAGCAGGGCGAGGTGTTACTGGGAGCGATACATGTCCAAGATGATGGGAAGAACTGTGCGGTCTTATACTTATTGATCAGCAAGGGCCAGCACTGTTCATTTGGTATAATTTTGACACTTAAATACATAAGTCTTTCACTTGCTTTGTTTGGACCATCTGCATTAACTGTAAACAAAAAATTAATGAATAATGGTAAATAAACGAAATGTTTACAAACCTTTAGTGCATCCAAAGCCAGAGGTCACAGCGCGTTTATTATCGATTTTTTGATTCGGTTTTGGCAGCTTAGCTGGTTGAATATATGCATTAAATTGCAGATCAGCTGGCAGCTTAATTATGGCTATATCATTAAGATTATTATCATCATACTCCTCGTGTAATACAATATTCTTTGCCGGCACTATTAAACGTTGTTGTCCATATTCGTGAATATCGGTTCTGTTCACAGCTCCAAAGATCACTTTTACCTGTTCGCTTTTGACGACTCATACTTAGAAATTAGTTTATATATTTTTATATTCATTGACTTACACTTTATTCAGAAAACAATGAGCAGCTGTTAAGATAATTCTATTTGAAATTATAACGCCTCCGCACAATTCACCCCATTCAAACTTCGAGTATCCCTCGAGAAAAACTTGATATGGAAACTGTTTGGGCTCTGCTTTTAAACCATTTATGATGCGCTCCACTTGTCGTAGTCCAGCCTTGGCAAACGATTGGTAGCAAAGAACGGCCAAAAGCACAAGCTGCCACTTTAGTTGAGTTGCCATAGTGAAAAAATGAATATGTACCCAGAAATTAAGCTTATATAGTGTAGATTTTGACAAGCGAACCAATATTTACGATGATGATAAGAGCAGGGAAGTTACGATATACGTAGAGTTATGTTAAGTTAGCTCCAGGTAAAATCAATTTGCAGCAACTTTGTTGCAGTTGAAACTTTTCTATTTGCTCAACCTTGACTTTGTAGCATTTGTATCTGTATCTGATAGATACGTGGTCGAGGCGAGTGGCAGCGAGCGGGGCTAACTTAAATTGCTAATACCTGACATGGGAATGTTTTTAACACCTCAGTTGTGTTTGGACAACAGCAACAAAGCCGCCACCAACAAATGGCAACAACAAGCGGCAATGACTTGGCCAAAATACATGCATGCCATCATTGGCAGTTCTCGCAGCGAACACAAATGCAGATGTGAGCCGGAGCCCATCCTCATGCATTTATGCAGCTTGTCGTCGATCCTCCCCGTGCCGCCGCCAACCGCTGATGGCCAAAAGCAATGCGCATATATTTATTTGCCAAGTGCTCAATGGCTGTGATCGACGTGACTGCCTCGACTGGTTAGGTGTCAGCTAGCGGGTATTCTTGGCCTTCGGCAGGCCAAAATCAACACCGAACAACCAGCAGGTGTTGCACTTTGTGCAAACAAAAGCCCCGACCCGAACCCGAACCCGAGCCCGAACCCGAATCCGAACCCAAGCCCAAACCCAGAGCCATGGCCAGAGCCATTGCCAGAGTCAACCCCAAATTGATTTGTCAATCGTTGAAAACCGCAAAGTTGCGCACATTTCGCTGGCATTTGAAAGCCATTTGAATACATTTCTCGACTGTCGCGGTCCCTGGGCTCCCATCGCAGCCCAGCTCTCGATATATTTTGAGAAAGTATGGCGCATTACATTTTAGTAGACTCTGTCGGCAAAAGCTGCTGGTTGCCATCTGCGTCGTCGTCGTCGTCGTCATCGTTGTCGTTGTCGTTGTCCCTTCGCCAATTTGTTGCTGACACTGCTGACGACTTGGCCTGTAGCCCGACTGCCAACAGCTGTAGAGACTGGGGCCAGAGGCTTGGCCAGGTCTGGTCGGGACAGGGAACAGTCAGCGCTTGGCTTGGCAATGAAGCGCATAAAAACTAATTGATTGGATGCCAAGATGTTAAGCGCATAACGGCAGCAGCAGTTGCCGCTGTTGCTGTTGCTGCTGCTGTTGCTGCTGCTGTTGCTGCTGCTGCTCCAACAGCAACAGTTGCCGTTGTGCCATGTTTGAGGCGTTGTCAGTGGGTCTCCTGGTTGGAGTTTGGCTTTTCAGCAACTTTTATTCAATTTAAATGCGCTTGCAGCGTCAATGTGTGTGAATAGACCCGCCCAGCTCTCGAGTTGGCTGGCCAGCGACTGCGACTGCGACTGCAACTGCAACTGTTGCTGCGGTGCTCGCTTAAATTAATTATTTTTTATTAACTTTTCGCTTATTGATGACATTTTTCAAATTTTCAACATTCCCACAATGCCGCAACTTCAACGTCAATGGCAAATTTGTCGCATGCGATTTTTATGCTGATCGTTCGGCATTTTTCTTAGCGGCTGCCCATAAAATTTTATGGCAAGTTAATAAAACGATATAGCCTTTGGGGCTTCTTTTTTAGATTCCTTTTCAGATATTTTTCCAGTGCACATGCACGTTTATATGTGTATTAACTATGAGAAAGATGAGTTTGTAAGAGCTTTAAGCAGCCTCACAAAATTGTTAACATATAAACATTTTTTTCGAAATATTTATTTTAGCCAAGTATCCAACTCAGAAATCTATAGTTGGCAATCCAATCAAGATGACCCTTGGCGATGATTTATTGCCAACAGAGTATTACGTCAGCAAATGCATCAGAGTTCTAATTTATTTACTTATCTTTACCGTACTTAGATTTTTTTTTTGTTTCGTTCGAATTATAATTTATTACTAGCTTCTCGCATATAGACAGTAAAGTCTTCACACATGCAGCTAACGGCCCTTTTTGCTATCTCAGGCAGTTAATCGCGTCAACTCTTTATCTGCCACTTTCGTGCACACGAAAAAATGTAATGGAAAAGCAGCAACAACAGCAACAACAACAACAACAACAATAACAATAACAGCAAGAGCAAAAGGCAACACTTGAGCATTTATCAAAAGTTATTGCAAATTAATTGCAATCTGCGTGGCGCAATCAGCGGCATCATCTCGAGGCGATCCCGAAGACCCCATGGCATTTTCGGCTGCTGCTGCTGTTGCTGTTTGCTGTTTGCTGCTTACCAAAATTTATTGATGCCTTATTAGCTGATAATCACAATCACATACACAGAGAGCGAGACACAAAGAGAGAGAGAGAGGGAGACGGAGAGGGATTGACTGCAAAGGTGCGTCAGAGAACGGTAAAAAGATCTCAACATATTAAAGTGCATTAAGATAATTGAAATGGCCAATATAAAAATGTTTTCCCTTTTTCAAGCAAATCAGTTTTCGGTGTCAAAAACTTGTTTGAAGTGTTGAGTATCGCGCTTTGGGCCATTTCGGTTGCAGCTCCGCACGTCAGCCTCCACTCACAGATATGCTGCATCAATGGAGCTCTTCTTGTTCTTCTTCATGTTGTTGTTGTTGTTGTTGTTGTTGTTGATATTGTTGCTGTTGGCTTATTTCCTGGAATCCAAAGAGTTCCACATGTGGCCCGTTCCCGCTGAAACGGTTTTTCAATTTTCATATTTCTCATGTCTGAAGTTTTGATTTAGTGATTATGTTATGGCTTGTACACACACACACATACACAGCCAAGCACACACATTATGTATATGAGTTATTAAAAGGCTTTCTTTCGATAAGCCACGTTTATACAATGGCCTGGCATTTAGACTTAAGTGTTTGCTCAAGACGATTTAAGGCGTTGCTCCGTTAACTGCATACGAGCGAGGCATAAGCAGGACATCTGATTATTCCTTATGGAATAAGGTATATGCTATATGGTATATGGTGTGTGGTGTGTGGTATTGGCTGTAGATAGTGCGCTTTCTCATGCACAAATAATAAAATATTTGAATGGGTTATGCGAAAAGATGCTGGGCTGTTAACATTGCTTGGTTCGGTTTATGGCCACGTTTATGACTTGGTAATTGTTTGGCTAGCTACTTAGGCTTCGGTGCAATTGACGCGGCTCATAAATCAGCTAAAGGGCTGCGGTCACAGAGACGGGCGTTGCCCTGTCCTAGACATGTTGACAGTTGGCACCAGGAAGTAAAACGCTTTCCAAGAATTTTTGAGGCGTAGCAACTGTTTGTGACATGTTTTGATTTGTGTCGCCAATGTTTATGAGCTTGTAAGCCACAAAGCCAGACCCACCAGGACCACTAAAGTCACCACAACCAACAGATGCAGATGTGCTCCGGTGTGGGCCTGGTCAGCGCCGTCATCGCGTTTGCCGCTCACTGCTAACGGCCAGCCAGAATGTTGTTATCGATGACATTAATAGCGATTTGAGACTTTCATCAATTACACGGCTTTGTCCCGACTGCCAGCCAAGCAGCCAACTAGCCAGCCTGCCAGCCAGCCTGGCTGCCTTGAACATGGCCCCAGCTCGGCCTACGCATCGCAATTGTAAATTATGACAATGCAAATTTGATTTGAAAGCCATGGCATATTGTGGCTACGTGATGTAAGCGCACTGATAAAGTCTCAAAACGGGGCGAAACGCCTTGGCTCAAATGCTGGCTCAACGCATTCAAAGTCATGGCCAACAACAGCAACAACAGCAAACAACAAATAACAACAACAACAACTGCAACGTTTAAGTACGAGTAATTTGGCGAATACCGTTTTGGCTTTTGCCTTGGATTTGGATTTAGGTATCGGGCGGAATTTGCCATTTGCCTTGACCACCAGCAACGTCGTCGGCAATCAAGTCAACTATAGCTCCAACTGCGGCTCCAGCAACAACAACAACAACAACAACAACAACGACAACAACAACAACAGCAACAGCAACAGCAACAGCTCAAGTTGAACTGTATTAACTCTTGTCTGTCTGTAGCTGTGACAGTGAGTTGGACTTGGTACGCGGTACGCGGTACTCGGTACTTTGGTACTCGGTTGGTGGTGTCCCAAGAGCGCCAACTGTTGCGGCTGCGGCTGCCGCGGCTGCTGTCAGTTGAATCTTCCTGTTTGCACAAACGTCACGTTCGAGTCACGTTTCCAACTGGGGACCCCTCATCAATGGCCGGCACTTAGTTGCAGTTGATGTTTCCCACAAATTTAAGGCCAACTCTCCCAATGGGCAACGCTCGCTGGGCAATGCGCGATGCTCGATGGGCAATGGGCAATGGGCAATGGGCAATGGGCGATGGGCAATGGGCGATGGGCGATGGGCGCTGGCGTAACGCAACAATTTCGCAATCACCTGACAATGTGACAGGTAATAGTCGTGTCCGCGGCACGGCACCTAGACACATTGCATTTGCATACACATAGGTTTCAGCCGTACTGTGAAGTAATTTCGATGCCAGTTTGCCAGGTCGTTGGCCACAGCCAGCGCCCCTTAAGCCCCCCTCCTAGTCTTTATCCAACTGGCTGCATACTGTGATAAGTAATTGCATTGCGTTCCATACGAGCCGCTCGTACACACTATTTGGGGCAGGCCAACACCAGAGCGGAGCTTCATTCATGAGTTGGCCCCGACAACAACAGTTGGACTGGGAGTTGGAGTTGGAGTTGAAGCCGGTGAAATTGTTGCTGCCCGATCTGTGACCACATAAATTGCCGAGATTTCGCGTGGCATTGACTGTTTCTTGTTATTAAAAGTGTAGCCCACATAAGACTTGAGAAGCAATTTGCAAGCTGTTAGAACGTACAAATAACTAACAATCTTTGAACAGGAACAGCAAGTGATGTTATGGTCTTCAGTTACTTTTCCAGCTAACGGTTGCAGAGTTAGCCTGGCTCTTACTCAATAAAATACTTAGAGCTGTAGTAACTTATATATACATATATTTAACATTAGAAATCCAAAACTAAATTAATAATAATTCTTCTTCTTCGAAAAAAGATTTGCCGCCTCGCCAATGTCAAGTGGCAAGCGATGCTTGAATGGAGTTGAATAAGCCAAGCCCTCAGTTTAAGCCAAAAGTCTTCGACTGTTTGCCTGTTGGGCTTTGTCTTTAACTGTTTGTGCTGTGTGCTGTGCTGATTATTTAGCTGATTAGACTTATGGTTCATAAGACTGCATCTTCGGAATGGACCTGTTGATGGGGAGCGGGATTTAAATAAATTACAAGCGCATTTTGTTGCTCAAATGTTGTGGGCTAATTGTATGCAGGAGCAGGAGTCAACTGTTGGCAATCCTCTCCAGCCCGCGTTGATGTGAATGTGAATGTGAATGGGAATGGAGTGTGATTTGGGTTGGGTTGGGTAAGCGAGTGCAGCTTGGGTTTCCAGTTTGGCATCGAACTGGCGGCTGCGAAGCAACCGAGGCGAAGGCGAAGGCGGAGACGGAGGCGGAGGCGGGCAAACGACATTTGCAATTCGCAATGGAAAGACGCTTGTAAGACGCTTTCGCCAATCTTTTAATAAGAATCAAACACTAGACGAAAAATTTAAAACCATTTCGTATATGAGCAGCTTCCACTTATCGCTGATCGTGCCGGTAGGTAGTGTGTTGTAGATTCGCAGCCCCAGCCTGGTGGGCAGCCAATAAACACAGAGAGAGCGAACGAGAGAGAGAGGCTGATCTGGTCAGCGGTCGGAGGACTGGGTCTGGTACTGGGTATGACTACTGGGCGCATGCCAATCATGTTTGGGTCGCCGTGGTCCACTCTACTTAGTCGCTGTCCCGACTGCGTCTGCGTTCCCAGCTCAGCTGTCCGCCCAGCTGTCCGGCCAAACAGAAGTTCTTGTCGTTTGTTCCTGTTACTTGTTGTGCGCCGGCTCGTTGAATATTTCAAATTGCAATCAGTTGGCAGGCATCTGCGCTCCCAACCACTGCCCCAGCTACCGGATCATTGATCTTGGCTCCGAAGCTGGATGCTACTCTCCTCCTTCCATGGACTCTCGGCGGGTGTTGGTTGCATTAGTTTCGTTGCGCTTAATTTATTAAAATATCAAATTTAAGTACATGGCCAGCTTGTAGCTTGTAGTTGCATCTGGTCTGCATCTGAGGAGGCTGCCTGGAAATCGGACACTTTCCCATTAGAAGCTACAGAATGGAGTGCGAGCTTTCGATTTGTAAGTTAAACTATTTCAAGATTAATTTATTTCATTACGCAACATGTATATTTTATGTATCCTTGAGCTCATTTAGCGTTCTTGCAGTTAATTTTCGCTTTGCCTTATTGCCGGGGCTGCTGTGTGTAAAGCCCATATAATTGTCAAATTAAGTGCACTTATAAAAAGTGCATTTCATAATTAGGAGCTGGTTGCAGCTGCAGCGGCAACAGTTGCTAATTTATGCCATTTGCTCAATGCCAATGCAAAGCGGCGCAGCGAAGCGAAACGAAACGAAACGAGGAGACGAGGAGACGAGGACGAGGATGAGGATAAGTGCGGGGAGAAAAGGACTGGGCAACTTAAGGACTGGAGGACAGTAGTCGTCGCTGGTCAGCAGTTGGTTGGTTGGCGGCCACTTATGAAAATTGGATTTTTACACTCCATTCTTGATGGAATGTTTATTGAGCTGTCATGTTGTTGCCGTTGCTGTTGCTGTTGTTGTCGCTCTTCGACTTGAGTCGTTGCGACTCAGCAACAGGCTCAATAATTTAAATATCAAAATTGTTAGCAATTTGCACGCCCAGCGGTGCGTTGTCCGCCAGCAACAGCAGTATCAGTTGCAACAGCGACAGCAGCAGCAGCAGCGCTGCTAACAGCAACAGCAACAGCAACAATTGCTAATCAAATTAAGCAATTATCTTGTTACGAGCACAGACGAGCAACATGGCAGCACATCAAGTGGCCCGATTGGCCAGCCCTTGCCCCCTGGCCGCCGCCCGCAACGCATTTCATCATTGCCAATCAAAGGGTATTCGTTCCTATATAAAAATAGCTCACACCTTGTGTCCAGCTTGGACGTTTCACCGCGCCAATAGGCGTTCCGTGGGGCGGTGAGAAAGCAACAACAACCACAGCAACAAATGCAAAGTGCCCATTGTGCGAAGACATAAAGCCCGCAGAGTTTATAAAGTCATAATAATGCCAGGGAAAATACGCTTAAAATGCAATTTATCGCCACCAACAACAACAACAGCAACATCGTCAGCGCAGCAGCAGCAGCAACAATCCTGCGAAAAATTGATGACGGCGACAGCAGCAACAACAGCTACAAGCAACAGCAACAGCAACAGCAAGAGCAACAAGTTGCCGGCTGTCCGACGAACTGACAGGCATCAGCGTCAGTCATTTTAGCCAACTGCCCAGCGTTGCCGGACCTGAACCTGGCCTGCCATGGCCTGGCCTGGCCTTCCTGCGGCGTTTTGGCTTGACGCCCGCCCGAATGTTGTTGTTGCTGTTGTTGGCAATGGCAACGAAAAAAATTAAGACATTTTATAAATTGCGCGTTGTTGCCGCCGCCTCTTAACTTGCAACTTGCAAGTTGCAACTTGCGACTTGCGACTTGCGACTGGAACCGTGGAAGACAACCCTTAATGTGTTGGCCGCACTGTACTGCACTGCGATTCGTTATGGCAACTGACCGAAACATTGGCCCATCAACAACAGCAACAAGCCTTGATATTGTCCTACTCATCAGCAACAGCAACAGCAACAGCAACAGTAACAGCTACAACACCATCATTTTCATGATCATCATCAGGATGAGGCAGCTTCATTTGATTGCCGAGCTCTATGCTAGGCTGTGGCTGCCACATCTTTAAGCTGTTGTTGCAACATTTGAATGTTGCCAGCGATGCGTCAAATATGTTGCCGGCGTTTGCTGTCAGGGCACACCCACTTTTTGGTCGTCGTTATTGTTGTTGCTCTGACCGCAAAACGTAATTGTGTTTACGATCATCTATTGAGATTTTTGCTGCCTTGCTAGATGCAACAGGTCACGCCCCTGATCCACGCCCCCCTCTCTCTCTATCTCTCTCTCCCTCACTCTGTCAGAGTTTGCGTTCGCTTGTCTAACGCATGTCAATGAGCTTTGGCCAGAGATTTCTTTTGGCAACAGCTTTTCCCATTCCCCAACTTTGGGGCGCTGGGTGTGTTCTTCACTTATCTTACGCTCATATTTATGTTAATGTGTCTGTGCGCCGAACATCAAAAGCAACGGAACGCAGCCATTCAAAATGCTAACTAACGGTTCTGGTTCTGGTTCTGGCTCTGACTCGAGCTCCAGCTCCAGCTTCGGCTTCGGCTTCGGCTTTGGCCCTGACTCTGGCTTAGCAGCCAGCTCAGCTCAGATCAGCTTCGCAGTGCGTTTTAGTTTGTCTTCACTGGGTTTTGTTTTTGGGCCACAAGGAAAGTGTCTTATTGGGAAATTTATGTTTCCTTTGTTGTTTCTTGGCTTTAATTAATACACATACTCCTTAAGCTTAGGGTTTCTCCATGAACTGGGCCAAGGGGCGTGGCAGGCGTCACAAACTTGAAATTACGCCCCATTCTTGGATAAAGGCAACGAATTCAAGTATCTGCCAAGTTTCATTCTAAGCACAACTGTCCAAGCAAACACTTTTGAATTATCTAGCTAAATGCGGCTGTCATATGTTGCAGCAACAACGGCAGCCAACAGCAGCGGCGGCAATTAAAAGCATTAAACGACGCTGACGCTGACTGATGCGCTCAAAGGATTGCCAGCGACATTAAAAAAAAAATAAGTAACAACTACAACAACAGTTGCTTGTTGCTGTCGTGTTGCCGTTGTTGTTGTTGTTGTTGTTGTTGTTGCTGTTGTTGCTGCTGCTGGCTGCTGCCCAGCACTTTCAATCTCGTAGCCTCAGTCGCTGCCTACGTGAACTGCCAAGACTCTTGCTGCTGCTGCTGCTGCTGCTGTTACCTTTTGGCTGGGCAGCAGTCGAACCCTCGCCTCTCGACCCTCGCCACCGCCCTACCCATTGGCTTGGCCGCAGCTTTGTCTACTGATTAATCACTTTGGCGCGTATAATAAATTAAAAATTTCAGCAATTTTGAAAGTCAATTAATCATTGGGAGGCTTCGCTGCCGTTTTTGTTTGTTATTGTGTGCTCTCGATGTGTTTGCTGTTGTTTTTCTGGTTGCTGTTGTGTGTTGTTGATGTTGCTACCTTTTTGCTGCCGTTGGCCCAGCCATAGACAACGACGGCAACTCAAAAATGTCAGCCCATGACTACGCGCCGCACATTTCAGATGATGATGAAGTAGCCAGCGTCGTCGTCGTCGTCGTCGTCTACCAAGAGTGGACGGCGGTAGATCAAGACAAGGCGGCACTCAGTTAGTTCTATTACCAACGACGATCGCTGGCTGACTGCTTGAATGGGCACGGGAGCAACAGCAATCGTTAGAGGTGCGCCTTTTGGCTGCCACTTTCTTCCTTGCCACGGCGACACATTCTGCAGCATTGATAAATGAATGTGAGGGTCAGTTTCGTTTCGTTTGGGCTGCTGCTGTTGCTGCTGCTGCTGCTGATGTTGCTGCCTCATTTCGGCAGCAACAACTTTCGAGATATACGCGCATTTGTCAGATAAAGCTGCAACGCCTTTCCCATTGTCAGCCTGCCACTGAGTTGAGTAGCTGCTGCTGTTGTTGTTGTTGTTGTTACTGTTGTTGTTACTGTTGTTGTTGTTATTGTGTTTGCTTTGGCCTGTAAAATATGGCCCCGTATCGCAAGCAGCGAGTGTTGAAATTTAAGTTTTAATTTAAGCGATATGAAGGGCAACTCCCAAGCGCAAACGCAAGTCCAAGTCCAATACCAAGTCCAAGTCCAAGTCTGACTACAAGTCGAGAGTCCAATCCAGTTGCGTTCAGTTCAGTCTGAATCGCGCACGAAATGAAGCCATTTTCATATTTATGAATTTGGCCCCTTATCGAAACGCTTCAATTGGCCATCGAGCGAAGCGGCAAATTAAATATGGGCAGCCATAAACGATACTGACAGCCAAGACTTGCCAACGTCCAGCAGGCAACGGGGCAGGAACTCAGCTCGATTGGGCCAAAGCGCGTTGCGCGTTGCGCGTCTCCAGCTTAGCTGAGTTATTAAGGCATCTTTATGGCCAATCTCAATGAGGTGTGAAGTGCAATCGTTTCGGGCTTTTATTAATACACAAAACATATTTTATTTGTTGTGGCTGGCAGATCGCTACGCATGCTGATCGATTCGAAATGAAAGGAAGTTCTGCCCCGTGTTCCCAATAAGATTTGTGTGCTTTTTATGGGCCGCATTCCATTCCCATAAATTATCCAGCTAACTTTAGCTTTAGCTTATCCATTAGATATAAAAATTGTTGCTTAATGTTTTACTTATTTGTTTGTGCTTTGCATATCTTAATTCTTATAATAATGCTTTTAAGAAGCTCACTAATAGCAGGCAATATTCTAACTAAGCTGCCCCTGATTTGCCTCCGCCACTTAATGCGGCTCTGGCTGCATTTGGCCAAGAACTTAATATTTCTGGCCAATCCGGCCCAGCTGCAAAACCTTTGCCGCGTCTCCCTCTGACAGCTGAGGTCGTTCACTTGTCGTCTTAATTAAGTGCGTGCAACAACTTGGTGCCAGCAGCAGCAACAGCAGCAGCAGCAACAACAAGATATTCCTGTTGCTGCTGCCGGGACTTGGCACCGGGCTTAAGGACATTTTGACTGTGGCATCGCGAGGCTGTCAATGAAATCCCATAAGCCGACAGATGCCGATGAATTAAGGTATTTTTATGGTTTGCTGTTGTTGTTGTTGTTGTTGTTGATGTTGATGTTGCTGTTGCTCTTTCTGTTGCAGGGCTGCATCAAATTTGCATCAGAATTTGCAATTAACGGCAAATTGTGCACCTTGTTGTTGCTGCTCTTTTGAGCTGGCCTAATGATAAATGTTGTCATTTACTATGGATGCATGTGTAATCAGCGTCATGTTACTAACGGTTTATTGTTAACAAACAAATGGTGCAAATGGCGTGACTTCCTGCCAATTTCTAGCCAACAGTTTTGCGGGCGCTGTGCATCTCGATTTGTATGTGTTTGTTGTTGTTGTTACTGTTGTTGTTGATGTTGCATTTAAATTTGAATTTGGGAATTTGAATCGAATTTCGGCTGTGCCAAGTGCCAAAGCGAAAAGCTAAGAAGACGATCGCCAAATTCACGCCATAAGTAGAATGCGATTTTCGCGCGTTGTCGCTGCTTGTGTGTTGGTGTGTGTACGGGTCTGAGTGTGTGTGTGTGTGTGTGTGTCTACAGCTAGTTGCTGCTGATGTTGTTGTTGTTGTTGTTGTCGCGTGTTGCCTCGCTTGTTACGGTGCCCAAATATGAGCAACATCACGAGAATCGTGCGATTTGCCTTGCATATATTTCCAATCCTCAAACCCAAACCCAATCCCAATCCCAATTCCAAACAACATCAACAACAACATGAAACATCATTACCAAAGGGGGCAACCTTTGCCGCTAAGCGGAGGCGGGGTGTGGGGCCAACGAAGATAGAGAGACCGAGAGAGAGACACAGAGAGAGAGAGAGAGAGAGAGAGGGGGAGTGAGGGGAAAGAAACGTAATGAAGTTATTTGTCCTGGGGCCAAACGAAATCAACGCACATATCCTTTTTGGCAATTGCAACGCGCTGTCGCATAAATCATTTGCCACTCGTATGAAATTGGGCATAAATTTGCTCCACTTTGCCAAGGAGCAGACCCAGAGCAACCACTGGAGCCGCCGAAAAGTAAGTCGTTGGCTTAACGAATGCGCAGCTGGTCGAGTGTCGGCGTCGGATGGTCGCAGTGTGTGCTCAAGAGGCGCTTCTTGATGAATGCCACTTAGAGATGGTGGCTTTTGGGGCCAGTGATGTTGTGTTGCATGCTGCATGCAGCAATGTTGCATGTTGCACCACGCGAATTTAAAGTTTAAAATGCAATATTTAGTTAAATATACCTGGAGTACACTTACAATCTTAATTGGATAGGGAACAAGAGTTCAAATCAAGAGCTCACGCGCCCATCTCTAATCCAGGCCGCACCCACACGCCTCCGGCGCTGTCCAGCTAAACTTTCAGCTCGAAATTAGCTGCGAATTCGGTTATTAAAATCGCATACCGCTTTGTGCAGGCCACGTTCCCAATTTGTAGCTCTTCCCTGGACCAGCGACACCGCAAGAATGAGAGGAGGAGAGCGCGCAAGGACCCAGACCCAGACCGAGACCGAGACCGAGACCCAGTTTCTATAGCAGTTTCCGTGGTACCTGCTGTGATAAATCAACGTGAGACTAATGCGCGCTTAACACGCGAATTATGATTTTGCAAATGATGTGAATGTGGCTGCCAGTTTGCCAAACGGGGCAACGGGCAGCGGACCACTTGATTGCTTTATAATCGCTTCAGTTCTGGCCATGCCAACACCGACGACGACGACGACGACGCCGACGCCTTGGCCAGCGTCCAAGTGGCATTTAATTGCAGTTTAAGCTGTCTTCAATGGGCGAGTGAACCCTTGAACTATCGGTAATTAGTTTTGCACAAGACACAAGACAAAATCAACAGCGAATCAACACATGAGCAGACTTCGAATGCCACTTAACAGCTGACACAGAGACCCACTGCGATGGCAGGGCGACCCATTTGTCCCGTACGTCTCGGCATTTAACCCACTTATTATGACTGCCATTTATAACGACATTTGCTAGGCAGCAACAACAACAACAGCAGGACTACAGGAGACAAGTACTGCTTGCCTGCCAGCCTGGTTGGTTGTCCGTGTCTGTGTCTGTGGCTGTAGCTGTGGCTGTGCGTAAAGTTGTCGCCATCATCCTTATGGCCAGGCCGCTGCTGCTGTTGTGTGGGCGTCCTTTTGACCCGCATGTCGTTTATAGCCAACGTTGCTGCCGTTGCGGTGGCCATTTTGTGGTTGCCCTTGTTTGTCCGCCACGCAGCATTGTTGCCCTTTGTGTGGCCCTAGGTCGTCACACGCAGTCCCTGCACAGACACAGGCAGAGGCCTGCTCTCGACCTATGCACCGTCTCTTACCCCTTTTGGCCGCAACTGACAATGGCACAGTTTTGCATGCAATTGACTCTCACAGCTCGTTGCTTTTTACTGGCCAAATGTGCGTTATAGATGGAAAATGTGAAAAATGTGGGTGACTAGTGGAGGGTCCGCATGAAGACGATCAAGATTAAAGACAAAATCCATAAAATATACTTGGTGTAATTTAAAGTTGTTCCTGTATATCAAATATTGACAACATAGTATGCGTCTGCTTTTCGAATTTAAGATACTTTGAAAGGTTTAAAGGGACAAAGAAAGAGTTTGTTCCTTTTTCAATATATCAGACTTGCACCTGTAGAAGCATTCGCTTTTTGTATATCCACAAAATGTCTGAATTTGTACGCATTCGTAATTCATGTACATTAGCTTGGCGACTTATAAGCTGGCATTCAAGCTGAAAATAATGCCAATACAATTCGATATCATAAATATTTTATGCACTATGCTGCTGCCCTTTTGTTGCTGTTTTAATTTTGCATACATTTTGTCAATTCGGGCGCGGGAATGGAACGCAGGCGAGGCGAAGCCTTTAGACGAATGCCTATTAGGCTGCATATTAAAGCGAAGAATATATGCAGGCATGAGGCCAAATAAATAACAGACCAACAAAACACAAGTACTTGTTGGCGTTGGCCAAGAGGCGCAGGCGGGGCCGAAACAAAGGCCAACAACAAAACAAAGAATTTTAACCCTTTTTATGATTATGAATGCACGTCAGCATATTTATGTAAAAATTATGCAATTTGCTGCCGTTCTATGCCAGTGCGTGGACCGCTTCAAGGGAAGGAGCCAACAACCAACAACCAACAACCAACAACCAAGAACCAAGAGCCAAAGAAGCAAGAGCCAAGAGCCACATCAGTTGAACTTAGCCAGTCAATCAAAAGTTGACGGGCTCGTCACAGTTGTCGCTGCAGTTGTGGTTACTGCTGCAAAAGGACAACATCCAAGCACAGGCACTCAAAGACAGAAAGAGAGGGAGAGTGATAGAGACAGAATGCGAGAAATGCATCTTTTGAGCAATTTGCAAACCAAAATGTGTATTAAAATTTATGACGAGTTCAAGTCGAAAATGGGCGATGGATTGAGAGATAGGAGCGGATGGGAAAACTCACAAAAAGCACAAGCATACTAGAATTTATAGTTTGTTTTCGGCCAAAAGATGCCCTGTAAGCTGGCTTAAAGGTGGCTGCAAGTGAATAGTAATGGCAATATAAATAATTAAATTTATTAATATCTTGTGAAGAGATAAAAAGTAATTAGGAAGTTAGCTTACCACTCATTTTTAATGGATACAGGGTATGCACAAAAATCCAATTAAGTATGTAATTTATGACCATGAAGTGCAAAATAGTCTAACATAAAGTTCTTGTGTTAGGAATAGGCAAAATGTAGCCATAAAAAAGGTTGGCAACGCATTCCGCTTTATGAGTCATGATAAGAGACTCCTTCGTTGAAAGGACTCACTAAACGTCTTATATTTAAATACAGTTCTCGGGCTGAACAGTTATGCAGGTCGTTGTCCTTATACGGCACATTGATCATACATTCAGAGAATGTCAAAAATTAGCATTGCCAAAGTGCAGCAAGACAAGATTGACTTAAAGTCTGCGTATCATGTGATTTTTGAATCTGTTTCTTTCGTGTAGTTGGATCATCAGATATGATCCTCATCCGATGATGGGGCACAGAGAGTACGGTACGTATTGAAATTCATGTCTCTGTTAGCAATTGTTGTTGTCACTGGTTGGCATTGTTGCAATGATTGGCCTTAACTTTCACCACCAGATGCTGAGCAATGTTGTTGTTGTCGCTGTTGTTGTTGTTGTTATTATTATTGTTGTTGTTGTTGTCGTCATCGTCGTGATGACTTGCCTGGCTCGCTCGCCCTTCACCCTTGGCCCCTGTCGGCCACGTCAACAGGGCCAAAAGCAAATTGTTAAGTTATTTGTAAATTTCGCTGTTCGTTGTCTGGTTGTGTTTTTACCCACAATACTTTTTCTACTGTGTGTGTGTGTGTGTGTGTTCTGTGATTTTGCTACATACATGTGTGTGGAAGGGTACCAATTCCATACCCTAACTATGCCAGCTTTAAATAAACAATAATATGGGAAAACAATTGGCAACACTTTAAATCACTTTTGAGTATAAAATCAAAATAAACTTGTGTTTATTTATTTACACTCTTAGTTTTTGTACTTTGTGTTCAGTTTACCCTCAAAGTTAATATGTAAAGGGTGTTTAATATTCGTTATTATAATGCCAAAAGCTATTTGCTGTTGTGCTTGTGTTTTTTTTTCTTCGTATTTTGTATGCATGCATTGTGGATTTTCCACAAGCAAATCCTTTTGGCAAATTGTATATGCATCATAAAAAGACTCAAAGAAACACACCACGAATATTTCGAATTAAATAAATTTTACATTTTTATACCCTACAGCCGTAAAGAGTGTAACCGAATGCTTATTTGCTGTCTGTGCAGGAATGGAGAATGGGAGCTGCAAAAGCTTAAAGATATTTTTAAAGTTGGTTATGTTAAAACGAAAGGTTTACATAGAACAAGTTGTATCTTCTAAGCATCTTAAAATTGTTGCCTACTTTCAGGATGATATTGCAGTTGTAGTTGCAAAATAGATACCATTCTATGAAGCAGGGCTTTCCGTAGTCGCACACTCTTGCCTTTCGTCTGTTTATGTTTTCATTTGTGCCAAAAATCCTTTTATGTGCAGATTTTATGTTTGCGCCGTTTCTTTTTCTTTTTCCTTTTTTTTTTTTGTTTTTTGTTTTTCATATATATATGTACATACGTACATTCTGTTATTTTGCCCCTTACCTGTCCGTTCTTATATGCTAATTTATTGGCACTGTGGCGCAGTGAAATGCTAAAAATGGGTCAACCCGTTCATGCGGCCGAAGGTTTTTCACTCATATGCATTTCTATGCACTCGTATGGCCCAACAGTCAGCAGTCAGCAGTCAGCAGCCAGTTAAGGACGCGCTGTCTTTCGCATCTGATGATAGTTATGGGTATGTGTATGAGTTGGGTTGTTAGTTCAATATGGGTTTAGCTGCCAATTGATTGGGGTGCTCGTTGTTATGGAGTGCATTTAATGTGGCCACTTTTCACTTTAACTAACAGCTTCAACTGCAACTACCAACAATAGCACTTAAGGGCTTTATCAGCCTGCCCAAAATGAACTGAAATTTCGTTTCGTATATCTTATCCCAATAGTGCAGACCAAAGGGTCATATTGTGCTGCAGCATCAGTTGTTGTTACTGTTGTTGTTGCTGCTGATAAAACCTTCAGCGCATGAAGCACATGAGAGTTCGGCAGTCTGGCTCCATGTGCTAGTGTGTGTTTGTGTGTGTGTGTGCGAATAAAGTTGGCGTTGTGTGTTAAAATGTTATCGCGTTTCCTCAACGCTTCGACAAGCGACGCCTGTCGGCCCCAAGCAGCCAGACCAAGTGCCTCCTGCTGGATGCGCATTCGTAATTGGGGCAACGTTCAGCTGGTCTCTGCTAGCTGCCAGCAGCTGTAATTGTTTTGCTGTTGCATTTTCGCGCTCTCCTGCATGTCAGTTGACTAATTTGCCATTGTTGTTGTTGTTGGGTTGCTGCTGCTCCACTTGGCACGCTTCTCTGCCAAGTTGGTAATATTTGTTTTCTGCTATAAAAACACAAACAGTAGCTGAACGCAATTGACCTGCATTCTCTAGCACAAAGAACTGATTGCTAGCTTAACCTTTCTCTTGGCCCTCTCTGTCGCTCTGTATATCTGTCTCTATCTCAGCTGGATTCCGCACCTGTCGCTGTTTATTTTAATAACTCAATTTTATGGCCCTGACTACAGGTTTTTAGTTGCGGTTATTTATTTATCTATGTGCAGATAGCTTTGGCCATGTCCTTTTACCGACTTGGCCATGATTAATGCCAGCCGGAGAGAGTTGCTGTACGATGCTGTCGATGCGCATTTAACATTGCCAAATATTTCATAATTCATGTTGAAGACAACCTGGTCGTAGGCATAAAAACGTCTATAAATGCGCATAAAAAGTTTTATTACCATTTCACAAGTTGGCCAAACGTACGCCGATCTGTGTGCCATTCTGTTAACTTGGTCAATACACACACACACACACACATAAAAGCGAGAGGCACACACAAACACACATGTACACTTGGCATCGTTCTCATTCTCTCTCATTTGCCTATTAACGTTGCTCTGGTGCGCCATAAATCTAAGAGATAGATTTATGCAGCATCCGAGTGTATGTGTGTGTGTGTGCGTGCTTGTGTATCTGCGTATGTATCTGTATTTGTATCTGTAACCCACAATCAGTGCCTCGGTGTGTAAGTTTGTACCAAATGCCGCATTTATTTTGTACGTGTCGGTCTTAACATTCAATTTCCTGTAGTACTTTTACTCGGTTACTCGGCTGCCACATGAGGCGGCCTTCCAAAGTCTCCTAACTGCTGTGGAAATGAAAAACGATGCCATTTAACAAGCAACACTTATTTCTAGCTGAAAGCTGGATATTTGTTGCAGCTCACAGTGGCTTGCCGTTCGGCAGCCACTGCGTATACGCAATGCTGCAACGGCCAAATGCAACTCCCAATGGAATAACTTCGCAGTTACACAGCCCAACTGCTGTTCAATGCAAAGCCCATTGCCATGAGTCATTCGAAACGACACACAGCACTCAAAGAATCAAACACAACAACAGCAAGAATCACAACAATCTTCTGGTAAGAATCGTTTGAAGACCAACGGATTGCCGATTGATTCTGCAGCAGCTAGCAAATGTGCGATTAGGGATCATTTCGCATTGTTTCCAGCCAAGCACAGCGCAGATTCCTGTCCATCTCAATTTTCTGGCAATAAATTTTCTATTCTCTCTTCCAGAGCTTCGACGATGGTTAATATATGTACGTGCACATGTGAATTATCTGAGAGGGTTTTTATTGTAAATGAATTTGGTATTTTTACTTTCGACTAATCAAATTTACTTCTTATATTTATAACTGTGCATAATACTAAAAAGCTGTGCATGTCAAATCGCTTTAATCAATTGGTTTTACTTAAGTTTTTCGACAATATTCATTTGTTTAACGAGAGTTACAACAGTAAATGCCAATTTGGCCATCTGTAAGAGGAAAATGCTTTCAATTGCAAATTAAACTCCAAATTTTATAGCATTCTTATGGCTCACCTCAATATTAGTTTTAATGGAGATCGGAAAGATACCTCCAGCAATGAATTTAATCGTCTGCTGAGTCTGGTGTAGAAAATATATCAAAGTGGATTGATATCGTTTCGACACATTTATCCAATTGGAGTGAAATACGGCAAATGTTAGCGCATTGCAATCTTTCTCGATTAACTCGCAGATGTAGCAAAAGGGAAAAGTTTGGATCATTAACACAATGATAAAGACGAAGGTAGCCACACCAGTCCAAATATTCGAGAAGAAAAGCAAGTTCACCATCGACAGGCCCAGACATAATCCAATGGCTAGAAATTGGGCAAATATGGTAATGGATATGACGGGCCGAAAGATGTTGCAAAATCTAAAGTTAAATCAATATATATATATATAGGGATTTTTAAAGAGTACTTCTCACTTACTGCAGCAGATGTCTGTGATCCTTTATACAGTTAACCAATTCCTCATAGTTCGCATCCTCGCATTCCCTGGGAGATTCACGCAATCTCTCCACTCGCTGCCTTAAAAGATTTATATGAGTTCTTAGAATAACTCCAAAGACCACCGGATAGACGTCGGTCAATAGGTCTATGAAGACTGATCCACTGCCGATAATAAACTCAATGGTAGCCGCCAGCCACAAACTTCTGGTGCTCGAGCGATAGTCAACAAAGGGCAAGTAGAATCCCCAAGGTGTCGATCCAGTTAACACGGAGCTCAGATAGGTCAAAGTGGCGTACATAGAGTAGGCAACCTGGTACAACATATAAATAAAATTGCAGCGTGTGACACAGCGATGAATTTCAATGGATTCCCCCTCGCGGACGCAACGCTTGTCCATAAGGTCGAGCAGATCCTTTGCCGTTCGATAAATCTCAGTATTCGGAAACACAATTCCGACCTTCACAACCAGGCAAAACGAATTGAAGGCAACTTGTATTGAGGTGAGGAAATCACCCGGTGTAAAGTTGTTGAAATTGGTTATGTAGCTTATGACAAATCCAACGGGCACATAGATACCACATAGTGCAGTTATTAAAACTCCATAAATGCGAATACTCCAATAATTCCTACTATGTGTAGGAGGCACAATCCAGCCAAAATATATCATGCCTCTTTCTGTATACTTAAAAGCGTCGCGTGATGGAAGCAAAACTCCAAATGCCGGATCTCTTAAATACTCAAATATCATACTCGGAGAAGATTACTTTGTCACCCAATGAAATCTGAACTTAGACTGAATTGGCCTATTTTATTTCCAGCTATTATATAAGTTTGCCGTGGGAATTTGACTGTTAGAAAAGGATTCCGCCTTCCATATGCAATCGTTCTCAACATGCTCATACTATAAGATGTCCTTGCCATAACATTTAACAAGTATTGCCACATTTTGAGATTGACAGAGGGGCGTTAACGAAATTTATGGGCGTTCTTTAATTTGAAATGCAGGCCGATTGCAAAATGTGACTTAGATTATTGTTTTGTTTATTTATAATAACTTTCTATGCAGCTTTTATTCAGACGTTATTCAAATAATTATATGTTATATTATAATATATATAAAAAAATGAGGAAACTTTAGATGTAGAACCAAGAAAGCGGACAAACTATGATCAAAATAAAAATCGGATAAGTTTTGAAGTCCGAAACGAAGCTTAAGTGTAAAATTTTTTTCCAGTTTGACTGAAAAAAATAAATATATTCTTGATTATTTTTTTTTATTTATAAGTTTAACTAAAATGTTGTTACCATTAATTTTTGTTTTCTCATCTATAAATACTGCCACATAATCGGCAAAAAATTATTAATAATTTACATTTTTTAATTTGAAAAATTGGATTGGAAAATTTAATTTTTTACTATAACCTCTTCATAGCCTTAATCAGCGCTTGAATTATTTGGACTCTGCCTCTGATACTTCTATCTGGTTTTTATTTAGCAACATGTTTGGGCCATTTGTCTGCATATATTATTTACTGGTTGGCTGGTCGTTTGACTGATTTGAAATGGGCGTGGCACATGGCTGTAACACAATTTATGCAGTTTTCAATGCCATTACTCAGTTGTGGTTCCCGCAGCGCTGTCCGCCAGCTGGCCGAGTGTTCGGCGATAATTCTCAGACTAAATGCTACCAAATTAGTTTGAAATTATCTTGTGAAATAAATCGCAGCGCTGTGAGCGGCTTTTTATTGCATTTTATGAGCTCAAATTATTTATTATTTGCCGCATAATTCGCTTCCGAACTACGAATTTTGTTGCTTATGCAACGCTCGAGGGTGTTACGATTTAAAATTTACAAAAGAACAACGGCAAAAACAAAAATCGGTCCACCAATCGACCTACCATAACAAAACGGCGGCAATTTGTTGTCGCAACATGTGGGCCTGGCGACCAGGTGGTAATTATTCTAAAAATCGTGCCTAATTACTCAAGGTGGAGTGTGGCTCAAGATTGTTGCCACAGTTACAGCGAACAGTACGCTTCGAGGTAAATTAAAACAATAGAAATAATGTTGAATTTCTGTATTTTTAATATCTTTAAGTTCTACTTGTTAGTGATAATACCAACAATGTTTAAAGTTTAACTTATTGCCTGAGTGCGCGTAGACTTTTGGCAAGCAGTGTGCATTGCAGCAGTTCTAGATTTATACAGTGTGTGCGCCAACTGTTTCGCAGATCGAACCAAGTATTCAATAAGTTGAACTTTTTTCAACTCGCTTCCGGGCTTTTGCGTTTTTGCCGTTTCTTTGGCGAACTTTTGTAGACTCGTGTTTTGTTTTTGGTGTATTTCAACCACCAACCACCAACCACCAGCCACCAACTGTGGTTGGCATTTTTATTATTGTTTGCCTTGTTCCCGTAGCTGGTAGCTGGTAGCTCTTGATAGCCTTGTGATTTCGTTTCTGAAAGATTTGCGCCGCTTTGTCGGCCATGATAAATACAACAAACAGTTTTCAGGTTTCTTGCTTGTATTTTTGTTTTTTGTGCATTCTCTGCTCTGGTGGCCGCAGGACAAAATGCCAGGCCCCAAAACCACATTGTAGGTTGTTGCTGTTAATGTTGCTGTTGTTGTTGAGTCAACAGTTTAAGACACAATTTGGCAGTTGATGTTGCTGCTGCTGCTGCTCATTGGCACTCAGTGAAGCGACGACCTTTTTGCTGTGGCGCATCCGCAGCAAATATTTCAAGTTAGAAGCAAACAACTATGACAGCACACAAAGGACCTGGACATGAAGCCTGAAACTGCTCTGGACCACACCTTGTCTGCTGTTGGTTGCATTAAGCTGGCGACAATTCATCAAACAGCAAGACAGAAATGAGCAACGGGGGTCGCCGCTGTGTTGACACTGACATAGGAGGCGATCGCAGGCGGCTCCAGCTGAGTGATGACCGGCGACAATCGGCGATATCGAAAGCCCCAACCACGTCGCGCTCAAAACTTCCTGGAAATTAATTAAAGCTCTAGCAGAGAGCGGCCCATTCGAGTGCTGGCTGCTCAATAATTATCGACGCTTATCAAAGGCACCGTTACAGATGTGCGCGCACACATGAGCACATGAGCTGGCCACCAAGTATGGCCATCCAGTCAGAGCTGTAGCTGGAGCTGATGCTGATGCTGATGCTGGTGCTGATGCTGATGCTGCACATGTGGCATCATCTAGGTGGAATGTGCCTCTTGCTGCTGCTGCTGCTGCTGTTGCCGCTGTGGCGGCTTTTGTTCATTTTGGTGCGGTGCAATTAATATTCAACGCCGTTGGCTGATCATAATTTACGTGCTGAGTTTACGATGCGACTTCGACTGCAACTGCAACTGCCACAAACGGCTGCAACTGCTGCGGTTACAGCCTCGCTTGGGGGCGTAACCGCCAACCGCTTGCAAAGTGGGCGTGTCTTTGTTACTAGGCGAAGGCGAGGCGAGTCAACAATAGCAGCGACTCCAGCCAAAAGCGCATTCTATTTACATTTTAAGGCCGGACTTACACGTGTTTCTGCACATGCGTGCAACGCACCGCAGGCCATATTCGTGGCATGGCCAATATTTCAAATAAATCGAAATCAGCTATAAATAAACAAACTAAAAAAATAAATACAAATAATGTAAATGCGGCCCACCTAATTAGATAGATAGACAGACAGGCTGAGGAGCTGGCAACTGGACGGCCACCCATTGTCAACGTCGACGGCGACGCTGCTCCCATTTATGAGCCGCACTGGAAATAGGGTTAAGAGTGACACCCAGGAGACCTACAAATGCGAAATCTCATACTCATTTGCATTTGCTGGCTAACGACGCGACGGCGACTTGGCTGGATCTGCAGCCATTCACTCGAGGCGCGCCAGGGCAGGCAAATCTTGGCGATAGACCCGTCCAACGGCCAACAGCAGACGTCAGTTAGTCAGTCAGTCAGTCAGTCAGTCAGGGAGTCAGTCAGTCAGGGAGTCACTTGGTTGCTGCATTTCACATGGATTTATGCAGTCATTCGCGCCGGTTTTTCGGTTTCGGTTTCCTTTTTATTTTATTTTATTTTATTTGACTCTGTTTTTTTTTTTTTCTTTTTTTTTTTTTTTGATTTTTTGCCATTTCATTCGCTCGCCTGTGGTTATCAAAAATCCATCGATGTGGCCCGCACTTGGAGCCGGAGCGGTCATTAAAATATATATGACACCCACCAGAACCACGATGCGATGCGATGTCTACGTGAAGTAGTTGTCGCGCTCTCCCGCTCGCACTAATTAGACGCGGCTGCGGCTGCACGTGCCCTGCGCCCTTCTCTTTCCAGCATCAAGTGGTGCTTGCCTGCTTCGGTGCGGTGGTGCTGCTTCGTGTGTGGTCCAATTAATTTTTCGGATAGAGCAATCAACATGTTTCTTTTTCGGCGTTTCAAGTGGTTGTTGCTGTGGCTCTTACTGTTGGCTGGCCTTTATGGCTGTTGTTCAACATGTTGCAGGTCAATTTGTTGACGTTGCCGTTGCCGTTGCCGTTGCCGTTTGTTGTCCTCCAAAAACGCTTAGCGGTGTGACGTGTGTGTGGTCCCGGCTCCACTGTGCTGGGCTTGAAGAGTTTTGGTTCACAATTAGTTGTGCTTGTCACCGCATCATAATCCCTAATTAGACTACAAACCACTCGGCTTGAATTTAGCCCAATACAACGGTTCAATTTGGGCCCTATTTGCCTTTTTGGCCCTGTTTGTAGTTGGCACAGCTCGCGCTTTGCTTTCCTTTAGCCCGTTCGCATTCTTGTCTTAATTAATTTGATGGCAAAGTGCATTCGTGGCTCAGCCCTGGAACGTGTTGCCCTGACAATATTTGCGGTTAGCTGCCTGCTGCCTGCTGCCTGCTGCCTGCTGCAATTGTTAACCCACATTTGACGCGGCAACCTCTAGCTAATTAGCAGAGTGTGCCCGAAAACGTTTCCGAGCCCAGTTAGCATGCTGAGCCTATGGCTGCGGCCATGTCTGTGTGCCACACACAAGGGGACGCAGTGGGGCGCATAGGTGGGCGGCTTATATGGCAATTCGACTGTGGTTGCTGCCACTGCAAATGCAAATTGGCAAAGATGAATGCTACTTGCTTTGGTTTGGCTCGTTTTCTACCGTTAATAGTGTTGTTGTTGCTGTTGTTGTTGTTATCCAGAAGTTTGCGTTGTTGCCCACACTCGAATCAACGGGAAAAGTTGGTTGCTGCAGCTGTCGAATTTGGTTTCCTCGGTTATAAACCATATTTTATGTGGTCGTATCAAATTAATTAGTGTCGTTGCTGCTAGTAAGTAAAGTACACATTTAAAGACAAGCACATACACCGAATATATTAATTGTATTAATTGGAAAGCCCAAAAACAAACTGTGGTTTGTTCGATCTGCTGCTTTGATGGTTTTAATACAATTCCTGAAGTTGGGTCATTTTGTCAAAGGTGACTTTTTGTGTCTTTTTCTCTCTCTCTCTCTCTCTCTAAATGGAGATTCGTGTTGATCTAAGAGACTCTTGCATATTCATGTTAATAAATGTATGCAATGAAAACAGAAGGCAAGAAATGTTTCTTGCAAGTTGTAAGATGAAAGCGCGAATTCAAAGTCTACAATTGGAAACCAAAATATGCGCCATATATGCAGCGCCCGCAGCAACCCCCTCCCACAACCCCTACCCCTACACCAACCCCTGCCGCCTGCCGCCTGCCTAAACATGCGCACACAACGCTGTCTATGTAGATGTAAATGCCAGCCTCGAGGTGTGCAAGTGGCTGTGGAAATGGTCTTGAAAATGTTATGCAGCTCCCAGGCGAATACCTTGGCACAGGGACTTGTCACTGGGGCACTTTAAGTCGCCCGCTCCGCCAGTGCTCCGTCGGTGCGCCGACAATAAAAGATAATCAAGCTGCAGCTTCAGCTTCAGCTTCAGCTTCTATCTGCAGCTACGTCTGCTGCTCCTTGGAATAAATTGCCATGTTGTTACAATTTCTTCTTGTTGCCGGCATAAATTTGGACCCAGGCTGTGGCATGTGCAAATCCTCGCCAGCTCCAAGCTACGAGCTACGAGCTGTGGACGCTGTGTACGCATTTCCCAGCCCGAAACTCAGTTGGCACTTGGTAGCTTGGCGTTGCCGCCTCAGTTTAGCTGGCTTTAGCTGACATTCTAAGGTGCAACATGCAAATAATTAATAGCATTATAAGATGCACTCACGAAATCGCGCCGAACAACGTCAAGTGTTGTAATAATTCAGCTGGGACTGGGGACTAGGGGCTGCAAGCTGGGAGGGGCGTGGCGTGGCGGTGTTGTTGCTGCTGCTGCGGCATGTGTCGCGTTGCGGACAAGGACAATAAATGTTTGGGAAAGGCCAGACGCAGAGTCACGCTTCGACATGGCCGTGGACATGGAGCAACCACAGCAGCCGCAGCCGCAGCAGCAGTTGCTGCAGCATTGCAGCGAATCTGGCCTATAAGAAATTACATAATCCCCCAGCGAAGGTGTTAATGCAAATGGCCAAATATGCTAATGAGTCTAATGCCAGGCGAGAGAGTTGCCAATTGCAAGCTTCGTTTTGGGCCCGGGCGTCAGAAGAGATTTTTGTTTTATGCCACAGCTGCAACATGCCACGGCCAACATAATTGCCACACGTATATAGCTCGTGCAAGGACTGTCTTCAGGTGGTGCAACTGCACCGCAAAGCACCACACAGCACCACACAGCACCACACAGCACCTCAGCGTGCTTTCGTTTTGGGTCAACAGCCACCAGGCAGCAGCCTCAAGCAATGAAGAAATTGAAGACAATCAATGCGCCTGCTCCTGACATTGATTTATGAACTCATGGAAAATTAGGCAATGCCATGTTTGGTCACAGCTCTTGCAGCTACCTTTTTAACATTCGGCTCAAACAACTGCTAACCGAAAGTCAACGAACCCAAATTCCAGCTTGCTGATGTCAACTTTCCAAAAGCCAATAAATATATTACTCTAGATATTATTCTTTAAGATCCTTGATAATTTTCTTATATTTTCCTTTATGTTGGGCGATTAAGAAAACCTTCAGTAATAATTGTTTTCACTACCACTTTTAATATAAATAAAACGTTGTAATTTTCATAACAATAATGAGCATATGTGTCCTTTCTGTTGATCCTATCGTGAGCCTGCGGCACAATTATAAAACTCCCCCAGCGACAATTACAAGATGTGGGCCATTTAATAACTCCGATAAAGTTCAATAACCGCAACCGCTGGACAGTTGGCCATATAAAGAAATCCAGGAACAAAAAAAAAAAAAATTTCATGCGGTTTATTACCAACACCGAAAACGAGTTAAAATTGTGGCGAAAAAATTGCATAATTTGTGTGACGTCGTCGCGACTGCGACTGCAGCGAGCCGGCAATAAAATGTCATTTACGAGTGCAGCAATCGAGTGGCCAGCCATGAATATATATATTCATTTTTATTTATACCTACACATATACATATACATATACATATACATATACATGCTATATATGAAATGCACGAATTTTAATTAATTGATAAATTCGGTAAAGAGCAGCGAACAAAAAGCGCAACCAAGCTCAGCAGCAGCAGCTGAGGGGGCGGCTCGGGCCGTTGAGGAAGAAGTGCGGCTGTCAATTACGAGGACAGCAACAACAACGATAGCTCCTTGCTTGGAGCTCGGTGTGGCAGCCAGAGCCGCATTCGTATTCCCCAGTTGCCCTTTTGCGGCTGCCGTTGGATGGGCGTTAATATTCATGAATCGAAATAATTTGACAGTTTGGGCCAACATGCGAGTATGTTGCCAATATTTATGTTTGCTTCACTCGCCGCTGTACGGTTTCTGTTTTTTCATTTATTTTTTTTATTTTATTTTTTTTTCATTTGGTCCTGAGCTGCTGTCAAATGATGCTGCTGCTCCGTTCGTCTGTCTTCAATCTCCGGTCTGCCATGTCTCCCATGTCCCGTGTCCCGTCTCCCGTCTCCTGTCTGCTGTCTGCTGTCTCCGGTCGCTCAGCGCTGCGTGAGGCGTTGGTGAAAAGTACTCGAAATAATTGACAGCTGTGGCTGCCTTTTTTGTTAACGTTGCGCGAACGGCGCTTTGTTGCTTGTTGTCTGCTGCCTTTTAATTGCAGCGTTTTACAACTCCCCGTCGCGCATTCGATCCACCAATTCTGAATGCAGCCAACCAACTAACCAACTAACCAACCAGCCTTCAACATTGTTGTTGACTTTTCGCACGCGTCCTTATCCAGCATCGGCTTGGTCAGGCATTGTGTCATTAAGTCATCGTTGGCGCATCTCCAACTGGGGATTATCTGCAGTTGGCGCTTTCAAGCTGCCCCGCAGCACCATTTAATAGTCACATAAACTAGACGCCTTGACATTTATTGGCTTAATACCTGTCCGGGCCTGCTCGGCACAAATGCAAACATTGCCCACTTAAGATCGCCGTCTAATCAAACCATAAAACACGCCTATCGATGTTTTCCTTAGATGTCAGCGACCATGCCAAAACTTTTGATAGAATTAATTTAAGCAGCTTTTAAAAATTCCTTATTGCTGCAACTTTAAAGTAAATATTAAATGCGTTTCTCACAATATGAGAAGTAGTAGCTCCGCCCTAGATAGCACTGAAATTGCTGTCGTCATAATTGCTCTTCATTCGTCGAGCTCGACGAGTTTCCCAGCCAATCATCGAGCTGTTTGTGACTGGTTCCTAACTCAATGCAATTGCCATGAATTTTGCATGCGCAACTGCAATCTTCGAGTCGAGTACTTCGCAGCACTTCGGACAACCCCTCGAAGAGGGCCAACAACTTCCAGGGTAGTTATACTACGTATCGCAAACCAATTAATTGAAGTGCAGTTACAATGCGCCCAAAGGTTGACAGCCGACTGGACAGTGGACACTGGACAGAGGAGAGGGTTGAGGGGAGAGGGTACAGTGAAGAGTGGAAAGCGAACTGGCAACTGGTTGATGGACCTGTTCTAAAGGCTCCCATAGGCTGCCTATAGGAGTGTGTCCATGCAACAGCTGCGTCCGCCCTAATTGTTTTAATGAATTTGCTGCGGTTTTGCGCAATTTGCATGCAACTTTTCCATTACAAGGGCCGACAGCTGAGCCGGTGGGCTGTGGCAAGAGCCAGGGGCAGTATCAGGGGCAGTATCAGGGGCAGGGGCAGGGGCTGGAGCAAGCGGGGTGACATTAGTTTGTCACTGCATCAAAATGACGCAGAGCAGTTGGAGGCCTTCCGGCGCTGCCATTTTGCTGGGCATTTTCGGACACGCAAATTGCTAATTGAAAATAAATTGCACTTTAATTTGTTATGATGACGAAAGACTGAGCTGCACTCCACACGGACACAAAGAGCGAGAGCGAGAGAGAGAGAAAGAGAGAGAGAGAGAGTGAGCGCGCTTGGTTGCGGTTTGTTGGCTGTGTGATAAATTGTGCAAATGCTTGTCAAAGTGCTGACCACAAAATGACCAAAAGATCGGTCAAATTAAAGATTCGATATGCCACTTTCACTCAACACTGCTCCAGCAAACAGGAGTGGGTCCAGTGGACCAAGCAGACCAAGTAGACCAAGTAGACCAAACAGGCCAACGGTAGCCGCTGCTGCAGACGCCCACGCCCACGCCCACTCCCATGTCCACGCCCACGCCTACGCCCAAGTCCAGCCACACACAACGCGAGTGACAGACGCGGTTTCTGCAACTGCCACTCATAAATTGTAACCTATTTAGCTTCGCGGTGGCGGTGGTGGTGGTGGTGGTGTTGGTCTGGGCGGTTACTCGACTCCTGGCCCCAAACGCATGCTGCAATAATTTTCAGCTCTAATTGCGCACCACTGTGCGCAACTGTGGGACGAGTTTGTGGCTATTTTTGTGACTATTTCTCGTTTAATGAAATTACAATAAACGCACGTCGCATGCAAAAGCAGCCGCCGCTTGTCGACCCAATCAACAGTGCGGCAGGGGCAGTACCAGAGGCAGGGAGCCTGTTGCAAGCGTCGTTAGCAGCGTCCATTAGTGCGTTGGCGTTCCACGTCTTCTGGGGCTGCCATCTTGCCTATGGTCTGCTTGTGGCTGCGGTTGCGGTCTGTTGCTGCAGGTAATCCCCATTATTAGCGCAATTAGTGCAACCAGTGCAGCTTGAATGTCCCCATTGTTCGACCCGGGCCAGCCATGTACTTAGCACTGATTGGAGGCATAAAGGCAATAATGGTCTGGGTGTTATTGAATGCCGAAAGCTTAGAATAAATTGAATGAACTTAATACAACATTTGCGTGGGCTGTGTCTAATCAGGCACTTATAAGCTTGCCCCATACAAAACACCTGTTGATCGCTGACAGCCACTGCGAACATACATAAATTAACATTCCCCGGCAGCATCTTGACTGCAGTTGAATATATGTATATGAAAATGGCAATACCGTTGCCAAGGCACTTGTCCAGCTCAATTACCAGAGCTGCTCCTGACGTTCCCTGCTACGTGATGCAACCCACCTGAGCAACACCTGTTGCTATCGCCAGCCCAACCCCTTCGAACACCCCCTCGTTGTTAATCGCTACGCCGCATAACTTGTTAACGCCGACAACAACGACAACGGGATTTTAAAGCTGATAAAAGTCTGTAATGGAATATGGACAGCAGAGCAACTGAACGATTGGACGACCGGGCGACTGGGCGGCTGGGCGGTTGGGCGGCAAATCAAGCGGGGAGAAAAAAACCATATTTAATAAAATGACAGTTGCTGTCAGACGCCGTCAAAAATTGTTTGCCATTCAGCAACAACTTTGCTTGCCGGGCACGAGCAGCGGACCGAGGAGCTCTGGAAACCAGAGACAGAGATGGAGACGGAGATGGAGACGGAGTCGGAGTCGGAGCCACCCGCGACCAAACAATGCGAACAGCGAATGGCAATTGTCGTTTATTCAATGCTGTATTTTATTTGTTGCTGTTGCTATTGCTATTGTTGTTGTTGTTGTTGTTGTTGTTGCTGTTGTTGGTGTATTTTGTCATTGTGTCTTGTCGCCTGTCTTGCGGTCTCTCTTATTGCATCGCCTGCGCTTTGCATAGCAAATGGCCAATTAATATTAACGTGGGCGTGTGCCTGGCTTTTTTTTACCACAATATCTTGAATATCTTGAGTTGCTTGACTTACTGTATCTCTCAGGCCATTGATGAAGGAAATGTTATGCAAGACATGCACGTATTGCAAATTGGTTAAATAATGTGGTTAGGAGGTGTCCTGAAAGAGACCCTGTCCGGCTGTTCGAAAGAGTTATGCATGCTAATGCCATACGGTCTCTGACAGTAATGAGAATATTAAGTAAAGATATGTTCCTTGGGAACTCACCACAAAACTCAATACGCAATACTTTACCAAAACATATATATATTTATATGTATATGTATGTACGTAACGATTTTATGGAAATGCTGTAAGTAACGAATGTATTATAAATTAAATTGACCAAAAACTCTATATATGTGCATAGAGCAATGCAATATATAAAATCTACACAGTTTCCAGTTGGTTCCTGCAGCACACCAAAAAAAAGTGGGTCAGATCGATGTGATAGGCGCTGGCATCTGCAATTGTTGTGGCAGTAACCAAAAATTATCATAACTAAAAATTATTGTGAATTCACAGGGAAACGCGCAGATATTCAATTGACTAAAAATGTTGGAAATTTGCAACAAGGCAGCGCCAATTGCGCGCAACAACAAAAGCAACAATTGCTGTTGTGGCAGCAGCAACAATAACAACAGCAACAACAATGGCAATGTCAAAGACGCTGCGAGGATGCAACTATGAAAATTGCGTTAGAAATCTGCAATTTATATTGCGATGCCCCACACACACACACATACAGACACACACACACATATACACATACAATAGCAACAACAAGAATACAGTAGAGACCAGCCCAGGTTCAGAGCAACACAAATACGATTGCTATCCAAGCATCGACTGCTTGAACTGCCTCAACTGCCACCGGCGTACCTGGCGATCCTCGCAAGAAACAACTGCGACTCAAGTCTTAACGGGAATACCCTTACTTGAACTTAAGTACTTTTTATATATGGATTTTCTTTAACAGACCAGCTAAGCGATCCGTAGATAGTGTATTGGAGGCAGCTACAGCCATGTTCGATAATCACAATTGTTTGCAGCTTGTGCAGCCACAACGCATTCCGGCCTCAGCTTTGTTGCTGTTGCTGCTGTCGTCGATGTTGCTGCTGCTGCTGTTGTTGTTGCTGTTGTTGTTATTGTTGTCCTACTCGCTGTTAGCTGGGCACAGGAAACATTGGAAAATTGAGCATGGAAATGAACGCAAAAAAAGCACAAAAAAAGCGGCTAAAAACAGAAAGAAAAAAATCGCTAGCCAAATGGCAACGGAAAACCTCTTCATTCAAGTCGTCCGTCTCCAGCAGCAGCAGCAGCAGCAGCGGCAGCAGCAGCAACTCCGCCTCTGTCGCCGTCTTCGCGGCTGTCTCATTTCGTATGCGCGAGGCGTTTGCCTGAGAGGGTACATTCCAAGACTTAAGCCTGGCCGGAGTCTAAGGCAGCTCAAACGCCAGCGCTGGCGATTTGTTGCAGGCCCAAGTGGAGCAATTATTGCAACTGCAACAGCAGCAACAACAGCAGCAACGTTGAAAGTTTTAGCATTCGGTGTGTGGGGCAATGCATCATCACATGGGGGCACGCCTGGCCCGGCCCGGCCTGGCGAAGGCATCGACTCGACATCGACATCGACATCGACATCAACATTCGCATTGGCACCGCATTCAAATCGATTTGGTACGCATCTTCCTGCAACATGTTGCGGAAACAGCAACGTTGCAACAGTAACAGCAACTGCAACACGAGGCGCTTTTGCAACAACAGCGCGCCAAATTGATTTGTTGCTGCTTTAGTGTTAATTGCCAGACCACGACTAGACCAGGCCAGACCAGAGTGCCAGGAGTGCAGTAGAAGGAGGCGTCATCAACATGGTCGTGTGGACATGAACTAACTGTAACTGCATTCAGTGGCTCAGGTGGTTGCCGATGTCGAGAATGTGGGGCACTAGAGTTACGAGTGGGCGTTGCACAGAGACATCCACATGCCGCTGGAGGGGCAGCCGCAGCAACTGGAGTGCGGTGCAATTATGAAGTACGTGTTCGAATGCGTCGAAAGCTCACAAATTTCTAATGATGATATATTGCAGCTGGCGCTGGCAACATTGCCAAGACTATCAAATTAACAAGATCGTCGCTTCCGGCGTACAATTGCCAAACGCTGGCAACGGCAACAACAACAAGATCCAAACAAGAGCCAGGCGCTGAGCTAGGAGAGGAGACAGGAGTCCAGTATTCAATTGACTTGCGCATTAATCTTGGCGCTAGACTCGGGCTGTTGCTGCTGGCTTTCCCACAACAACGGCAACAGGCACACACACACACAAACACACACACACACACGAAAATTTATGCCAAGTGGCGGACGGGCGACGAGTGCAGATTTCACGTCAAAACTCATGGGTGTACAAATGCATCATTCTGATGGTCATCATCAGTCTCTGCCTATCAAACAATCGACAAAGCAAACAGCAGCAACAGCAGCAGGAACAGCAGCAACAGGAGCAGCTGCAGCAGCTACATGTTGCCAATACATTGCACGTTGGCGTTGGCAACAATTACCCAGAGTTGGACCCAAGCCCAAACCCTGAGCGGTTTTTTGTGCGACAGTTTTGTGTGTGTTGGTGTGTGTGTGTGTGTGTGTGATTGCTGACTGCTACAAATTTCAACGTCGCACAAAAAGTCAGCCACGACAGCAATCTGCACTTGAAAATCTAACAGCAGCAGCAGCAGCAAACACCAGGCACAAGGAAGTGGCTGCCACCGAGTGGCAACCTGTTTCTGCACTTGACCATGCACCATGCCAACATGTTGCCGAATTGACAATTTCGCTGCGCATGCGCAGGCAACAGTTGCTATTGCTGCTGCTGTTGTTGTTGTTGTTGTTGTTGTCAATTGTCAGTTGGCGCAGCTTTGCAGCCACGTTGCCTGGTTTATGCAAATTGCAGCAGCCAATGCGCTTCTATGGCCATGACCACTGCCCCAGCTCAGGCTGAAGCTGAAGCTGAAGCTGCAGCTCAAATTCGAGTTCGCGTTCAAGTTCCAGTGGGCGTTTGATTTCAATCGCTAACATTTTCACATATCCATGGCCATATGTTGCTGGTGTCGACACACAACGGGCACTCGTCCTGCACTCAGCAGCATTTTCTTTTTTCTTCTATTCATTTCATTCTTTTTTTTCTCTTTTTTTTTTTGATTTTTATTAACGGTTTGCCATTTCGATTTTATGTTTAGTTATATTTTAGCTGGGGCTCGTTATTTTTCATTGCGACTGCGCCTCATATTTGGCCTCTTGATCTCACTTGAATGCCATTCCCCCAATCGCGACCAGACATTATTAATAATCATTTTTCACTGCACGTCCCATTTTCGGGTGTTGATCTGTTCCTACGCACACAATTTGTATGCCAGCCCCAGCCGATCGCCAAGTGTTGATACACAACTACTCCCCCCATTGACAACATTGCCACTGCATTCCATTTGTTGGACCCCGCCTCGGTGGCCTATCGGCATTTGTTCGGTTATCAAGTAATTTGATCTTAATGCGCATCGTGTTTATTTATTCTCTCTTTTTTTTTTTTTTTCCTACCCAAAAAAATTAATCCTCCACACTTGTGTTGAGTCAAGAAGAGAAGGCCTGCGTAATATTCAATCGATTTATCGTGTGGTTGTTAGCTGTCAAGTGGACGGCATTAGCCATCAGCCAGCGATGTCGGCGATGTGACATTTCAAATTGGGCATGCAAGATTTGGGTATGTGCGTGAGTGTTGCCCTACAGAGTTACCTGCGCAGAGTCGTTAGGACTCTGTGGGCCAATCAACTAATCAACTCGACAGGTCAACACATCGATACAGATCGCACTTGGATAAATGATTTCTTAAGATTTTGATTAATTTTTGTTGTGTCTGCATCGAGTGTGTGCAGGCAACTAATATACTCTGCCGTAGCTAATAATTATGCACTTCAAGTGCAACTCGAATTGCAACAACGACGCAGGCATTCAAATGCGGCGCACGTCGTTTGGATCGTTAAAAATCGAACACGCACTCAATCGAACAATCGAACTATCGAGGCACATTGATCTATGGCCGGACTGGGGACTATGACTGTTTGGGCGTACGATATGATTTACGATTGAGCCATGAGGAATGTCACGATTTAATAGGCTTATCGGCGCAGCGTTTTCATTTCCAGTTCGATTGTCAGTTTCCAATTTTCCTGCGTTGGCTGCACTGCGTGCGGTCTAATTATTTTATTACGAACTTGTCGCACAGCTCGCTCAGGAAATGGGGTGTGGTCCGCCCGCTTCGAGTCCCGCAGAGTTCGAAAAAAAAAACAACATTTTTTTTTATATATATTTCAATTCAATATTTTCTAATTAAAATTTCAAGCTCGACCCATCGCGCAATCAGCATTAAAAATCAGACGCGCGGTGTAAAAAGTGTTTTGATTTATTGAACGAATATAAATATAAAATATAAATATGTGTGGCATTTAAGACTTTGGGACCCCCCCCCCTTCCCCTTCCCCCACCGCACCGCAGGGGGCCCAGCAGAGCAGCGCTTCACCTGTCTAGCACTTGCATCTTAACGACTCGTTGCAACTTGCTGCATGCCCCAACTCAAGGTGCGACCCAGTCAAATGCCACAAACTTTACGGCCAGTTTGAAGGGCAAACGAAAATCGTTTAACTTTGATTTGGACTTTCTGATTTATTTTTCCCTATGTTGCCAAAGCGCAGGCGCTTGCCACATAAATTTTCCCTAACAGTTCCTCCTCTGATATGAACTGTAAAAACTCACCATAATTTTTAATTGTACAAATTTATGGCCTAACTGGGACTCAGACTGCGACCGGGGCGTCGTCGCCGCAGCGGCCACAGATGACGCTGTGTTTCATCCCGTTGATGGCGTTAGCGGTTCTTTTTGTCCCCCGCGCTATCTGGTTGACCATTTTACAACCGATTTATAGTTGATGAGCACTGCAGATAAATAGCTTTCGTTCCCAGGGCGGCGCTATTAAAATCAAATAAAATCAATGTTTTCTTTTTTTTTTTTAGTTTTGTTTTGTGTCCGAAAAATTCGGCATTTTAATGAATAGCCGAGCATCATAAATCAGTAATGAATATGGTCCGCAGCTTCAGCCCACGTCCACCTGGCATTGTTCGCTTGCCAATAAAATGTTATTGTAATGATGCATTTATAAAAATATAAAAATGTTTGTGTTATTTTTTTATGTTCACAGCGCGATATTTAAATTAATTTTACTATGCGCCATTCGAAATCGAACTGGAAAATCAACATGAGAACGAAATACAAATTTGAGCTCATTTGGGCCTTGCATTATACCATTGTAATGGGGACGAGGTATTTGTATTTAAAAAAAATAAACTCTTGATGCTTTAAGGTAGCACAAACAAATAATTATACAAACAAAGATACAGTTACAGACGAAAATAAATGTTTAAGATAACTTTTAAAATTTGTTCAATTGTTTACCAACAACCCAGTCTAAAGCTAGACTGGTTAATTATGTTAAGGTAACTTCCCTGTTTAACAATCTTTTTACATAAGTTCCACTTAAGTTCGCCCTTTCAGCTAATTATTTCACAAGTAGACTATAAAAACAAAGCCGCAGCCTTCAAACATTGCATTCAAGATTCAAAATGCAATTGGGTAAGATGGAAATACAATGTTTTTTTTCGTATTGTTCAAACCACAAAAATGTACTCTATCAGGCACTCTTTTTCTGTTCGCCTTGCTGACCTTGTCACAGGCAACCACCCTGGATATATGCGCAAAAAAGAAGTTTGGGTACAAAGCCATCGATCGCAGCGATCCCAAATCATACTTTCTGTGTCTAGGAATACTGGGCAAAATTTCGAACCATTGCGATGATGGATTTCAGTTCGATGGACCTGCCCAAAGATGTGTTGTTGACAGGCAGCTAAAAGCAGGGGATGGCACTTCTAATCCACAAAATGTTTTTAACATTAACCAGCAGATTACCATGTACAAGCCAATTATATTCAATATATTTGGTTCACTGTGGAAACCTTCAAAACCAACACCGCCACCAGAGAAAGGAACAACTGAAGGTTATTATATAAACGAAATCATTAATTAATGGTTAAGCCATAATCTACTTCATCGTTGACAGGCCCTCCAGAGCCCAGTTCACCATCATCGACAAGTCCAACTCCCACAGGAAGCTCGGATAGCACAGAAAGTTCTTCTTCTTTGTCAACGGATAGCACTACGGAAAGTTCTTCTTCCTCATCAACGGATAGCAGCACAGAAAGTTCTTCTTCCTCATCAACGGATAGCACTACGGAGAGCTCTTCTTCGTCTTTATCTACGGATAGCAGCACCGAAAGTTCTTCTTCCTTATCCACGGAAAGCAGCACCGAAGATTCTACTTCTTCATCAACAGATAGCAGCACCGAAAGTTCTTCTTCCTCATCAACGGATAGCACTACGGAGAGCTCTTCTTCTTTATCTACGGATAGCAGCACAGAAGATTCTACTTCTTCATCAACGGATAGCAGTACAGAAAGTTCTTCCTCATCCACGGAAAGCAGCACCGAAAGTTCTTCAACAGAAAGCACTACGGACAGTTCCTCTTCTTCATCAACGGATAGCACTACGGAGAGCTCTTCTTCTTTATCTACGGATAGCAGCACCGAAAGTTCTTCAACAGAAAGCACTACGGACAGTTCCTCTTCTTCATCAACGGAATCATCTACAGCCCCGTGCACGCAGCCTATAGAGGAAGAGGACTTTCCTTGACTTACTTAAGCTTGTAGTGCTATAATCAACATTGGTAAGGCCCAATTCTATTACTTATGTCGCTAACAGGACAATCTTGGTCTTAACTTGAAGCAAGAAATAAAAATTCCTTGAACATACCGAACAAATTCCTTAACAAACGGCGAGTTTGTTAATGATTTATTGCCAAGCCTTTCGACGCATACGGTTCAAAGTTCAGCCCCACTTCCACTTGCCGCTCTTTCATTTATTTCCACTTTGCATTGGTAATGTGCAGGCTCCACAGCTGCCTGTCGCTTCGTCGGTGTTTTAGCTAAAAAACAAATAAATGTTTCGCATAAACAACGAGACAAGCAACAAAAGCCAACAGCATCCATACAGACACACATACACGCGTACATGCTCACATAGGTGTACGAACTCACCTCCCTGCTCTATATATGTACATATATAGAAATATCAACCGGGGGCTCATATTTCAATTTCGATTTTTGAAAACGATGTGCGAGCTAAGCACAACAAACAAATGACAAAGCAGGCAAATAAACAAACAGCCAAACAGCAAATACATTCAATGCGTTTATACTATATGGAGATATACTACATATGTATAAAAGATATGTACAACAAGCGTCTGTATATGTTAATACCCTATATTGCTTGCAATGGGTATAAAGAGTGTCGTCCAATATTAAAAGATAATTCTTACAAACATATTCGTTATTGATTGAATAAACCAATTTTTTATAGGGTATCTTTGGGTGGAGCAGTCGCATCTACAGCATTCTTAGTTGTTGTTTATGTATCTCAGAGTGAGCGCGTATCTATGCATTGGACATGGGTCTGTGCTTGGGTCCGGATCTGTTGCTGTTACGGACTCTGCCTGTCGTTCGCATAAATGCAGCGAAACTTTTGCCCTTGCACATTTGATGCCAATTCCGATGCGTTGCTGCTGTTACTGCTGTTACTGCTGTTACTGCTGTTGTTGTTGCTGCCAGTGAAAATGTCCAAAAATGAGGCACAAACATGCGCATGAATTTTGTAAGGCCAACAACAACAACAACGATTGCGGCTGCGGCAGTTGCACTAACAAGTTGCCACTGCCAGGAAATGCGGCGCAAATAAATGAGGCAGTTGCAACTCGTCCCCTGGACCTGGACATGTCCGCCAATATTTTAGCCATTTGTAATTTTATACTTATATTTTGCGAAGCGTTAACAGTTGACCGCAGCTCCTCCGTAGTGACCCGGTCCGGCCACATTGGAAACTCTATATGCAACATGTGCGTTTTGGGCAGCCCCCCGAAAAATTTGGTAGCACGAGTCTTGCAGCTGTCGCTGGCCTGCGGCTCAGTGTTTGGCCAACACCTTGATAAGTCAATGCGAGACCCGTGCACCTTTCTGACTAATTGCTAGTCGGCGCTAGTTGGGCGCTACTTTCGCGCCTAGCGTTTCCCCCGCAGGCTGTAGACGGGCGGCTATTTGCATAAACATGCAAACGTGGCTAATACGCGGCGGCCAACTTCCGTCTCAAGGCCAACTGTGCCAAATGAACTATAAAGGCAGCAGAAAAACAAAACTAATACGAAACTACGAAAATTCAATTAGCAGTTGGCCGAAAAGCAACACGAAAAGGGCGTGGCCGGCTGCTAAATCTAAGCAATGGCCAAAAGGAACAGAAAAGTGGCTTCGAGCTAAGTTCCTGGCTAACTAAATGTAGTAGTTTATGAAGTGGCAACGCTGCGCTTCAGCTAGATATATATATATATATATATATATGTACGTACCTCCTGTAGTGTGGCAACAAATCGAACTTGAACTTGGAAAGCAAAAACTACCTACCGCATTTTGAGTGCGGCCCAAAAGCAGCTAACCAAAATGGTTGACGGCGCATCCGCGCCTGCGGCGGCGTCTCGCAAGTGGCGTTTTGTCAAATATTTTTGCCCAGGCTGGCTGGCAGCCATCCAGCTTCATCCTTGTTGAACTTCTTCAGCGCTCTTCACGACTTTTATTTAATGAATTTCGCAAATTTTTGAGGCAGCATCTCACGCATGCGAAAGGCGCGGAGTTCAGCAAGTTTTGCGACTGCTGCGACTGCAACTTGTCTCCGCATACACGATGTGCAAATAATTGTCTCAATTCCACGGATTCCATGATCTGCAAGTCGCAAAAAAACAGAAGAAAAAAAATAAATGGAAGAATTGAATGAGTCGCCGTCGCCATTGTCGCCGTTGTCGGTCCAGGGGCACCTGCCCAAAGATTATCGCGCCGAATGTTTAGGAACCCATGGCACATAGTCGCTGCTGCTGCTGCTTGTGCTGCTGCTGCTTAGAGGGCATTATATGCGAAACATTTGATCAGTAATGCTCAGATAGCATTTAATGTGAGAGAACATGAATATCAATGGAAACTCTATCTTAAATAGCAGGCAGACATTCTTCGAAGTAAGTTCCTATTGTCTTTCAATTTATTTGAAATGTGGAATCAATCTTGAACTTGAACTTACACGTGTGGCAAGTCAAGCAGCAGCAATTACTTTAGAGCAATGCGATTTTCTAAACTCTGGCACAATGTACGTAAATTGGCAAAGACGCGGACGATTTGGGCGCGTTCTGGCCAATGAGTTGCCAAACGCAGATGACAATGAGCTTGGCCAGCCGCGTTGGCCCTGAACGGCGGCAACAGACAACAGTTGCATTTGCCGAATCGAATGGCCTTTTGTGCGCCGCAGCTCGAACAACAACAACAATAACAACAACAGCAGCAAGAACAACAAGAAGAGAAAGAAAAAAACAATCGTCAGTCAATTGCTAAGCGATTTGGGGTATGCGCGACAGGTATGCCTATGAAATCCGGCTGGGTCTGAGCAGCAGCAAAAGATACAGATACAAATACAGCTACAGCTACAGCTTGAGTTTCAGTTCCTCAATGCTCAAGCTGAGAGCTGGCGACAATTTTGCAATTGTCTGTGCAAACAGCAGCAACAACGATGGAGGTCGTCGCATTGCTTGCATTGCCGACAATGAAAAGCGCCGCAAATTGCAACTTGCATACAAAAATCTGTTTTGGGGCTTGATAATTGCCATTCAATGGAGCTGGTCGTTGCCGGTTTCCACTTCGCTTGGCTGGAGGTTAAACTCATTTAATTGTTGTCGCTACTGTGTTTACTCGCCGCTTTCCACCTTGAACCTGAAACTCAACTGAACCAGCAGCTGAACGTCTTGGCCCAAAAGGTCTGAGCCCGGTGCGTGGGCAGCTTCAATTACGCGCTGTTACAGGCCCGCCCGCTGCGAACGGGAACGCGGCTCATGCTTCAGTGAGCAGTGGCAGTCAAAAAAACAAAAAAAACAAACCTAATTAATAAATTAATTATGCCATTACAATAATACACAAACACATACACACACACACACACACAGGGAGAGAAACCCCTGGGTAGAGACTCACGCACTTTAATTATGAATATTTTCATGCTGAAATATGCATGCACTTGTTGTTGTTGTTGTTGTTTGTTGTTGTTGTTGGTGCTGCGGGAGTTGACTTAATTAGCCACCCAGTGCGGTAGTGCAGCCCCGACGGGGTCCAAGACGAAGTCGAAGTCGAAGTCGGATTTGAGCTGCCACCACTGACATGTGCAGCAGGTTGCCCTCCTGACATGAACTTTAGCCGAGTTGTTTTTGGCAGCTAATTAGTGAAATTTGAATACATTATTACTGTTACTAAGACAATTTAATGGGAATTCACGTAACATATTCTCGATTTGCGGCATAGAAGGAAGTGAATGCACTCAGGCATAGGCATAGGCATATGAGTATGAATATGCGGCTGGTGCGATAGAGATAGTGTGCATTTGATTTGAATTTTATTCTCATGTTAACAGTTCTATTATCCTTGTGGCTGTATCTGCTGTCCGGCCAGAGTCCGTCCGTTGCCGTTGCCCCAGACCGAAAGCCGATGATAAATCGCGCCATTTACGTGTGTGCGCCCAGGTAAATATATCAGCTAGGCAAGGTCATAAATATTAATTGTGTTTTCGGGGCCCGGTCTGGGGCTGAAGCTGAGGCTGGCGCTGTGGTTGCGGCCGGGGCTGGAATTGTGGCATGGTTCAGGAACTGGAACTGCCTTTAATTTTGCATGTCTCGCCTGTTATGTTTGCCCGTGGCGAGTGTTTGTTGTTGTTGTTGTTGTTGTTGTTGTTGTTGTTGCTGGTTGTTGCCATTATCAATCGATCGAACGCGAGCTGCATTTGCTTAGCGGCTAGCCAAACTCCACAGCGAATCAATAACAACAACAACAAAGACAATCACAACAACAACTTGCCAATATTGTTAATAAATATTCCAGATTGCAGTCGTACAGTGTGTTCTACGAGCATATGCAAGATGCCCAACTGATACCCTGTATAATAGTAAAAAGGAATATTAGTCTGGGAAAAGCTTAAACAAAATATATAAATCATATTAAATATGTAGAGGAGATACTTCTATTTAATTCCATTATCTAAAGACTTGATAAATCGACTTTATGTGCAAACTTTGTCTCTTAATAGTTTAAACAAGCTGCCAGCCAATAGAGCACAAGACAAGGAAGAAGAAGAAGAGGAACAAGAAGCAGCGTTGCAATAGAAAATGCTTTTTGGTGGCAGCAGCAGCAGCAGCAGCAGCAGCTCCAACGAGTGGCCTGGAGTTAGGAGTCGGGTTTGAGTTATTCATAAGCGTGGCGCTGCTGTGATTAATATCCAAGGAATGCAGTTTATTGTTGCGCGACGACGACGCAGAGGGCAGAGGCGTGCCAAAAAAGCGACACATGCCTGAGAGAGAGAGATAGAGAGAGAGAGAGGGAGAGAGAGAGACAGAACAGGCTGATGGCAGGTGGGGTGAAGGGGCAGACAGAATCATACGCTTAACTGTGGGCCGCAACGCAAATTTGTGTGCATTATTTTTTGGTTGCCGCAAAGCGTTTTTCTCGGCTATTTTAGCTCAGTTATAAATTACGACGGCCATAGGCTACGTGTGTATGGGATTGGGTATGTATGATTGTGTGTGTGTGTGTTGCTTGCATAATCTGTATGCTGAAATCTTTTGGCATCCACTTGCGCATATGCAGACAGCCAGAGTACAGCAAGTGAGCCGCAATGCCCGCCAAGTGCAGCTATGTGCAGCTCCAGACTCGGCACCCAGATCCAGCTCCAGCTCCAGCTCCAACTCCCAACTCCAGCTCCAGTCCCGTCTCTAGAACAATAGCCCGGTCGCGCACAATGGAGCCGCGCAGGCAACAGAGCAGCGGAGCAGCGGAGCAGCGTAGCTGGAACTGAATGGCCGCCACTCTCATAATAGAGTCATAAAATTTTAGTGCGCCGCTTGGCTAAGCCCTCTCTCCCGTACAACCCCCCGTGGCGCCAAGTAGCACAAGAGTATCCGCATCCACAACCACAACCACATCCACATCCACAGACAAGTCCAAGTCCAAGTTCAACTCAAAGTCGTTTCGCTTTGTTGGCCATTGTCCCGGCCATTTACTCGGACCATAGAAATATATAATTGTGATTAATTATACGACATAAAAATGTTTTAGATTCAACATTTTGATGCATTTATTAACCGAAAAATCACTTGAAATGAGCGCTTTTTAAACATTGTATTGCGCCCCCCGGGAACGAACAATGGCCGAGAGAGCATTTTCTGACTGTTGAATGTTTGCCGATGGTCGATGGCCTTTATGTGGATAGCGCAGATCTATTATCAGTTGTAATAAAAGTTTACTTTTCGTTCGGTTCTTTTCGGGGCGTTCCCCAAACATGGCTAAGAGCTTCGGCAGCCGGGCTTAAAGGCATGCCAAGCACACTTTGGCCTATCATCATGAATACTTTGAATACATTGAATTATTTTTAATAAACATAAACGTAAACAAGTAGTTGAGTAACTTTATGATCCTATCAGATAGCTGATCAAACGCAGACCTTAGATGCCTTTGCTCTTTGAGAAAAACTTAATTGAGTTCATCGAGCATTCGACATAGTTCCCGACTCTGAATCTTTGACTGAAGACGACAATGGTGAACTTGGAGCAGCGGCTTCGTTATCACACAACATGCCAGCACATGGGAATTGTTGGGCTCCCTGCTGCAGATGCCGCCTAAAACAATGAATGAGGACAACAACAAAAGCAACAACAATTCATCGATTGCGACTGCAACTGCAACAGCGACTGCAACTGCGACTGCAACTGTGGCTGTTGTAGCATTTCATGCCCATCAAATGCATTGACATTGAACAATTGCGCGTAATGTTGTCGTACACTTGACAAGCGCGCAAATTGTAGTGCTACCTGCGCCAGCTAACAGATACCTAGCTAGCCAGGTAACTGCCGTCTCTGTTAGCCTGTTGCCGGTTGCCTGTTGCCTGTTGCCTGTTGCCTGTTGCCTATTGGCCAGCCAAAGCGAAAGCTCGAATCGCGATCAGCGCTTTGTCTAGCCACATACATATAAAATAAAAGCCCCAACAAAGAACAGTTAGCAGCGGATTGACAGAGCTTGAATACCCTTACCAACTATCTATCTACAAAAATAATAAAGATTAATCAGCTATATTTTAACTACTACTTGCAGTTACTACAACTTAACAAAATTTCATTTATTTAATTTCTTACACCTCTCTTGACATATTCATAAAACTCTTCGCAAGTGTATAAAAAATCAACAAGTTGGACAGAATTTGATGGAAATTGGCAGAGTTGTCCGTCGCTGATTGTTTGAGTATGTTGCGGGCCTAATGAAGCGACGACATTTGCCAAGAGCCAGAGCCTGGACAAGTCACAAACGGATCCGACATGTCAGCTCGGCATTGGCCATTTGCCAAATATGCAGCGACAAGTAACCGCTAAATGCTATCCAGATTAATAAGCGCAGTGTGTGGGTGATGCTATCATCAATTGTGGCTCGAATTGAGTTCGGGCCGACAGATAGCAAAAGTCAAAAGTCATTTGGCCACGTTCTAAAGCCCCAGCAACGCTGCGTACCAAATTTGGCCAAGGCAATATTTTGCAAGCCGTTAAAGATTTGCACTGCCAACTGTAAAATGCATTTTTGTGCGCCTTAAATGGACCGCGGAAAAAGTAAGCAAAACGCACGATAAAAAGTGCAAACTTGGCTGCCACTGTGGGTAAACGTGGCCAACTGTTTGGCTGTCTGCAGACTGCCAATATATATATTTTCAATGCAGAAATTCTCGTTATGGTTTCTATCTACATGTATATACATATATACATATTACTTATGAGTATATATATATGCAAAAGAAACTGCGTATTAACTATAAGAGAGTTGCTTTGTAATTTTCCATTTTAAGACCATAACAATGATTAGAGCCTGCGTGCAGCTGGAAAAATCTACTATGTGGGCGTTACAATGCCATTTAAATAGTCAGGGCTACAAAGAGAAAACTAGAGAGATCTGAAATCATTTCTATATAAAGTTATATAGCTCAACAAAAGTTATAAATATATATGACTCTTATGGTTCATGAGGAGTAGTTTTCCAGGTTCTTTGGGCTTGCAACCCTGTAAACTAGACTATAAAAGCAAGGAATACGCAATTGTCAGTATAAAAAGAGCTTTTCCAATGTGGGCCATTAACAATTTGTGGAATATTGGCTGGTCCTGCACCACAAGACGCATCCGAAGCACACGTCCACGCATAACAATCGCTTGCATCTCATGTAAGGCGCTTAAATCAACAGAAAATGTTCTTGATTGGTGGCTTACGTAACTGCTGCTTCAGTGTCCTGTGGAATTTTTCGAACAAGCAGCAGCGCCTTTTGCCCATGCGAAGGCTTTGGCATATTTTTATTTTATTTCGGATCAACATTTTCTTCAGCTCGCTGCTGTGTCCGCTGTGGACTTGGGTCAGGACATGCTGCAGATGATTGGGGTTTGTTTTACTCTTTACTTTTACTTCAACATTTTACAGCGCTCATTTGCAGACTTTTTACTTGGCATTCAAGTGGCACTACTTATACTTTTACATGGACGACATTGATGGGCTTATCAACGAGCTGAAAACTTCCCACTGCGAGCCCAAAGTGGGCTTGGCCTTGCCGATCATTCGCACCGAGCAGCGCTGGTTCTTCTTGGGCATATGTTGGCACCTTGGCATATTCCTGTTCTGGATCCTGGTTGCTAAGCAGCCGCTGTGGACCAACCAGAAGCTGCCCTTCCATGCGGTCTATGCCTTTCAGTTTCACGACCCCTCCAAGCATCCTTACGCATACGCTCTTGTCTACCTTTGGCAATGCTTTGTCCTGTTCTACAACGTGGCATGCTTTCTATACGCCGATCTTTATGCTTCCAATTCTTTCGCTGAACTGAATACATTTGCCAAGCTGTGCAACGGGGATGAGCAACTGTTTCGTGCCGAGTTGGGTCGTTGGATTACTTTTCACCAAAGGATTATCGGGTGAGCTCTCATGCAAAAGTCTTTACTCCGACTACTCCTTTGATTATGCAGTTGATAACTCTGTTTCTGATGATCTCCCTGTCAACATTCGATGCACTTGTGGCCAGCCACGAGCCCACTCTGGCAGCCAGATTTGTCATCTTCATGTTGTTCTCCTTTTGCCATCTCTCATACTGGTGCATCTTTGGCGACCTGGTCACCGAGCAGTCTCAGCAAGTGGCCCACAGCGCCTACGACGCATACGAATGGTCACCAAAGTCTTTGGTTATCCAGCGGGATATCATCTTTATCATTCATCGCGTTCAGATGGCACTCTATTTGGCTCCCAGCCCTTTTCCGCCCTTCAATTTGCTCAGTTACTAACTGATCTTGATCTATTTGCCAGATACTCAAACAGTGCTGCTGGAGAGTCTGAACTGAGTAGACTCAATGAATAAAGGTACTACTACTAAGAATCCCTAAGTTTAGCTCATTCGCCAAAAGGTAATTTCTGGCAAAGAGTCTTAATCGCTGCTCATAAAGCAATCCAAGCTACTTGACTGCTCTGATGCATCCTCGTCCAGGAACCAAACTGGCAGACGGTTCAGTTTGGTAGCCGGGGCCACAAAACTATTTACGTTTACAAAATTATGTTGTACTCTGGCATTTTTATCAATAATTTCAGTTTGGCCAAAAGAAAGTTCCGCAACGAGGTTGCATTTTATGCATGCGACCCCGTAAGGTCGCCTCGACAACAACGGCAGCGGCCGTCGATCCAGCTTCGAGCCAGGTCCAATAACTGTGCTCATAAATTGCAATTGTGTGGAACGTGGGGAGCTTGTTGTACTTGCTGCAAGCTGGTTTGGTCTGTTCTCCCTTGCCCCTGTTGCTGCTGCTGTTGCTGCTGCTGCTGCTGCTGCTTGGCTGCTCCGTCATTAGCTTGATTGAATCTTATTGTTGGCAATTAACCTTCGCAGCTATGAGGCCAAGCAGCAACAACAGCAGCAGCTGCTGCAGCAGCAATTCCGCTGCACATCCTGGCAATCATCCGTGGGTAATAACTTCATTTGCCACGACGCGCATGACACATGACACAACATGTCATCTGCTTATGCCAAAACTAATTGCCAGCGACAAGTCGCCGGCCTCAATTAATTAGCAAACGCTAACTGCGGACTAGTCCAAAGCCGAAGCAACTTTGCAGTCGCATTTGCATGCGCACGTAACGAGAAGGAGCTGCCGGGGATCGGGAACACACAATCATGACGTGCCGTGGCAACAAGTAAGCAGAAAAAAAAAAACGTAAAAAGTAAAAAGTAAAAAGCTCGCATATTGTACACCGAATTTCACTTAGGAGCAAGGAGCGCCAATCTCCGCTAGGCACAGCAGACAGCCGACAGTAAACGATGGCTAAGTCGAACAGCAAACGATTTGTCAGCAGACAGCAGCTCTGCTGCAGCTCATTTAAGACTCCACTTCCTACTTACGTTTGAATATTCGCAGTCGCAATTCGCAATTGCATTTCGCCAGTGTTTACTTACTTAGCACAGTTTGCCCCTTACACTCCTGCAACCGCAAATGCAACAGCAACGGCTAACCACAACCGCAACTGCAACCACAGCCTCCGCCTCAACCACATCGCATGCAGATGCAGATGCAGCGCCTTTGTCATGACATGACAGCAGCCTAATTCATCATTATGGGTACACGGCTTCAGCTGGCTTCAGCATTGGAGCTGAATGAGAGTTTTGTCGCGACTTTCGCTCGTTCCAGACGTTCCAGTTGCCCCTCTCCAACTGCAACATCTGTGCAGGCGATCTTGTTAGACGGCGTGCCCGTGCCCGTGCCCGTGCCCGTGCCTAGCCTGATTCCATGCTCCGCCAGTGATTCATTCATGCGCAGTAGTTGGATTTTTCGCTTGCATGCAGCTGACAATGATGATAATAATGATGATGCATGTGGCTGCAGTTCGACAAGCATTGCGATCATGAGAGGGGAGTGCAAAGTGCACTGTCGATAGCCTGATGATTCGCCTGTCGGCATCAACGACGACGACGACGACGACGACGACGACGACTACGACTCCAACTCCAACTTCGACTCCGACTCCGACGACGACGACATTATCGTCAGCTTGCAGTCAGAAGTCAGAGATGTCAGTCGAGAGCTTCAGCTCCTCTCTGTACTTCTTATCCGACATTGTATCTCTCAGTGTGGGCTTGCCGAAAGCAATGGAAAGTTATTGAAAGCCTGTAAGCCTGTCAATCTATTGTATCTTGCTTTCCCAAATATACATATTGCTACAGCTCTATGCTTGCATCGGGTTCAGCTTTGATGGCGTAATAAATCAATTCAATTGAGCCGAAATCTTTAAGTAATTAAACCTTTCAAGTTAATGATAAACCATTTTAATTGGTTTACGGAAAACAAACAATTCCATGAACCCAGTGGGTCAAAGTTGCATTGGATCACTTCAACTATTCAACTGGCAATTAGGTGTGATTTGAGAAGTTTATTCCGTGACAGTTAATTCATTTTTTCATTTGTTTGATAACAAATTTGAATCTATGTATTTTGACAATCATTCAATAGTCCTGATAACAATAGCTCATAGCTACCAAAGAAAAAAATATATATATTCATGACTCTAACAGTTAACAAGTTGTTTATCTTACAAAAAAAATAGTTTTAGTTTTCTTTAGCCTTCATGCGCCAATTCCCGCGACATAAAAAGGTGTCAACTCTTTAGTTGGGCGAACTCCTTAATCATTGGAGCGTATAGCGCAAATGCCATGCACGACTTCATTATGAGGCAGCCTCATATGCATCATCAACGTCACTCTCATTGCTTATTGGTGGCAGCTGCAACCGGCACCCAATCCATGGATTAGCTCGTGACATGGGGTTTAGACTTGAACTGGGCTCGATTGGTCGCCAAACTTCTGATTAGTTTTTCTTTAAACTTTCGTTTTGGCTGCTCATCAAGCGCACTGAAAATGCACGAAAATGTGCCTCAAATTTGTTTGCCAGGCCAAACTGGCAGACATGGACGAAGCACATGGAGCGTCCATTAAATTCCTGGCCGGTTGTCGCTAATGAAGTCATAAAACCGCATGACATTTTCGCTACCTCCACAGGAAAGCCCCCACGAAAAACAGATCTCACTTTTTTCTTCTCTTTAGTTGTTTATTTTTTTTTTGTTTGTTTTTTTTTTTTTGTGTCAGACGATCCTGTTGTGTTGTGTTCAGTTGTGTTGTATTGGGGCGCTGTCGTACACACAATTGTCTGGTCGAGAGGATTGTTGTCCAGGTCCAGTCGGTTCAATCGTTCCAATATGCAAATGGACCTCCGCCCGCTGCCACCCACAGACAGAGCGACGACATCAACCAAATGCCACAGCAGCAACGAGCACCAGCACCAGGAGAACTGAGTCGACGACGACGACGACGATCCATATGTCCATATGTTCATATCGGCCATGAGATCTCTCGCTTTCGATTGGCTTTACGACGTCGTGGCTCAGAAGACACAGACGGAGACTGGAACGGAACGGAAAGGAACGGGATGGTGATGGGGGATGGTGATGGTGATGGTGATGAGGATGGGGATGGGGATGGGATGGGTTGGGGGAACTTTGGCCAATCTGGCTGCGCTTTATTTTTCGGCTCGGCTTTATCTTGCCAACTGATTTTTTGTGCATTTCATTTCGGTCGCTTCGTGCCGCAAATATGCAAAAATTGTGGCAATCCGAGAGGAGCGAACGGGGCGAACTGAGCTACACGTCCGTGGCACACGTTTCGAGGGCCTTTCGTGTCATAAATGGCATAAATATTCCATCTTGACCGGGCAACCTAAATATTTTCTCCGCACTCTCCCGACCAGGCCCGGACCGTCCCCTTCTTGTGGACTGTCATTGATTATGCGCCGTACCAGAAAAATTATAACAATGTGCGATGCAAAACTTTCACTTTTCAGTTAGCAGCAGATCTGAAAATGAAATTAAATCGTTTTTCATTTTTATGTCTTTTGGGCATTATGAATGTTGAATGTTGAATGTTGAATGTTGAATGTTGACTGTTGGCTGGCAGCTAAGTTTATGGCAGGTCCGGGTTGGCCTCAAGAAAAACAATAAAGAACAGAGCTTTAAATGGCTGCGCCGAGAATTTAAAACCCTTGCCAGCAATAAATCCCTAATGCAGTAAACTAATCCGGTGGAATCCCACACAACTGGCTAGAAATCGACCGCAAGCCATTAAAAATTAAATGAATGCATTCAATTTATTAATGGATTATTCATTGCAACAAATTGCAATTTGCCAAATAGTTTTCAAATAAAAACAATGCAATTTAATTTTATTCTCATTTATTTGTTTCATTTTATTATTTCTTTTATGGTTTATTTTGTTTTTTGTTTTTGTTTTTGTTTTTGTTTTTTCTTGATTACTTTTTTGCTTTTCAGTTTGTTTGCTGTGTGTGCCTAAATTATTTTCGCACAATTTAATGAATTTGCCGTGAAAAGTAATATTTGTTTGAGTTTTTCTTTTTGTTTTGGATTTCGTTTACAATTGCCCGTTTGTCCACATAATTAGTTAGGCTATATGCTAAATTGGAACATTTCGAGTTGCATTTAGTAGTTGAATTTGCGCTTGCTATTTATTTAAGTTGATGTTTGAGTTATTCATTATAGTTGCTAATTAACATTATCATATATATTGTTTTTGTTTTCGTTATTGTTATGATGTGAAATGTGCATTTAATGAATAAATATTTAAAATACAATATTGCAGTTGTGTTTTTTTTTTTGTTTCGCTTCTAAAACTAATTAATGCACAAAATGCATTAAAACTAAGCATAATATATATTTAATCGAGTTATTAGCTGAAAGTTGTCAAACATTTAATTTTATCTGTGTTTTCGTTTAAGTACTAAATAGTTTGTACATAGCAACATTATGACTTAAATGACTAGTCTTTGGTTGTTGTAAATTGTTGTGTTTCTTATAGTTGTCTTAAATATTGTATAAAAAAAAAATAAAAAAAATTGAACTTTAAAGAGGAATGTTCTGTTTGCCATTTATGCCTAATACAATAAATGCCGTACATATATAATATTAAATCTTAAGTTCAAGTAACTTTTTGCTGCGTATTAATTGCTAATTGGAGCAAACATTTGCAAAATTGCAAATAAGTACATATTTATTTACAGTGTATTTACAATGGCAGAGTTATTTGTTGATTGTTGTTTTAAGTACTTTTATGTTGTTGCTGTTGTTGTTGTTGCAGCTATTTGTGGTTTGAGCTTATTTGATATGCATGACATGAAATTGTTATTTGCTTTTATTGAATGCAAGTTGAAATGTTTAATGTTACTTTTGTTTGGGGATTATTACGAGTTCTTTAAAGAGTATTTCTAACTGGGCAACACATTTGCCTTTTTGGAAAGATAAGGACTTCGGCGGACCATGGCCCAAAGAAATGTTTCCAATATTTGCAAAGCTTTTGTTTTGAGCTTAAGTTCCTATTTGTTTTTGTTTTTGTTTTTGTTTTTGTTTTTGTTTTTGTTTTTGTTTTTGTTTTTGTTCTTGTTTTTGTTTTTGCGTTCTGCTTCTTTCCTTTTTGCCATGGCAATCTAAACTATTTGCTTTTGTAATTACAAAACAAGAGGAATGAAGTGAAAAGCCACAAAGTTTTGTGCCATTTGCAGCCGAGAACATGCCAGCAAACACAGAGCCATACAAGCAGATACCAGTTAACACACACTCACACACACACACACACACACACACACATACGCACACTATGACAATAGCTTTAAACGAAAATATCTATTTAGAGCAAAAAGAACACAATTTGTAACATTTGAATTGCTCTGGTTCGACCTATAAATACCCTGTACGCAAACAAGGCATCATCACAGTAAAGTAGAAGAAAAAAAAAAAAAAAACAGCAGCTATTCTATTCTATATGTATGGTTAGATATATAACTAGATTAAGCTATAAAACGTATTGTTTCTATTCGAGTCCAATAAACTGTTGTTGTCAATATAACCTGTCTCCATGCTCCGCTCCGACATGTGTGGCACATATAGGATTTGAAAGGTACACACACACACATAAGAGACACACACTTTAACAACGATTTAAACTTGTGGCATCATCGACAGACGCGGCAGTTGCCGGTTGCCAGTTGCCAGTTGCCAGTTGCCAGTTTCGAAAAGCTGGAAACAAAAAGCACGCCCTTTATTTGCTTTAATCTGACAAAATCCCTGTACTAATGCCGAACGGCAATAAAGGATAAAACGTGCAAGGCATGTAAAGAGCATGCTGCCACATAACCCGCCATCAGCGGGCCCCTCCATCTTCCGACCCAGCCCCTCGATGTCTGGGTGTCGGTTTTTGGTTTTGTTGGCTGCTTCGATAGTTTGCACAACGGAAGTGGAAGTGACACTAAATTCGTTTCGGTTTTCCCAATTGGAGACACAGACACAACACATACACACACGCACCCAAGCACACAAGCACACAACAGTGGCTGTCAGTCAGACACTGAAGTGAATCCTTGGCCGCTTATGGACTGGTACGCTGGCTGACACCGAGCAAAAATAAACTTCAGAGAATGTTACGTGTAATCCTTTTTATGATCTGCACCAGAATTTGTGCGCCGCATTTTAAGCAGCCCGGGCTGCCGCTTCGCCGAGTTGGCGACTTGCCGCACACATGTTGCTGCAACATGTTGCCGTGCAACATGTCACTGCCAGATCCAGCCGCTGCTCAGGCTGCGCCGCCTCTGACGCGCCCAAGCGCAGCTCGCGGCTACCTCTCAGCTGGCGACCACCATGGTGGTGGCCTGCGGCCAGTGGCTGCCGCTGGCCTCGTTCCCACCCGGCGACGACGTGACCGACGACACCGAGTTGGCGTTAGAGTTGGAGTTGGAGTTCGAATTGGAATTGGAATTGGAATTGGAGCTGCCGTGCAGCTGCACATGCTGCGGCTGATGGTACTCGGGCTCCTCGTACGCGGCATCCTCGTCGCAGTCATGCGGGTAATGCGGCTGGGGCAACGGCAGCGGCAACGGCAACGGCGGCGGCGGTGCGTGATGATGATGATATGGATGAAAGTATTGCGACGGCTGTTGCTGATGCTGTTGCTGATGTTGTTGATGCTGTTGCTGATGCAGCTGCAGCTGCTGTTGCTGTTGGTTTGGCGGTGCGCTGCCTGCCACCGATGGCGACACGGCCAGCATTGGAGCAGCTGAGGCCGCGAGCGTGGGCGGCATGGGCAGCGGCAACGGCAACGGCAGCGGTTGCAGACCGCGTATGCTGTCGGCCGGGTGAGCTGTGTAAATATTGCTGCGTCTCAGATGATTGTTGTTGTTGTTGTGGGCACTGCTGCCGGCACTTGGCGCACCGCCGCCGCCAGCGGCGCCCGCGCCATTGCCATGGGCGCGTTTGTTGCGCGACCACCACTGCACATGTGTGTCTGCAACGAAGGAATGGGGCAAGGATGCACAAAACTGACTTGGCGCAAAGTGGGCCCAAGATTGCTAAAGGGATCAACACTCACCGTTGCGATTATTGGAGGACTTCTTGCGGCGACAACGCACCACGGCAATCATGATGATGGCGCCGAGCAGCGCCGACAGCACCGACACAATGATCAATGTCAACGGCCAGCCCAGTTCCGTGGCCTTTTCTGCAGGACATAAGACAAGACAAGACAAGACAAGACAGGAAGAAAGCGTAAGGACTCGGTTAGCAAGCACAGTTGGAGAGAAATTATTGGGCTGATTGTCTGTTTGCTTACCTATCGTGCCCTCGAACATGAATGTGCTCTTGGTGGGCATGGCCCAGGAGCATAAATCACATGTGGTTAGGCCATCGCTCAGCACGGGCTCGTCCACAAAGAAGGGCGGTCGGGGTGGCGGCGGAACGAAGCGTCCGTTCCAGAGGCCCTGCTCGCTGGCATCGAAGGCCATTGGCGAGCCAAACAAATCGTCATCGTCATCGAAGATGTCGAATGTCACATCCCCAAAGCTGCTCAAATCCTCCGCCGAGCTGGCCACCAAGCTCTCGATGCGCGGTGGACTGAATGTGGGCAGGGCGGGCGAGTCGACGTCTGCGGATGTCGATGCCGATGTCGATGCGGATGCGGATGCGGATGCGGATGCGACTTGATTTACAATGTAACTAAGACGCGCATCGTTGCCAGGCAGGAAACTGACCATTGTCGTCGACGTCGTCCTGGCGCTGGCGCTGGAGCTTGAGCTGGCGCTGATGTTGGCAATTGATGGCATGCTGGGTGCAGAAGGAAAGAGTCCAAAGGGGCTTGTTTCAGATTTGTTTGGTTTGCTGACCAATCCTTTGACTGCGCTGTTTGCTAGTTATCGCTGATGTCTATTGCAGCTGCCATTTGCACATTTCGAACGGATTTGCGCCAGCTTCGCGACAGCTTCAAAATGGCCTAAAAGAGTAGAAAGCGAGAAGGAGAGAAACGATATGTTAGTCGGGCCAATTAAAGTCTTAATTGTGCTGTCAATATGAAGGCTTTCACATTTCTCATATAGCTCGACTAAGCCTAAGCTCAGCTGCCGCTAATCCTGGCCAACTTTGGCTGCGACTGGAATTGGCATTGGCCTCATGCATCACATGCCACAGCCACGTCAGCAATCGTTTTTCAATGACTGTTCTGTACCTATTTCCAATTTGTTTGCCCCAACTTTTGGCATGCCACCAGAAGTATCTCACAGATACAAGCTATACACGTGCAGTTCTCAATCACCTCATCCTTCTGCTGCTGCTGCTGTTGCTGTATCTTTTCAGCTGGAAATTGAATTTTTGAGCAGCACTGGCAGCTCTCTCAGCACAGCTCTTAGCTACTCCCCACATCGCACATGGCAAACGTTCCTAACGAGAATTGACAGCTTGACAGTTTGATATCAGTCTGAAAGTCAGCATTAGTTACAGTTGTTGTTCTTGCTGTTGTTGTTCTCCCTCTTTCCCTTCGCGTCGCTCTGCTCGAATTTGCTTTATTAAAAACAACCAGGACCAGGACCAACTCTCTTGAATAAGCGAACTCAATTTGCGAATCGTTGTGAAACAATAATCATGATAAATTAACACTAATTTGCAAGCGACAAGTGCTGCATTTCTATTCGACTCCATTCGCAGGCGAAAGGCAAATCAGTGGCTCTGTCTAGGGAGGGGTCACAAGAACAAGTGTGGTATTTCATAAGTGCTTGCTAAACAAGCTAATGAATGGATGAGAACAGGCAAACATTGCGTGGGAATTCCAAAGTTCATCAAAATAGTTTACTTTTGTTAAAGACATCTCTTTTTAATTAAGAACAGGGTATATCACTGTCACCCATCAGCTACCCCCTTTCGGTGAACGCCTCTGTGCGAAAGACAGCAACCGGTGCCATCCACTGAATCATTCGGCACGTTTCGGGCATTAGCAGTCCGGACATTCGCCGAACTTCAACGCCAAATGAAAAATGCAACTTCAGGTGAGGTCTGGTTACCTTCCCCCCACCCCTATTTTCCACCCAAAACAAACTACCGTTGTTGCACTTGGCACACCCCGTCCGTACGTATCTAGGTGTAGTTACATGTAGAAGCTGCAAAGTTTTCACGTGGCAAATGGTTAAATAATATTTTCGCCAATGGCTGCAACTGCAACCGAACTCCGAGGCTCGCACAAAAGGCCAAATGTGGGCCGAGCTGGTGGTGGAATTGAGTGGAGTAAACGATATTTAGTCATTCTCGAAAATGAGAAAACGTGATGCGCATAAATTGACGCGACTCTGTCGGAGAAAGAGGAAAGAATTTTCGCTTCACGCAAGCAACTGCGAATGCGAATGCGAATCCGAATACAAATGTGAATCTTTGTGAATGAATGAACACACACACACAGTTCAACACACACACAGTTGAGCTGGAGTTGAGTACCTGGTCTAAAACGGGTTGCGTTTACTCCTTGCTGGCCGTGTGGGTGGCTGCGATTCTTCTTCTTATTCGGCTGCTTCTGCAGCTTTTGTGCGACTACGTTGACGTCGGCTATTAATAAATTTATTTCGCTGCCTGCTTCAAATAAATTGTAAAGTCACGTGAGTTTCTTTCTTTCGTTCTTGTCGTTTTGTTTGATTTGCCTTTGCTTTGATGGCGGCAGTCGCTGTCGAGTGGCTTTGGCCGGGCAATGTTGCGACAGCTGTCAGCTGCCAGTTGCCCCAGCTGTGCGGCAGTTGCCACATGCCGCCAAGTGCGTGGGCGTCCTCCAATGTCCAAAACGTCTTCAATTTCAATCGTTTTTCGTTTTTGGCGGATTCGTGCCTCGGGCGGCAACCGGCTGCCAGCGAATGTTTGCCAATTGAATGGAGCCGGCACAACGCCCACCAAAAACAAAAATAACACAATGTAACTGTACGTATGACAATGCACAACAACAACAACAATAACCATTCGTTAAATTGTTGTTGCCAGAAAAGCAATTACACATGTCCTACGATTGCCGCCTCGCTGTATGCTTTGTATTTTGTATTTGTGCTCATATTTAAACACAAGCACACACCAACACACACGCACGCACACACAGATACAGCTTTTTAATTAGTTCAAATGTTTGAACATTATTTTCGCTTATACATATATTTCGCATATTTTTATTTGCCCTGTGTGTAAATATAAATGGGGCCATACATATTGAAATTTAATACGATATGAAGCCAAGCGGCACATGGCACCACACAACCACCACGCACCCACCACCACTGACACACAACACACACAGCAAACACAAACACACATCCACCCACACAGATTCGCCCTGCTCATAACTATGCCAACATGCCACACAATAAGTACATAAACATGGGCTATTGCCAAATGTTTACAATGCGAGTTGGCTTTTAATTTAATTCGGGATTTCACTGGGAATTGCGAAATAGGCACGCAGATAAAACGATCATAAATATGTACTTCAATTTGACCCACTAAGTTTCACAATTCACAATTCGGTTAATGAAATTTAAGAAAAACTTGTTTAAAGCGGAGAAGAGGAAACAACTCAGTTTTTAAAGCAACTAAATCAACTGATAAACGTAGAAATATTCCAGTCGTAAAAATTTACTGAACCTGCATGTATTTAATAAAAAATCTTTCGAAAGTTTAGATAGATAAAACTCGGAACGGGATTAGACAATGGTAAAGCTAAGCTCATAAATGGAACATCAAACTCGTTAATAGATTCATGCGATACCAGCTGAAATGGCCTGTTAATGTGGTCTAAAGCATGTTTTTTTGGCAAATCAAAGCACTGATTAACCATAAAAACCGAATTAATCTTTTCTATTTATTCATTTTCCCACGAACAGCCATCAGATAATATTATATAATGGAGCGCCAAATTTGTGTCCATCAACGAATAAAAACAAAATAGAAAAAAGCCCGGCCAAGGATGCGTAGGCCGAGCACACAAAGTTGGCCAGGACATAAGGACTGACACCCACAATCAAATTTGATTTCACTTGCTGTCAGTTTGTCTGGCCAGTCTGGCATTTTAAAGCATAGGCGAAGGATGTTCATGTTTTGGGCACAAAACGTGTCTTGAATATCTTCTGCTTCTTCTTCCTCTTCTTCGTTTTCTTTCTGATTTTGTTGTAGTTGTACTTATTTATTTTTGCTGGAACTTTTGGTCTGTGGGCGAGTCATCAACTGAATTCCCATGGAATGAAACAACAGCAAAAAGGACCACAAATGTTGTTGTTGTTGCTGTAGGTTATGGGCGCTTGCAAAGGAGCAGGAGCTGGCAGTCGGGCTAGCCATAATTTGCACTAATAATGAAGCAACTGGGAAATGTAGTCTGCCTGCCTGTCATGGCTGATGGCTGGACAAAAGGCAGGAGTAAAAGTCCACATTGTTGTTCTCGGCTTGTCCTGGTCCCGGCCTGGCCTAGTGTGGTAGGTAATGGCACAGCTTTTGCGCCAAAGTAATTGAGTTAACTAGCAAAAATATAATAGCATTGCATGACACTGACTCGAAAGAGTCAGGTAGCGAGAGCGACAGAGACAGATAGATGGCCAGACGGCCACGTGACAGGCAGCCAGATAAGAGCAGGCAGTTCCAAAGACAATGACAAACGGGGATAAACTTTCGGATAGTCGGAGGCCGAGACAAACGAATGCATGAAAATTGAAATTTTATTCAAATGCCAAAGCGATAAAATAGCCAAACTCGACCAAAAAGATAGATTTACATTAATTATGAGCGAGAAAAGTAGAAAAAAAGAACAACAACGAAAGAGAGCGAGACAGATTGAAAACTAGAGAGAAAAAAATGTCATCGAATAAAATCAAGGAATAGACTCAAGTAGTTGTTGTTGTTGTTGGTGCTGTTGTTGTTGTTGTTGTTGCACTGGCTCGAGTGGCATTTCCAAAGCAAATTAGTTGATTTGTATGCAGCTGTGGCTCGGCTGGGCATGAAAAACTAATAGAGTTGTATAACAAGTTGGGCCCAGTCACCGGAAAAACTGGAAAAAGAAATCGTCGGCGAGGAGGCACTTCGACAACTGATAAACTCGGCGTTTTATTGCCAATTCAAATTCAAATTCAAATTCAAATCAATGAAGGGCAAACGAAATTCGGTTATTTATGGTTGTCGCACAGCGAAACTACAGATCGATCGATCGATCGATCGGTCGATCTATCGGTTGTTAGTGTTTTCAACATATGCATAACATTGATAAACGAAGCTAATGAACCAAGAGACAAAACCACTTGATCATGACGACTCGAACATGACGGGGCAATGCCAATAGAAAGAGGCTCGAGCTCAGATTAGATAAGCTGCTTGAATACATGAAGACTTCAGTTGGCTGTGCTTTAAGGCACACATTGTTCGGAGCCCAGCTAAATAAAGTAATCAAATTGTTGACTAGATTAACAAAAGCATTCAGACTTTAGTTTAAACTGAACGGAGGTGCTTAAGATAAGATTGAAAAAAATGTTTAAGCCGAGGGTCTACAAAATGCCAACTTGGGGCATGTATTTAGCATTTATGTGAACAAATTGGGCTTTGCACAACTTACAAATATTTGGCAACAATATTTTCATTTCTAATTTGAAACTCTTGAGTCCTTAAGCATACCTTCCATCGAATTGAGCATAAGATGTCGTAAACTATTCAACGATTTTATAAGCTACTTTTGAGCCCATCACACGGCAGCCAATTGTAAGTTGAAAGCAATTTCCGTAAGCTAGAGCTTAAGTCAAAATTGATCAAATGCGGATTGAAAGAATAACGAAAACAAACGTAAAGCTGCCTTCCAAACATATTTCGGCAAGTTGTGGGTCACACACAGCGTGTGGGAGCTGCTTGAGCTGCCAGACTGTGTTCCCAGATTCATAATTTTCAACAAACAAATCGCTTTATAATCCCTTTTCAAACACACACACACACACACAGATAGACAGAAGGGGGACCAGGCAGACACTTGGCTTCATTCTAATCCTTAGCTGTCAATAAGACATTAATGCTTCAGCTTCACACACAGCTCAACTGCTCAGGCTCTGCTCCAGGGAGGATTTGAAGTCGAGGTTCGAACAAATGGAGTTGATGATGGCAATGGAGTTGGAGCTGGAGATGTGGGCGATCGAGTTACTGAAGTGAAGGCTGCCTTCGCTTTGTTGTTCGCGCCTTTGATGAGTGAAAAAGGATGCCAGGCAGTCATAAATACACAACACACACACACAAACACACGCACACTTGTTGAACTACAACCATAAAAAAAAGGAATCCAAAGAGGGAAAATTCTTCTTTTTTTTTTTGGTTTTTTTGAAATGTCTTTCAGCAAACGAAACCACTTGAAGTTCTTTTTTTTTGGGCTACGTTTCACGTACTTCATATGCATATATTTATGATTATGCTTTATTTTTGTCTAAAATCTAATTTGGACTTGCAGCTGCCGGACCCGGGACCCGGGACCCGGGAACGGACTAGAGACACAGCCATAAAGCTGCAGCTTCTTAAAGCCTGCCACAGCCTTCACCGAGTGTCTAATGCAATTTGCTAGCGCACAAAACTCAATAAAGAACCCAGCTCCAGGGTCGACCAGTGCGGCACGGAGAGGGGCAGGGGAGTAGCAGTTGATAGATTTGCACAGGCAGCCGCGGGCCACACACGCAGCGAGAGAGAGAGAGAGAGAGAGAGCACAAAGCCTGGTCAGGCAAGGGCTGGGGTTAAGGCTCAGGCTCAGTAACTGTAGTTGGAGCTGGTAGAGCTTCAGGTGCTGGAGCTCACCTTTTGCACCCGGGCACTCTTCTTGCAATCATTTATTCTTGCACAAAGCCGAAGCTGGCAGGCAAGCAGGCAGGCAGGCTGGCTGGCTGGCAGGCTGGCAGGCTGGCAGGAAAGCTGAAAGCTGAAAGCGTAATAGAAGCAGAGGCAGCGTATTGGGAGCCACGCACAAAGGCAGCGCTGCAGGCGCTGGCAGAGGGCAGCGGGCAGCGGGCAGCTGGCAGAGAATTCAGATCCGAGACTCTGTTAAGGTCCAAAGCCAATAGAAATCATCAGCGAAAAGTAATGAAAAGCAGCAGAGAGCGCAAAATAAATACGAAAATCAATATGTAGGCGTAAGCAGCAGCAGAGCGCGTATCCATGAGATACAGATACATAAATACATTCGCAAGGCATTGGAAGACAGGAAACATAAAACGAATTAATTCCATGTTGCTGGCAGAGACTGCGACGCAGTCTAATCGAAAAGCAAGTGAAAACAAGACTCGCCCCATTCCCTTTTTCCGCCCAGCTACCATAACAATAACTTCTATGTGTGTGGGCGTGGCAGGCAAGCAAACATGTTTAGGGCGGCCGTGGAGTAGCGAGCCCCTCCTTTGCCTCCAACACGCCCAACACGACAGACGACACAAATCTTGGCACATAAAACAATTAGCAGGCAAGTAGAGGGGGCGGCTTATATGGATTAAAGTAGCGAATGTGCATGTGTGTGTGTGTGTGAGAGTGTGTGTGAGTGTTGTGCCTAAAACAAATGACAATCCAGCAGTCGAAATTAGTTTGCCTTATAGCACTACACAGAACACAACACAACAACAACAACACACAATCTACACTCGCATTGTTTTTCTTTTCTGTTGTTTTTGCGTGGCAAAAGTCTAAATTTATGAATATTAAATGAGCAAAAGCAAAGCTCGGCCCCGAGAATAATTTATAGGACATGCAAACGCCTCATATATCAAGAGAACCGTGAAGTCATAAACCAAAAGGACCCAGAACTGACCACTGGCCAACGGTCAACAAGGATAACACAATGTCAAGCTGGCCAGGCCAAAGCCAAAGACAAAGCCAAATACAAAATACAAATACAAAGACAAACAATTTCCAATCGCAAGCAAAATATTTTCCATGACATTAATGGCCATACACAATTTAAGGAGTATAAATATATATATATATATATACATATATATTTCAGTATGTCGTCTTATATTTTTGTTATGTCAGGCAAAAAAGTGATAATACCAACTAGCCAGAGGGGAAGGGAGAATGGCCAAAAGGGGGAATTTGTATGTCATCGTGTGCTGCCTGCTTGGCTGCCAAAACAATAGATTAACGCTCGTCCAGTTCTGTTATTTTTTTCTTTGGGGTCAGCAGCCAAATTGCGAAAAGGTCAACCAAACTGCCAGCTAATAGAGAAATTGGCCAAGCGTGTAAGCCAAGGAAAAACAAAAACAAATAGAAATAGAAATAATATATATATTGCGAGATATGCACACGTTATCAAGCCAGGAAACTGCTCTCCAAGAGATCTAAGTAGGTACTTAAGAGAGCTGTTAAGCAAGGGAATTGGAATACCAAATCAAATTGAAAAGCAAATGCGCAAGAGAAGCTCTTTAATAAAAAACAAAATATATATAAAATTAAATGTGGCCTGGGGAGAAGCTAAAAGATCTAAGGGAACTTGCTCAACTTCAAATATTTATATAAAATACATATAAAGTAATTAAACAAATGTTTAGCAATAAAAATATCTTGTTGAGTCAAATATTTATTACTGCTAATACTCGCAACTAGTTTACAAAGTTCTTAAAGTTAATCAGCCCTGGACAAACTGTCAAATGGGCAACTCATTCGAAGGCCGTAAGAGCTTCAGTTGACTGCCTTCAATTAAATTATAGGCAAATAAATTTATATAAATATATTTGCTTGGTCTACGAAACGCTTTTTAAGCTCGTAAAACAAGCAAAAGCCAACTAAATAAACCCAAAGCAGTCAACAGTATTGGCTAAGAAAACGTCAACAACAGCACCAACAATAACAACAACAACAACAACAACAAGAACAACGATGATGATGATGATGACGATGAAGAAAATTGCCATCAACTTTAATTGAGTTGAAGGCAAAAGGCGGGCAATACAAGAAAGAGCCAAAGAGAGAGCGAGAGAGGGAGAGAGAAGAAAAGACAACGGTACAAATATCTGCAAAGTCTTGCAAACACCAACGAGTGGAAGGATGTGGGCATGAGGGCGGACACAGGAGACAGAAGACAAGAGACAGGAGCTGAGCTTAAGCGGAAGGAATTTTAGCAAATTAGATTGTTTTCCACTTGAGTTCGTTTTAACGCTTTCGAGCCGCGCCAAAGAGTCGCAGTTGGACTTCGACAGTCGGAGTTGTAGTCCAAGTTGGAGTTGCCTCTCTGTTATCTGCTGCTGTTGTTCTTGCTGCCCCTTCCCTATTCCCCCTTCCCTTTCTCCCGTTCAGTTACACTTCGAGGCACCACCCACAAAGTGGCAACAACAATAACAACAACAATGGAGGAGCTCTGAGCCAGTTTCCGTTCCGTTCACTGGCACAATCATCACTCACTCAGTCGGCAGAAAATTGATGATAATAATCGCACGTAGCGGGCAATGGGGCTACAATTGGGAAGGGGGCTGGCGAGGGGGGGGGGGGGGGAAACGCTCGATGGTCATGGCCAGGCCGAAACGCTAATGCCGGCGACTTACATAAGCGCCTCACTCCAGCTAGATGCGCAGCAGCTGTTCCCACTCCGCCGGCCGGTTGAGGGAACACCTTGCGTCAGCGCATCATTAAAGTGGCCGCCAAATGACATTGTCAGTGGTGCGCTGATTGAGCACAGACCCAGCAGCCAACAGCCAGCAGACAGCAGCCAGCAGCCATCCCACCAAGCCAACTGCCAAACTTCAATCCCCAATGTTGAGTTGAGCGTTGTTCTCGCTTCTTTTTTATCACAACGACAAAAAATGACGCGAATTTATCTCTATTACAGTTAGCGGCTGCTGCTTTGGCTGTTGCCATGCCACGCCCCCTAATGCAGAGACGCGCCCATCATTTGTATTGTTGACATGTTGGGGGGCGTGCCCCACAGCCAGCCAGCCATGTGATATGCCAGATACGCATTCGAGGCGACAGCTGAGCGGCTGAAGCTAAGCGCGTTGGACTGTTTTCCGGCTAAAATGATTGATGGCCAGGCCAATGCTCCACTTTAAAATGGCCAAAACAGAGACGGCAAAAAAAAAAAACGAAAAATACGAAAAAAATATGCCTTAAATAACGACGCAAATTGCAAAGCAAACGAAATAATGGAAATGGCAACGATTCGGCATTTGCCAGATAAGTGAAGCTCAAGTAGAAGGTGAAGATAAAAGAAATGAAATTCAAGTTTATTTTTATGTACAAAAGTTATAGAGAGTTTTTCTAGTAAGCCAACGCAGCATGTGAGGTATCTGAAATATATTTCCCAAGCTGTCACAGCTACAAAAAAGCTGAAAAACTGAAAAACCTCTTAGCTCAGAAAAGCCCCATTTAAATGCTTTATGCAGTTTCATAGCTTTCGAAAGTTCTCTGCGCGTAAACCCACCCAAAATGTTAAATTTCACATTCCTGTCGGCTGGCTGATGATGAATCAACATAAACAATTTTCCCGAAATGTAAATATCATAAAAGATTGTTAACATTAACTGTCTAATTTGTTGTCATTTCGGCAGTCGGCGTCACGTTTAAGAGCTTCTTCAGTAGACAGCAGACAGCAGACAGCAGATAGCAATAAGCCTGCAGCGATTCTGTCGCGAACTAAACTTCCCAACTTCTCCCCTCTCCTCCTCCCCTACCAATTCACCAGCCACAGACAACTGGCAACTGGCAACTGGCCAGAGCCAAGTGGAAACGTGTTTGGGAGACCCGCACGCTAATAACTCGCTTCTGACGTTGGTTAAATTAATGACAGACGAAATCATTTTAGCCAACTTAAATCACATAAAAGGCAGTTGAGGTAGCAAACAGTTCGGGACGAGGGCAAATGCCAGCAGACACTTAAATTTTGGACAAACATTAATAAACTGTGGGCTTTTAAAAGTGCTGCTCCCGCTACCGCCACACCGTCGCAGCACCGTCGCACCACCATCGCACCACCGTCGCACCACTGCATGCATAATTTGCTGCCCAACGGTTTCCACTAAAAGTTTTTCACGAGTGACGAGAGAGTTAAGAGAAAGAGCTACGACTACCGTCGTCTACTGCTGCTGCTGCTGCTGCTGCTGATGCTTCTTGGTTGGTTTTTCTAGATGCTTTTTGCACCCCGGCTATGAGAATGAATTTGAAATGGAGACGACATGAAAAACCTTTTATCTAAAAGTGCGCCACTCTCTGACAGAGCCATCGCAGCCAAAGATGTCTGTATTAGCCAGGGACTGCAACTGGAAATTAAGCGGCTGGCAAGGGCACCACGAAGAGCCACCAAAAAACAAAAAACTACAAAAACAACAGCTAAAACACTCGACGGCTCAATAATTTGTGGTTGCATTCGGGAACAACAAAAAAAAAAGGTAGAGAAAAACAAAAACAAAGAAAGAACCCAAACCAAACCAAACCAAACCAAACCAAAGACTGAGATGGCCGAAAAAACGTAGCAAACTCAACGTCAAGTATTTGTTGCCGTGGCCAGCCGCTAATTTAGTTACTAACGCCCGTCTGCTCTTGGCCTAACCATCATGTACCTGCGGTTAGACCAGGCCAAGCCAGGCCAGGCCAGGCGCGACCTGACCAGAAACCGACTGCAGTTAACTGTTTGTGTCTGATGGAAAATGTGTAGAGAATTCGACGCCGCCGACGCCGCTGCTGATGATGATGGCTAATTAGCTGAGCAGTACCCCAACCCCTGTCCCTACCCCTACCCCTGCCCCTGCCCCTGTCCCTTAACCTGCTCTTGTTTCCAGTTCAGTATCATCGCTCCCCCCAAAAACAAAAATATCTTCATTTCTTAATAGTTCCACACTTACATGGCCCATGTCCCATGGTCTGCGGGAATGTCCCATTGTTGACTGAAAATTGCTGCACATTAAATGGCAAATAAATTTACAAAAAAAAAAAACAACAGAAAAATAGAAAAAAAAAACGGGAGAATGAAAGAAAAAAAAGCGCCGCTTGATTTCTGGTTTTTTGAACTCTTTTTTTCAACCGCAATTTAATTGGTCTAATAAAAGTTGAAAAATTTTTAATGCTAACGTGCACACATTTGGCCAGCAATCTACATTAATCAGCATTGGGAAAAGTTCACTAGACAAAAAAAAAAAAACAAACAAATGGGCAAAGCAGCAACAACAACTGCCACATAACTATATAGATATATATATTTATATATACATATATATGACAGCTTTATATACATGTATGTTTCCCATTGCTCTACGTTAATTACAAAATGTCTGTTTGTGGTTTTTGTGGTTTTGTAGCATTGACCAGAAAAAAATCAACTCAATAAAACAGCGAATAAAAGCGTGAAAATGTCAGTTCCTATTTATATTTTGTGTTTTTTGTTTTTTTTTTTTTTTTTTTTTTTTTTTTTTCTTTTTTTTTACCTATTTTTATGTTCTTTTACCTTTTTACTTTGTTATTTTATTAGTGCTTTTAGAATGTTAACCTAGTAATATATTTTGTATATGTTTACATTTTCTTCTCCTACCTTTCAACTGCCCAAACTGGGACCTTCACTTATTTCGTTACCTTAAACAATTTTTCAAGCATTTCCACTTCATTTTGGCAACCGCAAAATCCCAAAGCCTAAACAAATTTTGAAAATATGCAAAGCATATAACATTTCCTGCCCCTGTCTTTTTACCCAGCTTGCACCTGTCTGAAATTAAATGCCAAGTCTAACACCTCTGTGCTGGGTCCTTGCCACAGCTACTGCTACTGCTTCTGGGGCAGACGTGTGTCTATTTGTTTTAATTTTAAACAAGCATTTTGGGGCACAACACATAAGCCGCAAAGTCGCAAAAGTTGCACCCACGCCACAGGACACGCCAAGGCGCAGTCCGAGTGGCAAAGCCAAAAAGCAGCCTTTGGCAAATGATGCGTGAAATTCAATACAGCAGCTCCGCCTGCGTGGGCGGTGCCAACGAGGGGGGGGGGGGGGGGGGGGGTTTGCCTCCGTTTAGTGTAAACACAAAACCACAGAAAGCATTAAGCGACTTGCTGCCAGGATCAAATGTATGTGTGTGGATGTGCTGGAATGAACTCAAGGATACGCACACACATGCCCGCACACACACACACACACACGCACTCATGAGACAAGTGAAGAAATGACTGTAGGAGGGGTCGCCTGACTAAGTGTTTCTTGAGTTTGGCTGTTTGTTTTTCGCTTCCTCGATGTGTGAAAAGGCATCAAATGGCGTTAAAAATGTTTAAGTACAAACACACACACACACGCAGGCAGGCACACATATCAACAGTATGGTGAAATACAGTCTGAGGGTTGCGGGTTTCGCCTTTTGGATTCAGGTTCAGTTTCGGCCTCTGCATCTCGCGGTCGCCCTGCCGGGGCATATAAATTCCATTGATTGTCGCCAGCCGTTTTGTATGACAAGTTGGAAGTATTGTTGTTGTTGTTGTTGTTGTTTTTGTTGTGCCTTTTGTATTGTGGTGTGTTGCGTCTGTTGTATGACTTCTGTGCTTGCCACGCCCAGGCCTGCCACTGCCACTGCCACTCACCTGCCAGCGAGTGTCGCGTCCGTCGCCCGCATGTCACATAAACCGCAGCAAGCAGCAAACAGCAAACAGCAACAGCAGCCTGCCCCTCCCCCCTCCTCCCTCCGCTGCCTGCTCAAGTGAAGTGTGAAGCGGAAACCAAACAAAAGCCGCCTAAGACAAACTGCAGGTAGACAACGGCCACAGAGCCCAGAGCAGCTTCAGTTCCACCACTTCCACAGCTACGACTCCGACTCCGACTCCGACTCCAACTTGAGTTCCAGCTCCAGCTCCAGCTGCTGGCTTCCTTTTGGCATAAGCAAATTTTAATATGCATATACAATGACATTCCGCAGTTTCTTGTGGCGATTCTCAAACTGCGAATCGTTTCAATCTACGGCGCTTGCTTTTCTCACTTTTAGGCTTCGGCTTTGCTTTCGTTTTGTTTGCATTGTCATAAAACAAAAAGCGAACACGAGAAAAATCTCAGCGGAAAAGGGCTGCTCTTTGGTCTTTTGTCCGGCAAATAGGCACCTTTTTCACACCTCCATCTGCAGAGCGGCCTGCCCTGCAATTCCATTTACTCTTGGTTTTTTTTCACACACAACTTTTTACGCTCCACAAACTATCCCAAAATAAAAAAAAAATATATATACGAAATTCGGCGCCTGCCCACCCCACAAAAAAGCAGCCCTCTAGTCGGCCTTTTATTTGAGTTGTCGCTGCTTACTTAACAACTTGTCGCCTCGCCTCACAGTTGCAGCCCCCCCTTTGGCCCGCCCCGCCCTTCTATGGCGCATACGAAAAAATTGCTGCCATGTCCTTTGGGCAAAAGCATAAAAAGTTGACACGGGCCGCAGTTTACTTCACTTTTTTCTTATTTTCGTTTTTCCCTTTTTTTTTTGACGGCTTTGTTGTTGGCCTTTTTTGCATAACTGGCTACAAATTTCTTTGCCGCTCTTCGCGCCAAGTCTTATAAGCGAACACGTTGACGCTTAGGAGTGGGTCGGGGTAGAAAAAGGGGGAGGAGGAGAAAGGGTCTGTCGTGAGGGAAACTAATTTTTAGACACGCGCTGAACGTTTTGCAGTTCTTTTTTTTTATTCTTTTGTTGTTTACTGAATGACTGGCAAAAATGTGTTAAAGGTTGAGAATTTTGGTGGTAGGTGGTAGAGAAAATGGCCCAAAAATTGGACAGGTAAAAAAGTGTATGAAACGAATTTTTAAATAAATTTTAAATGTGCAGTGAAGCAGTGAATCATTTAAAGCGCTCGGGGCGAGTTCTAAAAAATGTAAGAGAATACAAATAAAATTACACTTTATGCCACAATTTGTGCGCTTGCTTCAATTTTACTTTTTTTTGGCATCCATTAAAAAAACATTTATATTGCACATTGGCAAAAGTTTTCCATTTGCACATACGTTTATTTTCTGTTGCTCGACAGCCAAAATAGTTTTCACAAATCTTTGCAGAACTTTGTTACCAAACACAAACTTCTTGGCAACCCACGAATATATGAAGCCCAACATGTGTCTCACACTAAACACACGCACACACATACACACATACATACGTGTAGACAGTCTGTCAGCCATCACGTAGCTTACATTTTAACCTGTTATCCTTTTGCTTAACAGAAGGAACCAAAATGCCAATCTCCTTTTAAGCTGTTCAACAAAAACTTTCACTTTGTTGCAGAGCGACGATCAACGTTGGAACTTCTAGTTGAGCGGAGGCAACAATAACGAAATAATAAAAACCAAATGTAAAAAAGAGCTAGAGAAAAGTTCTAAAAAGTTCCTGTATTAAGTCCATTTAACCCGCCATTGAACTTTACGCCTCAACAGCCACCTAATGCAACAAAAGTGCAAAAAAAAAAAATCGAGTGGGAAGAAAATCTACGCAAAACCAACAACAGCAACAAAAAAGAGCTAACAAAAAAAAACTAGCAAGTTCTTAAAAACTTGCCACAGGCAACAACAAAGTAAATGAGCAGTGTGAAAAAAAGAACAGGAACTCCAGACAGGAGAGGAAGGCAAGTGGACAAGAATGGAAAATGAAATGGAAAAGTTTGCGCCAACAATTTTGGCAAAAAATTCAATAAAATAACGCTTTCGTCTGAGCGGAGCTGAGCGACTGAGGAAAACTACGGACACCAAAGAGAGAGAGAGAGAGAGAGAGAGAGAGAGAGAAAAAAAAAAACAAGTTGAAACTTTTCCGGGCTGAGGACAATTTTCGTGAAATTTGCCAGGCCACGCCCCAGCGCTGAACCGCCCCAGCGGCATTAAAGTTTAACAATGGAAGTTGGCGCGTGTGTCGCCGTCTTACAGGGGAAAACCTCAAAAGTATTCGAAGGCGAAGGAACGTGGCCAAAACTTGGGCACACTATTTGTACTTAAAACAGATCTATTGTTGTTGCTGTTGTTGTTGCTGGTTGTCTGTCTCTGGCTGCGTTTATTCTACTTACAGTTATACAGATAAACATTTTAGCCCAAAACAGTTGCACTCGTTGCTACCGAGGAACTTGCAACACTTTGCCCGGGCTGCAAATGGGGGAGGTGGTGCCACAGTCTGTGGATGCATATTTTTCCGGCGAAAAGAAAATGGCGCTTATGCAGGCAGCATATGCTTCAATAAGTGCAGGGGCTCGACGAAGGGGGGCCCTCTGGCGTGGAATGTGAATGAATGATGAGCAAGTGAAATAGCTTACTACAATAAGCGTTAGATTAAGGGCATAGTTTTCGTACAACCCCTTCTGAGTGCGCCCCTGCTCGTAACGCACAACTAACTATTATCACAAGATAAATGCCAGTCCCTCGCATAACTAAGACTTATCCAGAGACAACGACAACTCCCGGGGACGCTGCTGCTGCTGCTGCTGCTCCAGCTGCTGCAGCTTGTGCTGCTGCTGCTGCTAAGCCGACAGCCAGCCAGGATAAGACACCATTGGATGGTGCCACAAAAAGGGAAAAGGAAAAACTAGCAGCGGCAGCAACCTGCATGATGGCTGCTCCGCTTGATTGTGGCATCTGGTGCATGTTAAAGCAATTGCCAGGCTTCGGTATCCTTACCGAATGAGCCGCTGCCATAACGGCGTCCAGGAATTTTAATAGAGCAAATTTCAGTGCAGAAATGCGTTGCGCAGCGAGAATTGCCCCTCGTCGCCCCTTTTTCATCCTTGGCAATAAAACTTCCAAATGAAGTTTAGCAAACTTTTTAAATGCCTTCGTAGACTTGGCATAGAATAAGATCAGGTATTTTTTAACTTGAATGGGAAATTCTTTAAATTCGATATAGTTATGGCAATACAGACTGTAAAAGACTTTGCTATAAAATTTAAAACTTTTCACTTTAAATCGCTTTTCATAAGTATATGCCGATGTCCCGCAGGGGCGTGGACCTACGCACTTGTTATGCGGCCGAACGACAAAGCCAAAGGAGGCACCAAAATGATGATGATGACGCCTACAACACAACACGCCCACTCGCAGAGGCGTCGCCGACGTCGTCGTCGTCGTCGTCGTTGTCGTCTTCATCTTCATCCGAATGCGCCACGCAAAATGCTAAATGGCCCCAAAGGACCTTGCGCCAGTGCGCCCTGCTCTGTGTAAGGACGCAGCTCGGCCAGCTTTTTGCAAATTTACGATTATGATTATTACAAGTCAACGTTTTTTCTGCTGCCGCATCTTCTTCTTCTTCTTCTTCTTCTTCTATTACTTGTCGAGGGTTGGCCAAACAGAGCGCGCGTGTGTGTGTGTGTGTGTGTGGATGTGGGTGGTAGGTAGGTGTGTATTCGCAGTTTGGCATTTGGACAGCTGCTCCAGGAAAGAAGTGCAAAGAATGCGTCAAAGTATTTTAGCACTTTAGCAGGGGGCAGCTGCTGGTCCAACAAAACTTGGTCCAAAGTTATTACAACTCTAGGCGGTGTAGTTGGCCATAAGCTGGAGGATGGGGTGTTCGCCTTGTCTTAACATGTCTTGGCGGCAAGAGACGTTGACCTCCAGCAGCAGCCCTTGGAAATCCGCAAATTCCATGGGGCATAATAAACGTAAGATAAAAGTCAAAAAGGGACAAAAATTATATAATAAACTGTACGCCAAGTGAAATTATTGTATTTTGTTGCGGCACGTTAGGGACAAGGGGCGTATACTTAATTTGATGTAACTACAATAAAATTTTTGATGTGCGGTGTTTAATATCTGCAGGTTGATTAAAACACTCCTTGAAACCGAGTGGATGTAAGAAGTAAGAAGGAAGGAGTAAAAGAGTAAGGGTAATTGTATTAAAATAAAGCCCAGTTACATTAAAGCTGAATCAGAATTTTCTTTAAATATAATAAAAAAGCTCGAGGCTATTTAAATTTCTTTCTCTCTCTCTTGATTAAAGCGCATTTCTTCCTTCGTTCAGCTCATATTTCAAAGCAACTGCTGGCCATAGAGAGTATTCAATAACTGTCATGGTTTAGTTGAATGTTTGCCCAAAAACTTTGTTATGCGAGACATTTTACATTTTATATTTTGATATCGCGCAGGCACTCAAAAAAGTTTTCTCTCTCCCTCTCTCCCTCTCTCTCTCTCTCTCGCTCTGTCGCAGGTTGGGCCAGGGGCTGGGCTTTGGACACACCTACACACACACACACACACACACATGCACATAAATAAAAGGTATAACAATAACTCAGCAACGCTGCAGAGCGCGCTGGGGCTTATCAAGTTGGGCGCATCGAATTCGGTACAACAACAACAACAATAATAATAAAGAAACAAAATAAATATAAAAAAAAACAAAAAAAAAAATACCACCAGAAAACAGAAAATACCAAATCATAAAAGCATGACGACGAGCAATTTACAAAAGCCAAATACTTCGGCGGGAGAATGAGATTCAAATCAAGAACGTGCGCCTTTCAGAACCAGAATCTTCAACTTCAACTTCGACTTCAGCGTCAGCCTCAGCCTCAGCATCGTTTTTTGGGCTGGACAAGTAGGTAACTACTTATGGCCAATAGTAGTAAGTAAGTGTGCTTTAGGTGCGTTTATAAAAACAACAACTAAATGATTAATGATGCGCCTCCTTTGTCCGCAACGCATTTCACTTTTCTCATCTCGGCCGTGTTAACGCTTCAATTGAGAACTGAGAATTGAGAATTAAAATTGTTGGTTTCTTTTTCATAATTTTCAGTTTTTCTTCTTTTCGTTTTCAGCTTGGGCTTTGATTGCTTGCGCACTTGTAATGGGTAAGGGAAACGCTGAGTACTTGTAGTTTCAAATTTTCTAGCCGCTTTCTAAGCGCTGGGCCGTAATCACTTTGTCATTGCCATCATTTTTCAGCATCAATTGTTGCAGCTATGCAGCTAGCGCGGCATAAATTCACTTTTCAGCCACAACGCATGTCTGTCTAATGGAATTGAGAGATTCGGACAGCGGGACAAACGGACGGATGCCAAGTTGTGTCTGTGCTTGCCCTTTTGGGAGCAGCAAAGAGAGTCTCCGCGTCGCCGCTGTCAGACGATTGTCCAAGTGCACACATATGGACAACGGAGTCGATAGGTTTCGTCTCTGGGCTTGAAGTGGACTTCCCTGGAATTGGCTTTGAAATGCCACATTCAAAGCTGCGCTGCCTTTCATCTGCCGCCAAACCGATCGGCCAGATAGAATAGACTACAGAACCGATCCGATCCAATCGGACGCAGACGCAGTCAGCAGATGCTGCCAAACTTGTGCAGAGTAGAACAAAAGATCAAAGCTGGCCAGAGTCAAAGTCTCTTAGACTGTCTAACAGACTGCTTATTGCTTATTGCTGTGCATAATCGAAAATGTTACGCTAAATGCATTGCATCGATCCGTGGTCCATGCTCGACGATCCGTGGTCTGTGTGGCAATAATGGGAGCGTGCAACGAATTGTGGTACGCAAATGTTGAGCCTACTTAGCGCCTTGTTATGCAGACTGCCTCTGACAGCAGATTGATCTCTCACTCTCTGACTCTCTCTCTCTCTCTCTCTCTCTCTCTCTCTTCTTGCAGTGCGAGTTGATGGAAGTTCTTTATCTCTCGAGTGAAGGGCATATAAAGTAATAACATAAGTATTTATATTCTATTCTTTAATTCCTCTACTGAAGGATATGTCACAATATCTTGCTTAACATACAATTGATTGTAGTAGTTATCTAATATAATCTATATTTACTTCTATACAGTTACTTAATTGTATTTTTGTCATATTCTCAATTTCATAACTCAGTTAAACCCATTTCCTTTCATTTATCTCAGTGCAAAAGTATTTCTAACTACCAGCTTGCAACTTTATCATAATGATAATGATTCCGATGTACTCATTAATCTATTAATAAAAAAAAGCCCTCGTTGCTGTGGCTGCATTGAATCAGGTCTATAAAACTCACCTGGTTGGGATGTGTTGTTTTCTTGGCAGGTAGTGCCAATTAGTCGGTTGCCTTTTGCCAATTGGAATGTTCACCTGCCGACTCGTCGATTTGTCTCTCTCTCTCTCTCACTCTCTCTCTCCGAGCCTCTGTCTCTTTCTCGTCCTTTTGGTTTCGGCGCGACGCGTAATCGTAATCCAAGACTGGGTTGCTGTTTAATTTAGCTGTTGTTGCTGTTGCAAGGATAACGGTAATTAAACCGCAGGCTGGCCCGTACAAGGGGTCGCCATCGCATGCCTTGCACAAAATGTGGTTGTTGCTGTTGTTGGCGTTGTTGGCTTTGGTTGTCGTTGGGTTATTGGCCGCGCCGCTTAGCTTGACACTTTTCAAACTTTTTCTTTTGGTTAGTTAAACAACTTTTTGCCTGCACTTGGCAAAGACGCACACACCTGTACAGATATATATATATATATATGTATATATATATGTATGTGGATAGATGCACTTCCAGTATGCGCTAATTTTTTTGCTGCTTTGCCTGCTTTACACTTTTTGCTGGCTCTGCGTTGTAAATCTTTGCGCCTTGTTGTTTTTAAAGAAATTCTTTTGCTCAATGGCAAAATGTTTGGACGACGCGACGTCGTCGGCTGATTTTTTGCTTTTTTTTTGTTGGCTGTTTATTTTTTTTTTTTGTTGCCGGATCTGAGTCTCTGTGAGTTGCGGTGCCCACCTCTCCTCAGCTCGGCTAACCGCGCGGCGTGGCGCTCTGAGGCCAACTCTGGCGGCTGCTCTTCCGCAGAAACAAGCTTCCAAGCAGGTTGCAATGTTGCAAGCAGGACAGGAGGGCGCGCCTGCTGTGGGGCGGGGCAGCGACGGCAACGACGGCAACGACGGCAACGACGGCAACGACGGCAACGACGGCAACGACGGCAACGACGACGGCGACGGTGGTTACAGCTACAATCTGCAATCTGTTTGTGGCATTAAATCAGTGAACCAAGACGCGCAGCCAGATTTGTTTATGCGGCCGCAGCGTTTCCAGGCAACTCGCAACTTGCAACTTGGCTCGTTGCAAGCGATGCAAATTTGTACAACAAATCAGCACTTACAGCTCAATTAACGCGAATTTCGGCACAAATACAAAAACAAAAAATACGAACACTGCGATCACTGGGATAAAAAAAAAACGGGATCTCAAACTATTCTGGGCTGGTTAAACGATAACGGTTACGGTTACAGTTACGGGATACGGATGCGGATACGGATACGAATGCACACACACACACACACACGCGAGCCTGGGCACTTGGAAGGCTTGCGTTGTTGTTACTGTTGTTGTTGTTGTTACTGATACTTGTCCAATTTCGATATCTAGCTGGCTCAGCTAATCGTTCTTATTACTGTTGTTTTTGTTTGGGAGTACGCGCGCCGCTGTTTTGGGTCGCTACGTTCCGAACCGGTTTAAAAATTGGTATTTTTCGTATTGTGTTGTCCGGCTTTCAGTACCGCACGCCTCGACGATTCAGAGTGAACAGAACAAGTTGCGAGTTCGAGCCGCGACTTCGGCGTCGACGCTTCGTTTGGCTACTCAATGCAGATACATTTGCGGTATCTGCCACTACGTACAACAAAAACGTGCTCGCTTCCAACTCGAACATGTTTGAGGCAGGCGTGCGGAACAGTGGAACACGCTGAAACACTCAAGCGCTCACTCGACTCTGAGTGGATCCAATTGGACTAGCAAGCGGCAACTCGGTCAGGTGTTAGAGCCGTGACCGCTGCTGCCTGCTGCTGCTGCTGCTGCTGTTAAAGTTGCTGCTGCTGCTGCTGCTGTTGCTGCCGCGTCTAATTGTGAATGATTTATGTGGGTCGGTCGCAGCGAGCGCAATTCTTTGGCCGCAGCAAGAAGAAAGTGAGCTGCAGCCGCAGCTGGAACGAACTTCGACTGCAGCAGCTCACAGTAAAAATAAATCTTCATGCGCTCAAGGAAGTATGCAGAGCCGGCAGCGCAATCCTGCTAGGTCATTGGCTTGGCTTGGTCAAGAACAAAGGACACCACCAACAGCAAATGAGCTGAAATCCAAATCCCTGTGAGCTCCACGGTGCACAATGACTCAGCTGATTGCGAGTCCAAGTGCGGCGAGTGTCTGGCGAGTCGCGTAGGCGGCCACTGGGAAATGGTCACGGGACGAGCGGTGGCGGAGGGGGAGGGTGGAGGGGGCACTCGAGTGCACCTGTTTTGTTATGCAAAGTTTGCCCGGCTCTTTCAGGTGGCAGCCATAGAATATTCAATGCACAAAAAGGACGCAAAATCCCGTCCGTTTCATTTGGTCTAATGTGCAAAGTTGATAGTTGGCAGCGCTTAAACCACAGGCGACCCCATGCCGGCATTAAGTCGCTGCGAATGGGCTTATAAATACCTAAATACCCAGCCATGCCCAGTTGGGTCTATTAATAGTCCTCAAGCAGCTGCACCGGGCACGTTGAAGCGATAAAGTTTCAAATGCTACATAAAAAACTAAATATGCACACAAAGTACAACTAAGTACTTTGCGAACTAGTTTAAATGCATTATTAATTTGTAGTGCATTTCAGAACAATAGCTGGGCTATGGCTGAAACAATTGTTCTCAACAACAATCAATTGTTATTTAAATTGAATAATATTTGTATTTGATTTCAATTCATTTTTTTTTTTTCTTATTCAGTTTTCATTTAATCACTCCCCTCGGCTAAAATACTTTCCATGGCAACTGCGACGAGTTGGACAAACCGGCTAACACTCAGCGCTAGACAAGTTCAATGCCATGGATGGGCATCAAAGCGATTCCACTCGGCCCCACCCGGCTGCTTCGCTCCTTCTTCTGACAGCCACGAGACGTCCTCGTCGTCGTCGTCGTCGTCGTCGTCAGCATCGAAGCTGCCTTGGAATGATTTATGAGAAATGGCAAAGCGCGCCACAGACGTCGGTGATGACGACGACGTAGACTGAGGCTGAGGATGAGGCTGTGGCTGTAGCTCCGACTGGAGAAGGTGGAGCGCCAAGACAAACAATTGACATTTGATGGATGCGTAACTCGTGCATTCAAATGCACAAGAGAAGCGTTTGCAGGCGGCGCGGGGTCCACATAAATTTGACAGGCCACTGGACGCCACTGATGGACGCATGGACGGATGGACGGACGGACGGATGGAGGGAGCTTTGTCGCAGGCGTCGGCTAATTGTTATTGATAATCGCGTCGCTTTTATGTCTCTGTTCGATGCTGCTTAATTAGTCAATCAACTGGTGGAGCAAACATAGTTCCTATAATCGAAAGTTTTTGTCCTGGCCTAATCAGATGAGCGGCGGCAGCTACCACACGAAGACCTTTAACTTGAATTATGTTTTGGCATACTCATTGTCTGGCGGCTCCATGGGCCCTGCCTTCGAAAATCACGGCTCCATCCTGCGCCTAACTGCAAACAAACTTCTCTATTATTGATTTATACCTTTCAACGATTCTCTGTATTTATCATGAGTGCAAGCCACATTTATCATTAATAATGCCGCGGCAACGGCAGCATCAGCAGCAGCAGCAGCAGCAACCGCCGCCAGACGCAAAGTGGTAGCCCAAACGAGCAGCAGCAGCAACTTCAGCATCAGCCCCAAGCATCCGCATCTAGGCAGCTGCTAGATTCTAAGCGGGCACAGTGGTTCAAGATGAATAAATATTAATAAATGGTAGCAAATAATATGATAATAAAACTAAAAATAAACACAATTTAAATGTAAATAATAACAAAAGAAACTAAATATTTATATACATATATATATATATATATATTTAATTACGTATGGTTTTCCAAAAATTTGTAACCACTGTCCAGCAGCGTCTTACCAGCATTGGAAGCACCCCCGTTGAGCTGTGGCTGCTGCTGGTCGAGAAGTTGCCAGTCCGTGGCCCAACTGAACGACTGGCTAGAGAGTTAGAGCCGCGATCATTTTCCGTACATCATTTCTATGGTGTATTTATTGCCTGCTCGCAATGATCATCGCGGTCTGGGCCTCCATTCCATTTCCGCTGTGCACTGCGCAAAAGTTCAGGCCCAGCAACCAGCAAAGAGACGATGGACGACAGCGGCGGCAAAATCCATTTTGGGAAGGTGATCTGTGGGATTGTGCTAATGTCAAATCAAGCTGTGCCCCCTTGTTATTTAGCCAGGCCTCCACTCGGAGGCGAGCACCCAAAAGGAAGAAGCTGCTGCCCAACCGCCAACAGCCAACAGCCAACAGCCAACCGCCAATTGCCAACCGCCAGCGACTAAACTCCATGTTGATTTTATTGTAAATTGCATTAAAAGATTGCATATAAAGAATTTTATTTATCACCTCGGTTGTTAGGGAAAACGCTGTTGGAGACAAAAGTGCTGCCTGCTCTTCATCCTTGTTGTTGTTGTTGCTGTTGTTGTTGTTGTTGTTGTTGTTGGGCAGCATTGTTGCTGCTGTTTGTTATTGTTTGTCTTGGCCTGATCTCAAGGTCTTTCTGTGGCAATTGGTTTCGTTTAGTTCGGTTCAGTTCTCCGAGCCCCCATCGAAGGTGTCGCTAGATTTAGCCGCTTTTTTGTTTAGCATGGCTAGCTTTTAGCTTTTTGCTTCTTCTTCTTTTTTGTCTGCGGCTTCCTCTCCTGCTTCTTCTTCTTCTTCTTCTGCTTCTTGTGGTGGTTGCTGTTGCCAGTGATCTTTGCCAAATTTGTAAATGTTCTTTAATGGAATTTGAACACTTGCTCGCTGAGTGCACAAAACCCTTGTGCTTTTTTCTATATATATATCTGTGTATATAGTTCGTTATTCTTATTTATTTATTTTATTTTTTTTTTTTGCGTTCGCTCGTTTGTGATTTAAGTAGAACGCCTTGAGCTGGCACTGTGCTCGAGCTCTGTGTACTCGGATCGATACAAGGGGCTTGTCAGTGTGACAATCTTAAGGAATTGCTGGCGAGCGCTCAGCCATGAAAAAAGCCAAACGAACATTTTAGTTTTCTAGTCGCCATGTACCAGGGGAGTTAAGTGAAGGGTTAGCTGCGAGTGTGTGTGTGTGTGTGTGTGTGTGTGTGTGTATGTAATCGGAGCAATCGAATCTGCGACCTTAACAGCAACTATGCCGCAGCTTGGACGAGGATCGATTTCACAGAAGCTTGTTAAATGTAGAGATGGCTGCCAGATGATTCCGGATAGAATACCAAGCACTTAGCTCTCGCCAAGGATGCAAATCTTGAAAATTACACAAGCATTCCCCGTTTATTTTTAGTGCCCAAAAAATTGCCTATCTTTCATTTACAACAATTTCTAATTGTATGGGAAAATTCATTCAACAAATTGGTTAAACACACAAAAAAAAAATGTTTTAGTTTGAAAACCTACTTCAGATTCCCAGGCTTAAAATTCGAGGCATTTGTTTGATAAATGCGCCATTCAGCGATGCTTCGTCATATTCAAAGCTTCACCTTTAAACACACACACACACATACACACACACACACAGATAGACACCAAATCAGGAACAGCTCAGCGAATGTGTTTTGACAACTTGCGAGGCTCGTAGGAAGTTGCCTTAAGTAGTTGCTCGAGCCAAAATGTAAGGCTCCAAATGCCTTTTGAGAAAGCGAATTTGCAGACAAATAAATCAAGCCACCTATTTTCAAAGAGTGTCCATTGTGTGTCCTGGCCCCAACCAACTTGGCTGGCCATTGGGGTGCCGACGACTGTTGATACCTAAAAATGGCAAAGCCGGTTCAGATTGAGAGGATCGCCTCTTATTCTTGTTGTTGTTGTTATTGTTGTTATTGTTGTTATTGTTGTTGCTGATGCTGTTGTACAATGCAATTGTTAACAAGCAAAGTTATGCGAAGCAAGCAGAAGACGACGCTGCAAACAGGCAACATCAAAGGGCAGAGCCACAGAGCCTTTTTAAATCTAGTGAAGATGCAGCAAGAAAGCAAGAGATGGAGATGGGCGATGGAAGATGGAAGTTGGAAGTTGGATGTTGGATGTTGGAACTTGGAACTTGGAAGATGGGAGATGGGAGAAAGAGCGACGGCGAGGTCACCGGCTGCTGATGCCCAGGGGCTAAGCAGGGCCTTAAATCTTTGCAGCCGAACATGACAAAGGATGTGCAGCCAAAAGGCCGAGGCCGAAAAGCTGGACAAACGGAGGCGACTGGAAGCGAACGTGTAGAGGAAGGTGTTTAACAAACAGCAAAACAAACAATTGTAAAACAGCAACGACAACACAACGCAACAACGACAGCAAACACACAACTGAAAGCGAGGCGTGGCCGGATTGCACGCCCACGCCCCCCAGGAGCCTCGAGCCTCAGCCAGGTTAGCGTGCCGGGTAGTGAACCTCTCGAAGGTGCAATTTCGGGTGCGGGCAACACAGCAACGGAGCAACGGGGCAAAGGGGCAAAGGGGCAACGGAGTCGACAACGTTTTTGGGGGCTGCATTTTTATCAGCGATAAAAGATCTGAGGCGAGAGACAAGCCACAAATGCGAGTGTAACCCACAAAAGCCAACAAAATAAATAAATACGACGAGCATTTTTTATGCGGAAACACAAATTGAAATTCAATGCGAAACAAAAGTTTGGACGAGCTGCGAACTGCGAGCTGCGAGTTGCCAGTTGAGGCCGTGGCTTAAATTGGCTTTCGCAAATAAATAAAAACGTTGCCAGCCGTGTGAGAAAGAACAACAAACAAATGCAATAATGTCGGCAGCGGCAGCAGCCGAAAAAGGCGCTTTCGGAATAACTGCCAAATGCACGCCCCTTTCAAAAACGGTTAGGACAGGACCAAAAATCACAACAACAACAACAGCAGCAACAACAACAGCAACAGGGACAGGGCTAATTCGCTTGGTTGTGGCCGTGGCCGTGGCCGTGGCCAGGCAGGCGCTTGGGGCGTGTTCCTGATTGCAGCTTGTTAACAAGTGTTGGCAGTTTAATTGACTGGGACTACGGACTACTTTGTCGGATTGTGCCACGCACATCCTGGCCACAAACCAATCAGCTGTCAGCGACTGGGCCGAGTGTCCTACTTAGCCGCACGCACAACTGCACTTCCTGTGTCGCCCAATTGGCCAACTGATTCCCAGCCTAGACAAGATCCACAGTCTCTGACGTCACTCACAGTAGGAGCCCCCATCTAAGCACGACTATCGATCGTTTGCCCAATGACTCGTGATCACGCCGAGCTGCCGATTAATTGAGCTAAGGCATTTTTATTAGGCCACACTATCGAAAGCAGCCTCCACACCGAACACTTAATACTCTCTCTCTCTCTCTCTCTCTCTCTCTCACACACACACACAGTTAAAGCTGCTGCTGTGTCGATAATCCTTCACACTTGCCGCGTGAGCCGTGATTGAAATTGGCTGGGAACAAGTTATTAAAAGGGTATATAATAAATGGACGGCAATGATGACGCAGGAAGTCGCCGATGCCGACAACCAGATCTGGACCCGGCTCGCAACCTGAACTAACTGTGTTATAAATGATCTTATTAGGTTTTTTGAAACAAGACATTCTAGAGATCATTATTCAACAGCAGCCAAAGACGTTCCGAGCTGCAAAACAGCACGCAACACATTCTGGCGGACCTGGCGGATTGCGTGTACCGGCAGCAATTAATCATCGCACACCTAACGCAGGCAGCAACAGCAGCAGGCAGCAGCAGCAGGCAGCAGCAGGCAGCAGCAGACAGCAGCAGGAGATGCATATTTGAAAATTTGCAAATCATAAGGCGAATGGACGTTGGTTGGTTGGATGAGCTGCCGATCGATCTTTGGGGCCGCCTGCTGCACTTCACTTGCTTAGTCAGCGCTGCCAAAAACGCCCCCAGCGTAAACCAAGTCTTAGCCCGAGCCCAAGCCCAAGTCCGAGTCTCAGTCTCAGTCTCAGTCTGAGCCTGAATCTGAATCTGAGCCGGAGCTCGAGCATCCAGCTGAAGTTGAGCTTGTTCGATTTCGGTCTGATCGCTGATTGCATTCCTTGATATCGGAGGCAACGATTGCTGCTCCTTGCGCCTGGGAACACAGCGTTCGCTGCGGCGCTTTGTACGTGACACTCGTTCGGTTCGCTCCCTCCCCCTTCGCCCTCTCCGCTTGCCCCTTTGGCAGCTCCAGCTGCGTTCCCTTAATAATTAATTAATGTAATTGGCCTGTCGTTGTTGCCGCGATAATGATCTCATCAAGATGTGTGTTTGAGATTTCGAATTCAATTTTGAATTGCACTCGCAAACGCTGCTGCCTCAGTCCACGCCCCCTCCCCCATACCCCATACCCCATACCCCATACCCCATTCCCCCTCCCCCAGCCTCCCTCTAGTGCTTGTAATGAAATGGCCTTTTTCGGCACTCGGCTGGAAAGCCGCTGGAAGCCTTTGTCTGGCAGATTTCCTGTGCTGATTTCGGTTTCTCTGCAGGTAATTTGAATTTTTCAGTGTCAATGCCGAGACGGATACATTGAGCTCCAAGATCGCCTGTTTGCAGTTGAAGATTGGCTAAATGCAAACACCTCAAGTTAAGCTTAATCATTCAAAGAGAAAACTAATTTAGGCACCTTTTAATTGTTCTGATTTCATTAATAAACTGTTTGTTCAATTTTGTCGTTGGCCAAAGGCTTGGCCAATCTCTCATGTGGCCCAGACGCGGCGTGCCCCAAAACGAGAAGTGAATGTGCGCAAGTTTTCAGCATTCCTGGCCATAATTTGTGGCAGCGACTTTTGTCACCCCGAAATCAAATGTCACAAAGGCGAGGTCATAATGCCGCCTGGTCATAACGATAAATTTCACGCACCCAGCGCCCAAAGACAATGGAGCCAATTTCCAAGCAGCGGCAACAGCAACAGCAACAGCAACGGCAACGGCAAATATGTAATTGAATTGAATTTGATGGAGGCACCGAAAGCCAAGCCAAAGGCAAATCTCGGCACAAGGAATGCCGGGCCACGAACAGCATAAGCGGAACGGTGAACGGACCTTGCCAACACAACATTGCGTAGATTTCACGACTGGCCAAATATAGAAACGCGCTGCGTGGCCCCACGGACAATAGACAATACGGACAATACGGACAATACGTATACGCACAATTCTCAGGCTAACCAAAATGGTCTGCGAAATGGGCGAGTCGTTATGCGGTCATATGCGATCGCAAATACCCTACAATATCCGCTGCGATTTGCAGTTTGGGAAAGCCATACGTAAGGGTATTTAAACTGTGCCTAGTTGTGATTAGCTTGTTGGTCTATTGTGTTTTTAGCTGGGGCGCTCAAAATGGGCCATGCAACTGTCTGGGGCCAGGCTTACGGTTAAAAGTCTTGGCCGCCCCAGGGAGGGGGATGGAGGATTGGGGTGGCAACCGAGATAGCTGAAGATATGGCGGTTTGTTGGCTCTGCATTAGATTGCGAGCAATACCGGGAAGCGGATCGCTCATGAATATATTATAAATGCCATTTAATGATATGTATTTAAAGACAATCCATAGACAAAGGCGGGGCAAGGAGCACGTGAAGTTGAGCCTGCCGCAGGCATTCCACGCTAGGGCAACAGCAACAGCAATAGCAACAGCAACAGCAACAGCAACAGCAATCAGCAATTGCATCGATATCGAACTGGGTTCAATGTTCCAGCCCATAATAATTCTTTCAATGGCCAGGACCGCTGTCCAGGCAGCCCGGCAGTCAGGCAGCCCCAGCGACGGGAGCATTTCTTTTGTCCAGATTGCACATTTATGCATTTTCAATGAACAATTTTTATGCAAAAAGCGAACAAGTTGCACAATTTACTCTTGTAAAGTCCAACTTGAGTGCGGCCGCGGCCCCGGCCAATTGTTGCTCTATAAAAGTGGCCTCAACTGTGGCTCAGACTCAGACTGCGGCTATTGGCATGTCGGTGGGGATTAATCTGAGCACAAGACCTTGCCTCGCTCGAGGTCCGGCCCTCGGGCCATGCACATGGGGCATGGGCATGGACATGGGCATGGGCATGGGCATGGGGCAGGTGCGCCTTAGTCTTTGGCCCTGGCTGGGGAGGATGTTGCGGCTGCTTTGGGCCATGGCAAACGCACTTCATTTGAATTTCATAATTTCTTTGTTAGCTCCAATTTATGGTCACGGTTTGCTGGCCAATTTATGGTCATAAGCTCGAGAGCGTTTACAAAACTGAAAGCGAATGCAGACCAGAGACAAGCACACAAAAACAAAAAGCAAAAACAAAATAAATAAATAAACAACAACAACAACAACAACAAAAACAAAACCAAGGGACTTAACTAAATTAACGATAACGATTCGAAATGGAAATGAAAATGGAAATGGAAATGTTAATGGGAATAAGAATGGAAATGCAAGCGCAGTGCTTTTATATTTATAAACAGATTTACATATGACAGTACCTCTATATATATATAAATATATTTAAACATATCTATATATATAAATATATAATCTGCAATTTTGACAAGACAGTCTAGGATTATAACTGTTAATTAAGATGTTTAGCAAGGCATTTGGCCTAAATTTAGAACACTTTTAATAGCTGGAAACGGAACTCAAGAGTTTTCAGAGTTCTTAAGAACAACTTTTTCGATTGCCTTCGTTCAGGCCACGTCTCACATTCTCAGGCAATTTAAGTAATGAGAATTTCTTCAATTCCATTTGGGTTTGTCTGCATATACATATATGTATGTGTGTATATGTATATACGTATATATTTGAAAGTCTGTTAGTATCTAAGTAGAACAGGCCATTTAGCTGTCTGCGGGAGACTGTTAAAAACACGCCTCTGATTAGAAATAAGCAACACCTGTCGCGGCTTTTGATCGCTGTGGTCGTGGCCAGTTCGCCAGTTCTCCAGTTGTCCGGAATGGAGACCCTATGCGAGACAAAAAAAAAAAACAAAACAACACCAAACACGAGCTAGGTGTATATTTTCACAAGTCATGACATGAGTGGACGTGGACCATGAACTGGGAACTCGTCGGGACTTGGACTTGGACTTGGACTGGGACTTGGCTGCGACTTTGGCTGTTGGCCATTATCAACGCCGTCGTTGATTTGCGTTTAGCGGCCGCGAGTTGTTGGCCTTAATCAAACATGGGGCCGCCATGACAAGTCCATGGCGGCCACGTCTGCGAATATCCCTTCTGGGCTTAGCGCAGACTCCACTTGGCATATTTTCTAAACAACTTGGCGCATAAATCATTGGGGCGGCTGCTGCTGCTGCTGCTGCCGCTGCTGTTGTTGTTGCTGCCACACCTCCAACGACAGCAGCCAGCCAGGGTCTAAGGACTGCAACTGGAAGCTACATCCCGGCCGGGCATTTGCTTGGAATTTTTGCGTGCAACGACGAGTTGCAACTAATGAATTTATGATGAGATTTTGACCAGCCAAAAAGCCAGTAGCCAGTTACCAATTGCCAGTTGGCCATTGCCAGTTGCCAGGACTAGGTCTCTGTGCGAGTCAGTTGCAATCGAAAAAAGCTAAGCCCTGGTCCGGAGCCGGGCTCTATATCTAACTGTCTGGCTGGCTGGCTGGCTGGCTGGACTGTGCCTTGATTTAGGAGTTGGGAGTTAGGAGTGCGTGTCGTCCAGTCCGAATCGGGCGTTGACCGTTATCATGGCATTTTTATGGGGCCCAGACATGCTGGCATCAAAAATTCTATTACGTGGCAGCATTTTAAATAAAATACGGGAACCTCCAGTCGCAGCATGTTGAAACACAACACTTTCGACTGCGGTTGCACAGGAAGGAAGCTGCGGAGGAGCAAGGCCAAACCGCAGGCGGCAGAGGGCAGGGACTGATGCTGAAGCTGAAGCTGCGACTGCGACTGCGACTGTGGCTCTGGCTGTGGCTGTGGCTGTGTTCCTGTCGCCATAATTCAAAAAACAGCAACATTCGCACGTAAAATGTAAACGAAACCATTCGAGTGCAGCCGGTACTGGGGACGCTGCCTGGACAAAACAAACGACCTGGATCTGAACCACAGCCTGGACAAAGGGCAGCCGCTGCCGTTGTTGCTGTTGCTGTTGTTGCTGTTGCTGTTGTTGCTGTTGCAGCCGGCCAGCCGAGAGAGGGTTAAACAAACGTCGCACGCATAACAAGGAAATCCTTTGGGACCGGTACCGAGACCGGGACCTTCGAACGTCCATGCAGAGCACACACAATGCAGGCGCGAGACCTTCATTACCCACCATATCCACAGTCAGCCTCTGGTCTCTGTCTAGCACCGTGAACTGGGCAATGTTTGCATTTGTTTTGCTTTTCGGCATTTTTCGGAGAGCCAACAGCAAATAATTGAAAGGGTCGACCCAAACAGCCAGACGAACGGTCGACCAGTCGACCAGTTGGTCATTCAAGTGTTGCACTGCTCGATTACGTTTCAAGTAGCTCCCTCTCCCTCTCAACCTTCATCCCCCTCTCACTCACTCTCTCTCTCTCTCTCTCTCACTCTCAGAGTCGTTGCTGCCTCGATCCGGGGTTAAATTGCATAGACAAGCTCGCAAGTTGCTCGAGTTTGTTTATATTTCATTTGTGATTCTGATTGCATCGATTGTACAAGTTCCTAAATTAAACAGGATTAGGATAAGGATACCACAAAAGAACTATGTGTTTTGTATATTTTAAGAGCTTGCTAAGTTTGGGCCAAAGATCACAAAATCTCATCATGCTAAGTAGTTTACTGTTAAAGTGGAATCCCTAAAATAATATATATGAAACTGTTCCTGTACAAAGAAGGTAGTGAGTGTGAAAACAGTTAACTGTAAAGTTAGCATTTGCATTTAGGTAAACAAATGAATAAAATATTATAAACGATGAAAAGAAAATATGAGCGAAGGGGTTTTTATGCGGATTACAACAGCTACAGCATTTTTTGCTTTCCAATTTACATTAGCCGTATAATCCCATATGCATATGCATATTTAAAATGATATAACATAGCACTTTGCAGCCGACCCACATTCAACTGCAGCCGAAATATGTCACACTTAAATCGCTGGCCGTATGACAAGCATAATGAAGTTTTTAACAGCGCTTTTAGCGGCTCAGTGCCAGCGGCCCCGAGAGCGAATAAAATTTATAAAATAAAGCAACAACCAGCCCAAAAAAAACAACAAAAAAAAACATAATAAATGTTAATGCCGTGTGGTGGCTGTTGTTGTTTTTTTGTTGCATTTCGGCTTAATTTGTTCGCAGAAAAGCAGTCGCTTCGGTCTGAGAACACGCCGAAAGACAACGATTATTATTAAAAAAAAAAAAAACAAAAAAAAACCAGACTGAAATATGAAATATAACTTAATGAAGTCATTTTGCGGCTAAGCCGCTGCCCGCATGAAGCCGTCACCCACACGGAGCGACCACAAGAAACAAGAAACAAAAAATAAAAAATATAAATAAAGAAATAAAATTAAAATTAAGCCAAGCTGATGATTTACAAAAATAAACGCAAGGCACCTACGCAAAAAGCTGAAGAAATATTAAAATAACGTGACGAGTTCAGATGTTGTGCGACGGGGCGATAGATTATGGAATTTGATTGGTTGGCCCTTATCAGCAATCAACGGCCCACATCAAATGACCAATTGAAAGCCACAATTCTAATTGCGCTAAGAGTTCGAAAAGCGAAAACCATAAAATCAAAAACCAAAAAAAAAAAACCTTTATCGAGCGGTTCGTTATTTTTTTTTTTTTTTTTGGTATTTCCTGTAAGGCACGCCTACGTAACACTGTTGACTGGGCTAAGATGGCTTAAGACAATAAATAACAGTTGCTTTAACAATTAATTCGCGTCGACGCAACGTCGCCCCCTTGGAAACCCTTTGGTGTCCACCGGAAGCAGGCCGACCCACGTTATCGAGAAAAACTTTCGCCGGGTGCCACTAATTAAGTGTAAATCGCTTGTAAATCGTTGGGGAATTCATAAATCTTGGCTGGAAATGGTTTTTAGTCATTGTCTCGCTGGGCACTCTCTTATGGCTGGGCATATGCAAATGCTGTGACCTTTGACCTGGCTGGGAGCTGGTGTGTGCGCGCATTTGCCTACGATAACAATCACTCGGCTTTTCTTTTTAGTTAGTTGTTTTTTTTTTCTGTGTGTTGACCATTTTTGGTGCGTCTGCAACGGTCAGCTGGCCAGCTGCTGCTGCTGCTGCTGCTACTGTTAGCCTGGTCTATAGCCCCTCGACGTCGTCGTCGTTATAATCAAATGCAGTTGCTCCCGAAAAATTCAATCAACATATTTCAGCAGCACTAACGAATTTACAAAATAGGCAAGCCAAAGGATGCGCCGCCAGAGAAACCACTGACGACGACGACGACGACGACGATGAGGATGGGGATGATGATGATGATGAGACGGTAACTGGCGTTGGGTCTTTGTATCGGTGTCAGTATCGGTAGCTTTCTGTGTGTGTGTGTAAGTGTGTAAGTGTGTTTGGGTTCCTCTGCGTACGCTGATTTTGTGCATTTTTGGAGCAGCACCCAAAAGCTGACGACCACTAGGCAAATGTGCAATGTGCTGACCACTGGCCGCCGGTCAGCAAAACCACACTGCGTATCATCAACAACCATGTGCCGAGCAGCATCGCCGCCGTCTTTTGCAATTTGTAAACATTTCCATATTTGGTATTTCGCTGCCGGCAGTTTTCACTTCCGTCTTGTGTTCTGTGCTGCAGGGCAGCTTCTGATTAGAAGTGCTTCGGGCTGGCTTCCAAATGGCCACTGTGCGCCGAGTGGAAAGTGAGTTGGAGGCGATGCTCAATAGAGATGGCCGCCAGTCGTGCTTGCCGGCGTGACACGAACAATACTCGAGGGTATGTTAAGCAAGCGCTCATCTCCAGATCATTGAAGCGTTACGGAACCCATCAATTGGCAACTAGAACTGTGGAGCACTTTTGAATAGTTAACAAGTTGCAGCTCTTAAGCTGAAAAACCTATAAAAAGAACTCATTGGGAACAAGTTATTTAGCTGAAGTTTGATTTTGCCAGGCAGCTCAAATATGCCAAAAAGCTGTTGTCCTGTGTGCTGGGGGCGACAACCGGCCGAAAGCCATACAAATGCCAACAGGCCAGTTGGCTGGCCTCTAGACAAAGCCCTTAATCAGCGGCAGCCGCCACAGGAGGAATCGCGGCATCCAAGAATCTCAGCGCTCTGGCCAAGCTAAACAACTGCAAAGATTTAATTGTCGTGGCAGCTGCTAAGCGCACAGAGAGAGGGAGAGAGAGAGAGATCTACTATGAGGGAGGAAGTTAACGGGGAAGGGGAATTGCCAGTTTGCCAACAGGCTACTGGTAGCTACTGTATCTGGTGGATGCGCTAAATAGTTAGCATCATTCTTATGCCTTAGTTTGCCTGGCTGCCGGCTGCCGGCTGCCTTGGTGCCGCATGCCAATTGGCAACTGGCCGCCAAGTAGCTAAAGAATTGTCATTTAATTGCGTCGCGTACGTGATCGAAGCATTTGCAGCATCTCAGCCTTAGCTTCAGCTCAGCTCCAGCTTCAGCTTCAGCTTCAGCCTGAACTCCCCCGCCACCGGCGTCTTGCCCTTGGCTAGGGCATAAATTTTATGCGTCTCCTGCTTGCAAATCCCGAGTTGTTGTTACTGTTGTTGTTGTTGTTGTTGCTGTTGCCGCCGTTGTTGTCCTCTAAAAACAGGCAGCAACAATTCGTTAATAATCCAAATTCCCACATTGGCAGCGCCTGCCTGTCAATTATTATTATTTTTCATTGGAAAAGCCAAAGCGGAAAAATGAAATGCCAAAGAGAATGCAGTCGGCGGTCGATAGTCGTAGTTGGTCAGATGGTCCATTGGTCCAATGGTCCAATGGTCCAATAGTCCAATGGTCCAATAGTCCAATAGCCGGTCGGCAGCTTTTTTTCTAATGCGTTTGCCACTTACCAACACTCTTAACCCATTGTTGCCGTCTCTCTGCTCTCGCGCGCGTGATTAAATCTGCTGAAAATTGGCCTTTGTTCTGCGTTGCGCGGCTACCGAAAAATCGAAAAAAAAAAACAAACAACAAAAAAACGCAGCCTAAACTAACCAAAGGCCCCAGCTACACGCATCTTACTAGAGGCAGAGAGAAAGAGAGAGAGAGAGAGCTAGAGAGTGGGAAGAGTTTGGCGATCAGTCGACCAACTTACCATAAAGCACCGTTACATTCTTCCGCTAACAAACAAAACAATGCATGCGACCAAGATTGAGCCCAAGGCGCAGGCGCAGGCGAAGGCTCTACGAGCGCATGCGTAGCCCACGGGCAGACGCAGCTTTCCAATTGGTTTGTTTCCTTGGCCTGGACACTAGACAGCAAGAGATGCGAACGCGTCCACATATGACAACGATATTTGGCTCCTTATAAGGAAAGGGAAACCCAAGACCCTTATTTTTAGTATGTATAAAGAGTTAAAAGCATTTTCATACATTTCCTATTACTTATACTACACTTTGTTTGCTTTGGAAAGGATTTAATTATTCTGTTATTATTGAGAACAACTTAAATTAATATTATAAGCTAACATGCAAGTTATTTACTTTACTTTAATTTTTGTTCCATCTCAACTTTGTTATATACTGTAATGAGTTGATCTTGGCCAAGAATTTCAGTTCCAATTCCTGCGCCGCAGTTCGACTCAAATGCATATCTAAGCCAAGAAGTTGAGAAGTCTGCGAATTCCCGGCTAGGTCAGCGAAGTGTTTGTTGTTTGTCGTTTTGGCAATTGGCCAAGTTCGAAGCGGCGATCTAAACTCGAAATGCATTTTGGTTAATTAAGCGCGTTCCGGCGGCGATTTCCCGCTGCTTGGCAACCAATTAAGTCGCCGCCGGCGCAGGCCCGAGCGACAACGACTGGCTGGCAACTCTTGGCCAGGATATTTCCTGTCACTTGAGTATGTTAGCATGGGCTTGTCGGCGCGTATAAATTTCAGGCAGCTGGCCAAGCCAGCCTGGCCAGCCTGTTGGCTTTCCTGCCTGCCTGCCTGCCTGGCTGCCTGCCCACGGCTTTTGGGGCCAGCTCGGCCTCGGCCTCGGCTTGGGCTAGGAGTAGGTGTCATATTTATAATTTACAACATTAGCTCGCCATGGGGTAGCTTCGCAATCTTGCTAAATTTATGCATAAAGTAGTTGAGGTTATATATTTTCAGGCTCCCGCGTCCATACCAGCGTATACCCCATACCAGAATCTCCAGGAATCCCCCCCGCAACCCGTCCCGGCCTGGCGTGTGTGCATATGTAACACACGTTTACGAGCATGTAAAATGCGTGTATTTTATTTCGCCTTTAGTTTTCGTGCTCATGGAGAGCACTATAGTTAAATTGGCCATTGCCCATGGCTGCTAACGAGCGCGCCCTGGATGAAGGTTAATGCTAATGTCGGCGGCCCAGACACCAAGAGAGACGCAGGGCGAGATGGATGGATGTGCCCTTGAGAACTGCAGTCTCGATGGTATGGGTGAGTTTTAAATACCTAAGAACCATGCACATAAAACACAACAGTTCATCTGCAGCTCAGTCCTGAATGCAATGGATGGACTCCGAACTGATATAGTTGTCTATAAATCAAAGTGAAATTAAGCAAAGCTAAAACACCTTTCAAAATCATACAATATATACCCTACCCTTAACCATACAGTTAAGTTAGATAAGAACAATCAAGGCTGAGCTGAGCTTGCAATAAATCCTTTGATTCGCAACAAAAAGATATCTCGAGAAAGATCCATATCAAGCTGCCAGCATTGTCAATTAAAACTCCAAAAAGAACGAACCCAATTTGTAATTGAAACTTATCTGAGTAGAGAATGCGTTAAGTGCATTGGAATGCAGCCCATCCCGAAAAACAAAAACCAAAAAATAAACAAAAACCAAAAAACAGAAGAAAAAAAAAGAAATACGAACAAAAGCAAAAATAAGAAGAACGAAGTTCATTTAAAAACCAAGCCCAAGAGTCATTTGCGAAACAAAGTCGCCAAGCTGCAAGCTCCAAGTTGAGCCCCCTTGCACGGCGTTTGCTTAACGGTTTAAGTGGCAATCACTGGCACCGGGCGCGCAATGATAACAATAACAACAACAATAACAACAATAACAACGACACCAGCCAGGCCAGCAGCAGCAATGCCAAAGAGCCAAAGAAAATCAGTGAAAGATCAGCAAACAACCCGCAAGCAAGCCAAAAACCAAAAGCCAAAAACCAAAAGCCAGAGCCACAGTTGAGAGCCGGCAATTACCAAATTCCGAAAAATGAAGAAATTTTCAAATAAACAAAGCAAAGTTTGCACAAAAGTGAGAACTCAACTGGCCCAACTCGATGTGATGTGTGGGACCCAGCTCAGAATCGGACTTGCAGTCGGACTCCGACTCGGACTCCAACTCGGAGGCCGGCAATTACAGTCAAGCGCATAAACGAAGCCAAGCCGAACAGTGGACTGGCTCGAAGAGAACAACCCGGGCCCGCTACTCTTGGCCATTTACTTAGCCTTTTTAGCTGGAATTCATCATCATGCGAATTATCTGGCAAGCGCGTTTGCGTTTGCAGCTTTTCGGTTCGTTTCTTTTTCGGCAATAGGCTTCGACTTTCCATAGGGCCTTGGTGTCTGCTACAACCTCTTTATGGGGCTTCTTGGCAAATACGGCCATGGCAATTTAGTTGTCATAGCTGCGGAAGAATTATCGCTTGTGGCGGGCGGTCCACCAAAAATTTTGTTGTCAACTGGCCAATTGGACAGGGGGCAGCTCGCAGCTCGCAGCTCGCAGCTCGCAACTCCAACTCCAACTCCAACTCCAATTCCAAATTCGATGCTGCAGCAAGGTCGGACAGTGTGAGTTTATTATTATAATGTAGGAAGCACAAGCAAACTAAGGGTATATAGTTATAAAGGGTGGGTAGGTAACCTAGGGAGACGAAGAGCTCTCTCATCATTCTCGATTCTAGGTCATCGCACAGTCGATCATTGCGCTGTGGGGTTTTGTATTTTTGGGCAAGTTGCCGTGCGTTTAAGTAATTTGCCAGACTGGACACACCGTAGGTGTTGTTTTGGTCCGATTCGAGCTTTCACAAATGATTATGTTTGATGTGCAGTTAATTTGTGGTCTCTGGCATTGGCATTGGCATTGGCATTGGCGTTGCGACAGCAGAAGCGCGAAACGCGAAACGCGAACGGGCGACGCATTAGAGCCGCGTATTCGCTTCGAGCAGCGAGCCAATTCCAGTGATTAAGCCGGGAACAGCGATGAGTGGCCCTAAATAGCCGTTATGCGGCATTATTGCGCCATATTTCATTAGGCATATGTGCAGCACCAACACAGCCACAAACACCACTGCAACCAGCACCAGCACCAGCAGAGGCAGTGGCAGTGGCAGTGCCAGTGGCAGAGGCAGCGATGTCGACGGCGACGGCGGCAGCGTTGACGCGTTGAGATGTCTGTGGCCTGTCCGCAGGAAGGCATAATCTCTATAGGCCACATTTATTTCCATGGGTCACTGATAGTGCGGCTATCAAAACACGGGAACACTTTTAAAATCGCAATGAAAAGCGGCAAATGGGATGCACGCGCTAATAAAATGCCGATATTTTATGGCCAATGGCTGGATCTCAGCCAGAGCTTGAGCCTGAGCTTCAGCTTGAGCCTGAGCCTAAGGTTGAGCCTGAGCCTGAGCCTGAGCCGAGGCAGGGCAGACAGACCGCAGCCTGGATTGGAGTTGGGTTGAGGATGCATCGCGTTGGAGGCGGCAAGTGTGAATGTGAGCGTCGCTTGTTTTGCATATGCTGCTCGTATGCTGCATGCCACATGCAGCATGCAGCATGCAGCATCCAGTATGCAGCTGGATATGCTTGAGGCGCCAGAGACTGCGCATCTTTTGGCCAGTGCCCACACACCGAAAATGAATTGCAAGTCATCGGGACGCAGTGTGGCTGGCATTGCCATATCCAGAACACACGTCACTCTGTCTAGGATAAAGCCCAGCCAAAAGAGTAGGAGACTAGGAGACGGCCAGTCTGGGCGGCTGAGAGGGTTCCAGATGCACTGCGACCGCTTAAGTGCACATTACTCGAATCATTTGTAATGCTAATCAAAGCAGCTCCATGTGTGCCTCTTTGAGTCTCTTTGTCTGCGTCTGCGTCTGCGTCTGGGGCATATCTTGAGTTGTGCGCGGAATTAACCTACATATAATGCTGTTGCCGCTTGACAAATCTGCACGCCTACGTTGATTACCAATCTCAGCGGCAACAAACAACTGATAATGAGCGATTGGCCGCTACAAATACGAGGAATCCTCCTGCCCGATTCCCCACTCCTCGCCCCAATGTTGGCCACGTTGTTGCCCGCGTCAATTAGGGCAGACCTGGCACTGGACAGCAACGAAGTACCTTAAAGTGTGATCACTGATTAGCTTTATGTAGCTCTAGTTCGGCCAGTGGGTGTGGGTTGAGGTTCAGCCAAAAGGCTGGTAATGAAGCTGCTCTTCCAAGTGTATCTCTCTGTGTGTGTGTGTGTGTGTGTGTGGTGCGGCATTAGCCAAGGAATGTGGTTCGATGCTTGTTCCTCAGTTCGATAGGACAATGAACCCTTAATGGCCAAAGTGCTGAGTATCTTGAGGTTCCTTGTAGGCACGAAACAAAACAATGAGTAGAAGAATTCTTAAGGTCGGATTCCATATTAAATCAGAAAGTATTCATATTAAACTATGCTAGACTCAACAGATAGATTGGTTTTTTTTTTATTCTGATGATTCACGTCTGTGTAGAACCCCTATTTAAAAAACTATTTAGGTGGTGGGCAACCTTTCTCTTCCAGCGACTTTCATTTGCCCCTGCTGCAAGCCATAAAAATCACTTTCGTAAATCAAACATCTGCACATTACCTATAAGTAAAGTCATAACAGCAAATGTACCGTAAAACAAACATGTAGCCAGCACTTAGCCATATAAAGTCATATGTGTACGGGTATGTTTGGAGGTACAAGAAAGCACTTTGTAGAAATGCCGGCAGAAAAGCAACGTCAGCAGCAGCTACAACAACAACAACAATATTAATAATAACAACGAACAACGAACGAACAACGTAGGAACAAACAACAATCGCGTCATAATCGTTTGTAGCGACTAATTTATGATCTTAATGGCGGCTAATTAACACCATTTTCCACAATTGAAAGATTTTCCATTAAATAAAACACTTTATGGAATTGCCCAGCAACACGCAGGCCATGCCCTGGTCTAGAGCCCGCGTCTCGGTTGACTGAGCTCCTGGTCGGTCAGCTCCCAGTGGGCACGGCACGGCACGGCAATCGCGGAAGTTCCACTCACAGTTCGCAGCTCGCAGCTCAAATGGAGCAAAACACACAAAACTCTAGCCGAGAAGTGCAAACAAAGCAGACCCCAAAATGAAGGGCAGGAGAAGCACCAACGTGGCCAGGAGGAGGAGCAGCAGCTCCAGCTACAGCTCCAACTACAGCTCCAGCGTCTGCTGCTGCAAATTGACGGCGCTGCGAAAAGTGGACAAAAGACGCGCCGGCGATGCTTAACGCATGAATGGCAAAAGGCGGCACAACAACAACAACAACAACAAAAACAACAACAACGAAGCCTCGAATAGAAATAAAAAGTGTTGAGCGAAAAGCATTTGAAATGCATTTCGAATGTTTTCCCAGAGCAGAGGCGAAAGGCAAAAGGCGAAGGCACTGCCCAACTGTCTGCTGACTGTTGGGTGTCCAATCGCTTGTGACGGACCAAACCGAACCGAACCGAACCGAACCGATGCGATCTCTAAGGCGGCGGCGGTGGCGGCGGCGGCAAAGTCACAGCTGACAACTCACTGAGCGCGCAATGATTAATCGCGCAATTGTGCGCCCAATGGCCAAAGATACAGCCAAAGGCAACAGGGAACAGGCAACAGGGAACAGATACAGATACATGGCCACGATAGAGACTCAGTTTGGTCGGCGATGTGCCTTCTGTGCCCTTTTTCTGCTAGCCTTACGTTTTTAATTGCAATCAAAAGTGTTGCCGGAAGCCATTTACAAAAGCTGTCACCAGAGTGCGGTCTGCCGGCCACTTTTATCGGAATCCATCAATGCTCCCAATATATATCGACGCGAGTTTCAACTTTACGCTCTGATTGAAGGGCACACAACGCGTTCCAATTCCACTTCCAATTCCAATTTCAATTCCAGTTCCAGTTTTAGCTGGCCCACGCAATGATCGATGACCCGCATTGGGTCAAGCAGCCGCTTAACCTACGGCCAACACCCAGCAGCACTTCAAGCGTGGCATGTAATTGAATTAAAGTTGCCCCAAAGCTGATTAAAATTCCAATGCAACATGCATTTCTTCTTGCTCGCACTCTCTACGTTTTTTTTTTTTGTTTTTTTTTTGTATTGGCTTTGTAAACATGCTGAGATGTCGCTTGCTTGCAGCGGCACCTGCAGCATGAGGCAACGAGGATGATTAAGGTCTGGGCTATATTACGGCATCCCAGAGCGCTTATCAGCTGCATTGCAATCAATGTGCTGCGCTCCAAATTGCCAGAGAGCAAAAACTGCGATCGATCTAAGCCAACGATCAACGATCAGCGATCAACGCCACAGCATAGAAAGTGATGGCAACAAAATCCAGCGGGGAACAACAAATACACACACACACACACACACACACACACAAAAGAGTGCAGAAAAAACGGAACAAAAAAAAGAAGGAGGGAGGGGGGGGGGGCAAAAAAATGTAACCACAAGAAATTGTTGCTCAACAAGGACGCAACATGGAGGCCGACATTCTAGCAACGTCTCTACCAACGATCGCCGGCGGTGACATCTTGTCAACTCAAAAATCATGATCAACAAAATGTTCTGGGTCTGGGGCTGAGAGATCTGGCTGGCAACGTTGCGGCTGGCGGGCATGTCGCCTGCCTTGGCCCAGAGCTCGGCCTGGGCCTGGACAATTCCCGGGCGCACGAACAATTCTATTGGCAGGCCGGGTGTACGAGATCATCTCTATCGATCGTTACAAACAGGCAGCGGCAGCTCTTGACAGCAGCCCGGTAGGTTCACACATAAGTGAGGCATCATTCGAGACGTCATTGGAAGCGATTAAAAGGCGCACACACTTTTTAAGGAGTTGCTGTCGCCGGTGGTCTTATGATCGTGTCCAGCCATTGCCATTGCCATTGCCATTCCCATTGCCATTGACACACATGCATCAATCGATAGTTTCTGTCTCGGTCACCTGTCAGCGTCCATAATCAGGCCAAATATCAAAATTCGAGCTCCGTGTTGGAGGCGGCCGTCGCGAGACGATCAATCTTCGGCTCTTCTGTCAGCCTCACGATCAGCTCAAATATCAGCAGGTCACTATGTAATTTGAGCCGGAAACTTATGCCGTGCTATTCCACTGTTGGCCTGATTGATTTATGGTTCAAATTTATAGGCAAAATCAAAAATAATTTATTCAATTTTTATCTAGAGTATAGGCCCTGTTAAGGCCAAAATGGTTAGACTGATCGTACATGTACGATCAGTCAAGTCAATAGTTGGCAACTACATTAGAATCACATCTGAGCAGACACTTTAATCTCATTCTCATTAAGTTGGCTAACACAATTTGCCACTAAATAATATCAAAATAGTTGCCAGCGCTCGTTAAACCACAATAAAATGCTAAATTGTTACCGTTTAATTTGAAAGCGAACCACTTTAAATGGCAGCACATCTGCTGCTCTCAGCCAGTCGCCAGATCTTGGCGTAAATCTTGAACGCTGTGCAATTCAACGGTTATAAACCAGCTGGCAGGCTAGTTACCGATTTATTGATTTTAATTGCAATCCGAGACGTTTATATGCTATAAGAATGCGCAAAAGGCCCGAAACTACGTGGAAAACTTGCTTTCAGACGACGCTGGCTGCCTGGCTGACAGTGGTCAGTAGTTTTGGACATGTTGAAAACAAATACAAAAGAGAGAACGAGAGAGAGAGAGAGAGAGAGAGAGAGAGAGAGGAGGATTCTCGCTTGGCATTCATTGCAGGCCCAGCCGGGGTGGACGGGATCCCACAGAGCGTGGGGCATATCATGACATTTTATTGTGTTGTCAGACGGAAAAGTGCTTATTACGCATGCGCGACGGCGTCCGCAGCGACGTCAGCGGCGCTGCTTTTAATTGTGGGGTGCTCGAAGAGCTGAACCTGGAGGATTGGCTTGGCCTAGGCCAGGCCAGGCCAGACCAGACCAAGACCAGGCCAGGCCAGACCAGGCCAGACCAGGCCAGACCAGGTTTATGTTGTCGTTGTTGTTTACGCTAGCGATTGTTTTACAAATTAATATTATTTTATGATATCGCGTTTGTTTTGCTAATTGTTGCATGTGTGGCGCAGATAGCATTTCAAGCCGCCAGCTAGTCCAACCGACAGCCAGTTGGATATATATGGACATGGAGGCAGTTGTAGAAGAGGCAACCGTCCGGTAGCCGGTGCATTTTGACAGTTTTACGAGCTCGGGCAGCGTTGAAATGAATACCTGCCTAGCCGAGAGACCGTCCTCCGCTCGCTGGTGCCATGAGTGAGTTGTGGCCATGTCCACTGGCCAGGAATGTGCCAGCCACCCAAACATAGGAAGCGTCTAATGAATGCGTAGGCCCAAGCACAATAAATTGCTCCGAGAAAATCTAATTTTGGACACCAGCCTAACGGATGGTGGCCACGGTAGCTCTTTGACACACAACTACTTGCAATATTTTGCATCTGTTCGCCAATTCTCTAACTTGTTGGCCGGGTCAACCGTTTGGTAATACTCTTTCACAAGTCAAGCGTTCTTTGCTGATAAGACGTGAGAATTGCGACCAACATTTCATTTTTCCCTTTAGCCATTTTCCAATTTCATTGGCAGCCTGTTGCGATAAGTTTTCACACTGTGTTTTCCCTTAATTGTCAAAGGTTGCTTTTATCTTCATGGCAACACTAGCGACAACAATAGCAACAGCAACAATATGAATGACTTTGGCAGACAGCTTGGCTGCTACGAGGGGCACTGCCTATGGTGGCCGACGAACAGTCCCTGGCTGAACTGTCAACTGTCAGTCAGCCAGTTGGATTGGTCGACTCCTCGTCTGCTATGCCTTGTTGTTTGGCTCGACACACAACTGGACATCAATATGGAACTCTGTCTCTCTCTCTCTCTCTATTTATCTTTTTCTCTTTCGCTTCCTTCGCTCCTTGGGACTGTCCTCTGTTGGCTTGGAGCATGTTACTTTGCCTGCTGATAACTGATATTTGACAACTTTTGATGTGCTGACATTGACAGCGGCAGGCGGCCCTCCGTCTGACTTTGCGCAGCTCCCTCTGCTCTATGTGTGTGTGTGTGTGGACGGGTGTGTACGTGTGTGTGCCTGTTTGTGAATCGGATATTTAAGAAATTGGACAGCTGCTTCGCAGAGCGGCAACTCATGCCCCATGCAAAAGAGTTATATGAAGTTTTAGTTTTATTTATAGCCAATGGCCAACGCTTAGCTCTCGACTGTCACATGAGGATAAGCCATCTAGTATTTCAAGTAGACAGCTATAAATCTGTAAAATATATATTTATTGGGCAACTTTAACAGATTTTTAATGCATATATATGCGTTTATAATAAAAGATCCTTCAGTCTTAACACCGTTCGCTCATATCAGAAATCATAAAATGATTTATTCCCTTGCATATCTTCAGCTACCTGCAGTTTCACGCCTGGTAGGCAGCTCAATAAAATTGGTAAGTTACCATGAAACATAACAATAAACCCAGTTTGCTGTATGATCATTTCAATAACAAGCTCCTCTTTTTTTTTATGCCAACCTCGACTTTCCGGTAATGATTATGGCCGGAGGAGCAAAAGACCGTTAAAAAGCCACAGCGTAATATGAGTGGAAACAGCGTTTTATTGAAATGAGCAACGATCGAATTGTGGTCCAAATGAACTCGTTTCCATTGCAATAACAACAAGAACAACAACAACTACCACACATGCAATTTGGCTGGCAAATTGGGGTTGGGGTTGGATCTTTGAAAGCACCGCGCCAGCGTTTAACGAGGTGGTCAAGATTGTGCCAAAAAACGATGGGTAATTACATGACAGAACTGTGCGTGCTTACACACAAACACACACACTCGCACACACACTCTCTCTCACGCACACACACACACAGTTAGCTAGCTCATATCTGATATGAGGCACTTGGGCTTGCCGTTTAAGTTGATGAATATGAATTTTGTGGCAAAGTTTTATGGTTTTGATCCACGGCAAATATGGCGAGGGGAGCAAAATCAGCGGCCGCACTTGATTGCACTTGTCAGAAACAAAGAGTTTCGCCTTAATTTGATATAACGATTTTACTAGCTCAACTACTTGGAAAGTTTTCTAATTATAATGAGCCCGGACCGGGCCCGGGCCCGGGCCAGAGCCAGAGCTCGAGTACGGGCAACATCATCATGTCAATTGGCGCGTACCCGAATACTGAAGAGCTTCAACCTAATTATTAATAAACGCCAACATTGGCTGTCATTGTCGGGTCTGTGGAGCGCAGTGGAGGCAGTTGTAGGCTCTGGCCTGGCCTGGCCTGGTCTCAGTTCCCCACCTACTGTGAAGTGGCTGTCATCATTTTAATGCCAACTCGTTACTTTATTTATCATCAACATCATTTCGAGCTCAACGCTGACAAGCAGACAGTAGCCAAGGCAGTAGCTGCAACTACAACTACAACTCCACTTAGAACCTAGAGGGAACCAACCAACTGCAGCCAGCGCCCGTAACATTGACTACGGCGCAGATAAAAGCCTTTCCATGTCGCTTCAAATTTAAGTTTTCAATTAAAAAAGACATAAAATGCTCCATTGCCCGTGTGTGTGTGTGTGTCGGTAAGTGTGTGTATCTATGAGTGACGTAGCTGAGGCAGCGACGACGTCGTCAGTTGCACAAATATTATAAAGTAGTTTGACTTTGACACAGGCGTCATAACTGTTTTAGTATCGTGCAGACAACGAGCTGGAAGCAGGGGCACAACTTAGGACTGGGGCACGACAATAAGCTGGCTCATATAAATTATGGTCTATTTCTATTTTACAAATATTGCAATCCCATATTCGCTAGAAAAGTTCAAGAGTAAATTCTAAAGCTTCCTTTACAAACTTTTAGGGATACTTTCTGTAAAAAGGCTCTCAAAATTGTACAAATTTGCATTTGTATTAAATCTTTCACAGCTCTTTCATTCATTCATTGCCGGCAACAAATTCAACGTTTTATTATTGTTTCACCAACTTAATACCGTTTGAATTCCGAAAGCTCTCCGAGGCGTCGCCATCAACATTATCATTTAAAAAAAAAGTTGAGCAAATGTGTAGCATTTATCAGGTTTTATGACTCCATTTGGTCTGAGTGCTTGTATTCTCCCTCTCCCTCTCACTCTGTGTGTGTGTGTGTGTGTGTTTCTTTTTTTGGGCGCCCCCAATTTGCTTGATATGCAAATAACTAAATTTTTTGTTTTCAACACATATTTTTTATAAATTTTATTGCCCAGCTTTACACACAAAATTAATGCAAACTGGACACTGAAATGTTTGGACTTTTTCTACACTGATAAAATATCTAAACAGCGGCCCATTGTGCGGGTCTGGGAAAGTGTGGCTAACGGCCAATTGTATAGAATTCATTGTTAGACGACGGCCATTGGAGCTGTCATGGACTGGAGCCGAGGCTGAGGCTGAGGCTGAGGCTGAAGCTTGCGTTGTGGAGGCCTTGTGGCTACTTTTGTGCTAAAAAGATAAAGACAATTATTATCGCCATTATCGCCAGTATCTGTTGTTGTTGTTGTTGTTGCTGTTGCCACTTCCTACAGTTGAAAATGATATGCTGGTGCCGCTGCCGCATACAAATTGGCAATAACCATCAATTGGCAGCAGCCGGCGTCGGCTTAGCCAAAGGTGCCAGTGGCACGGTCGGTCAGTGTTTGCATTAGAATGAGCTATGCCAAGTTTTAAAACTGTACTCGGTTGGTGGATTGGCGGAATGTCGATTACGGTTTAACGCATTCATTGATTCGCTTTCCTTGGGGTTCTGTTCGCAGATCGTGTTGTGATCAGCGGGCATAATTGTATTTTCGGCATTCGATGCCCGATCCAATGCAATTTCGACAAATGGCACTCGCCATCTGCATCTGCATCTGCAACTGGCCACTTGCAACTGCAACTGCATCCGGCGCAATCGGTGTCCATTGTTTGCCGCGATTGTTCATTTGCCGTCGCGGCTTCTGGCCTTTATCGAATGTATAGCATTCTTGTGGGCCCTGGTATGATAATTTTTGGCCAGACAAACATCGCATTAATGTCGACAATGTTTGGCTAAATGCTAGATTTCCAAGAGCTAAGCGATTCATGCTAGTGGCTAAAAGTGAATTGATTAGAAATTATCCTTAAGTATATTACATTGATAGATATAAACAACTGAAATTGGTATTATATTTTTTTTAAGCAATAATACAGTCGTATATTTCTGATTATAATTTAACCTTCAAAATTTCTTCTTTAATTTGATAGGAAATTTGACTTTAAGGATTAAACTTAAAATGCTTTTAAGAGTTTGTTATTAAGGGCGACCATAGATGTAACGCATGTCCTGTGAGCTGGCATAAGCTCTACATTGAGGACACTCACTGTGTTGATGTTGCAGATAATAGCGAATGCATTTTTCCCCAAAGAGATGGCCACAATTTAGCGCTACTAAGCGATGATCGGCAGAAGAACCCCATGGCTCCATGCAAATGGAGCAGGAGATGCTAATATTCTCTTGGTCCTTGCAACGGAAAATTTCCTGCTCCAACTGCAAGCACTGTTTATCCTTTTCCTCCAGCTGGATGTTTAGCTCCGATCTCAGTTGCTGCACTTCCTGCAAATGCGATTCCTCTTGTCTTTTCAAGTCGAGCAGTAGTTGCTCTCGCATTTGATCTTTCTCCAACACTTTCAGCTGGAACTCTTCAGACTGCACATTCTGTATCGCTTCTATTGAAGCGATCTGCTTGCTCATCTCATGGCAAAAGTCCTGCAGGAGCTGCAGCTGTTCTTGGTACTGCTTTATTACGGGTTGGTTCTCAACCTGAAGATCATTCACTTTTGTGCACAGCTCATCAATTTGCAGTTGCAATCCATTTGTGTTCTTCAATATTTCCTCACAACATTTTAAATCTTCCTTATGCTTTACATCCTCCTCACTTGCATCTGTTTGCACTTCAACTGATAAAAGCTTAGATTCGTTCACGATCTCACAGTTGAGTGCCATAGTTCGATTTTATAACAAAAAACTCTTGATTAAAATCTAAAATAAATTTTAAACATAGACATTAAAACAATTTACCAAAATGAAACGAAAAAAAAATCAAATCAAATAAAGGAAACTTTAAATGTTAACTTTTAATTTAAGATTATGGAAAAATTATAGAAGAGACCTAGACAAATTCCACGAATTCAACTTCAGCTCGAAAGTGTTTTGTTTAATTATTGCCTATGAATATAATCTGAAATATTGTTTTATGTTTAACTATAATTTATTTAATTTTGTTCACTTATCTATGTAACTACAACCACATACATACTTATTTCAATAAACTATGTACACACGTGTATGTGTGTATATCGGAATATAGGGTTTCCCAGGAAATTGTTCTTTCTTATTGACTTGACAATTCCAAGAATTAACTGCAGAGCTTTTAACTTTTATGTTTAATAAGCAAATTCCGTAATAAAAACAAACAAATTTTACTAACCCTTTTTTTAACCCGTAAATTTATTATTATGATTATTCTATTATTAAACTTTTTTAACTCAACGGAAACACAGCCAAGTTGCCGAACAGATCGAAGTAACAGAAAAGCTGAGAAGTGTTGCCATAATAACGAAATATTTGACCAATTAGAAGAGTGTTTCTTTAGAACATTTTTTTCTTTGCAGGCTGGCAATGCCATATCTAAAGAATTTTCTGATTTTGCGATTACCTTTAATAAAATGCACAAGTTCATTTATATTTTTAGCAAAAGCATATTATAAATACCTTTGACTTTAGACATAGGAACTCTTAGTATTAATTAGTTATGAGCGCAGTTAATTCCAGTGCCTTTACAAAGGGCGACCGTGGATATATCGTATGTCCCTAGATGTGGCCAGAGCTCTGCATTGAGGACACGCTTCCTGGCGCTGCAGATAAGTTCGGATGCCGATGTCGCCAAAGAGATGGCCACACTTTAACGATATCAAAGCGTGATTCCAAGTCGAATTCCACCGTTCCAGGCAAATGGGACAGGACACTTTGATGTCATAGTCCTCTATCAACTGTGTCACAGTCAGCTTCAGTTCCAAGCAGCGTTCATCCTTGGTCTACACTTCGGCTTTTAGCTGCTTCAACTGCTGCAAATGGAAATCACGTCGAGCTTTTATCTCTGCTCGAATATCGAAACACATTTTCTCCTTTTCCTCCATTTGTTGCTGTAACTCTTCCGATTGCCTAGTCGCTATCGCTACCATAGAAGCCAGCTTCTTCCTGATATTAGCCAACCATTTCTGTGTCCCGTGGACAGATCGCGTGGGTGACTCTGGCAGCTGTTCAAGTTATGTACACAGCTTTTCAACATGTTTTCGTATATAATCCGCGTTGGTCAATATTGTTTGCAAGGAAGTTGGTTCTTCTATTTTAGCCAATTTTTTGCGATTTTAGAATTCTTCGATCCTTTAAACGCTTTTACTTTATTAGACATATTAATAAAAGCTCGGATGTTGCTTTGTTATGATTAGTAGGAAAGGTTGTTTAATGCGCACACTTACAAAGTTGTGTGTGCATACAACAGACGAAAAGTGTTGCCACATTCGATTCGAATGTTAATGTGTATACACTGGTTGCTCATTTTTTATGTCTGGCAATACTGACTAAAAAGCTGCCCTTTTAATTCTGACGCATTTGATGTTTTCAGTTTTTTTTTTGCAAGAGAGAATTTACTTGCAAGTGTGTTTTCTGGGTGAGGCGAGTTAATTGGTTGATAAAACCCTTTTTTACAGCTATGAATTCGAAGCGATACTCCGCCGAAGGGGCTTCTGCGGCCAAGCAACAACGGGAAGATGAAACAACAGTTGAGGAGTCTGATAACCTAAAAGCCTTGGTGAAGGAGCGAAGTCAACTCCTGGCTAGAATATCGACGTTGGTATTCAAGGAAAATGTGCAGAAGGCCCAAAACGAGCGATTGGAGAACGCGTACAAGGCATGCATTGAGGGTTTAAAGAAGAACATGGAAGTCCTAGTTCAAATGCAAATCAACAAGCAACTGAGCGCAGACACAGAAACACTTGATGCTATTGATCAAAAGCTCGACCAGATCTTTCAACAGGGCAAGGATTTGAGTGAACAGGTGCAGAACATACGTCCACCAGCCGATCGCAATTGCAAGTGCAGCAAAGAGGAGGTGGAGAACTTCATCCTGGCCCAGAAGCTGCTGGTTGAGGAATTCCAACTGAAGACCTTCGAGCACGAGCAGATCCGTCTAAAGCTAATGGACGATCTGAAGCGCCAGGAGGAAGTCTATTCGAAGAAAATCGAATTACTGCAGATGAACCTGGATGGCACACAGGTTAACATACCCAGCTTTGCTGCATGTCCCATCTGCCTGGATCCTTGGACTTCGTCTGGCGGCCATCGCTCGGTTTCTTTGGCCTGCGGACATGTTTTTGGCGATATGTGCATTCGCCTGCACTTGGATCGGGCCGCCGATTGTCCTCTGTGCCGAGCTCCAGCCTGTTTACGGGAATTACGTAACACTTTTTTGGAAGTAGTTCGCACTGAGTAAACCAAATACCTTATGTATGAGGAATTTACATTAACATAATAAATATATATATATGTATATGTATATGTATATGTGTATTTATATTCTTGACAGGAACTCTTAATGGGCTGACAAATGCTAAATGGACTTCTTTTTTTTTTTTCGTTCCTAATAGACAATTCATCAATTCAGCGCCCTTTAACAAACTGTCAACTGCAGTTGTGTTTGTGGCATGCCCCGGCGTTCCATTAGCCATCAGAATCGCAAGTTCCAACGCATGGCTAGGCCCTCGATAATTGCGCTGTCACTTGGCTGAAGACATGGCAATTTGTGGGCATAAAAGCGCGCAAATTTGTTATGAGTTCTCTCTCCTGCCCTGGCTGATGCTGCGGCTGATGCTGCTGCTGCTGCGGCTGCTGCTGCGGCTGCTGCTGTTGCTGTTGCTGATGGCTGTTGATGAAATGGAAATGCGAGAGACTCGCGAGTTCTTCGCATTGAAATCCATTTAATCGAGCCATCATACAGTTCCACAGTTGCCTTCCTCCTGCCGGGTGTCCACGTCGCCGTTTGTTGATTTATGAAATACTTGCCGGCTCGCAAATGAAAATCCATTGGCCGTCGTACGTTTTGAGTTTGTTTAACAGCGAGCACGAGTGTATTTCTGAATAGTTTCTGGATGCCATCCAGCCAGCCGTCCAGCCAGCCAGCCAGCATTGGTTGGTTTGCCAAGTGGCCGGCACCGGAGTTGGAGACTTGGCCATGCTCAGCGCTAAGCACTAAGCAGCTAAGAGGCGTTGCACATAATTTGCTTTGATCTGTTTCGCATTTGGAGAGCTGTCAACTGGCCAACACAGACAGATACGACAACGACCTGACAATAGAAGCCAGCATCGTTCGGGATTGGAGCACGCTGTTTGGCGTAGGTTTTAATGCCAATTGGACAGTTTTTCGCAATCAGCCAGGCCGTCAAAATTAATTTGTTATAATAACAAATTGAAAACGCTTTTGCCAGCAACACGAAACTCTTGGTTAGCTAACTCTGTATTAGTGTTTAGTATTGAGCAAAGCGGGGGATCAATACATTATGTATATACATACATATATACAAAATATAAAAAAAAAGCTCAATTTCAAAACATTTCAGTGTTCAGGTCGGTGCAACAACAAACTTATGTTAATTTCATTAAGTCCAAAATGACGTTTCTCATTCGCCACAAATGTTGTTGCGTTGCTTTGTGTGCGTATCTTCAGTTTGTACTTTAGACGACCGACAAAATCTAAAACAAACACTTCACAAATATGAAAGCGCGTCACGTTTTAAAATGTTTTAAGTGGTTTTGGGCCAAACGAAATTTTACGTTGGCCTCGGGGCCCACTAAGAAACAGTTGAAACTGTAACAGACTCTGGAAATATGTTAAGAAAATAATAAAATACAAATCTTCAAATCAGTTTCAGATGTGTAACAAATTGCGCTCGCTTCAAGCTGGGCCAAGCCTTCATAGAAATGATCATCGATTGTCATTATCAATGTGATAAGCCACCGAGATCAAAATACTCGTGCTCGTGTGCCCACCAGTTCTCAGGCAGCTCTCCCGCTCCCACATCCACAGAGATCACAGCTGTCAGTTGGCGGTCAGACTACGAAATACGAAATACGAAATACTTCGAATGCACTTGAGACATTTCTCTTGAACTTCAACGCCTGCCACGCCGCTGTCAAAATATTTCAATGGGTTCTCATATTTAGTTGTTGTTGTTGTTGTTTTTGTTTTTGTTTTGGTCGCTTTTATCACTGGCACATTGGGCGCTTACGGGGATCGGGATTGAGATGGGGTTGGGGATGGGGATGGGGGCATGAAGCGCAACATGTTGTGCGGTCTTTTGATGAGATCTCAATATGACGGCTGTCTGTCTGTCCGCTGACATTGCGACGACGCGTCGTGTGTGTTTGTGTTTGTTTGGAAGCAGTTTGTTAGACAAATTAAATCTGTTATTTTCAATTTCCAATACACACAAACAACAACAACAACAAGCAGCAACAACAACAAACGTGCAACAACGATAAGAAGTGGCTTCTAACTAAGTGAAACTCGTTCTGTGCTCTGCCAGGCATATTGGTTTTGGCCATGCCCACAGAGCTGCATTCCCATGTCGCGCGGTAACCGCACGTTGATCGGGATCGGCCAAGCCGCCCCCTTCCCTGGCCCTGGGCCGCAGTCTCGGAATCGGGACCGGGATCGGGATCGGGATCGGATGATCGCAACCAACCAACCAACGGCAAAGGCTGCCAACATATTCTTGTATTTATAAGGTTTCTGTCATTTCTGTTAAGGATTGAGTTATTTGCCTTGCCTGGGCCTGGGCCTGTGCCTCGGCCTGTGCCTCGGCCTGGGCCACAGCCTCTCCCCATGCACCTTGGGGATGTTGTCACTTTTTTGTTTGCATGCAGAAAATGCGGTTGTTGTTCACCGTAAGGCGATACTCTCTACGCATCGATTGTATAAGATAAGCGGAGGTATGCAGCACTGCAAATATTTGAATAAATCATAGCTGGCAATTTTAATGATCTTTAATAAATAAAACGAACGCCGCACCAAACTTAACAGTGCAACAGTGAAAACAAATGTATCTCGATATCAAACTCTAAAGCTAATATCATTCTATTTATGAGCAACAATTTTGTTGCTTCGTTGCCTTCGGATGGTTAAATTAGCAATCAGTTCAAATATTGGTTATTTTTCTTAGCCAAATTCTCATTTATCGAATTCGTTTTTGGTGGGAGCGAGGGAGGGGTGGGGGTGAGGAGGAGTTTGGCTGGCAGCAAAAGCAATTTCATTCGCATATATAGTAGTAGGATGACAGCTGCATCTTAAATATTAGAAATATAACGAAATTTTCACATCGTTGCTTGAGCAAACAATAAAATGGCAATTGGAGCTGCTGAGTAAACATTTAATTGTTATTACATAGCAATAGGAAAACAAGCACACGACCAATAATAATAACAAACTGAATCCAGAATTGAGGAAACTTGATAAAATTGCAATTACAGTTAATTTGGCATCGGCCTTGGCCAGAACTCTCTCACTTGGCCGGCATTTATTGACACTCATCTTATCATAACTAAAAATCATTTGCATGTATTGGCAAACATGGCAAACAACAACAAGGACCAACGGAACGGCAATGAAGTGGAGATGTCGCCTGGTCGCAGGCAAACATGAAAATTCAATAAGCATAAGAATTTCGAATTTACGATGATATTAACAATAATATTGCAGTTGTCGCAATGGGCGCTGAGGGCGCAACACGAGATGCCCAACTGGAGCTGCAGCTGGATAGTTGAATTGTTGGATAGTTGGGGGCACCCCGTCGCTAGAGACTGGGGCAGCATGAAAGGAAAAAACTAAAAATAAAAAAAAAAACAGAAAATAAAATAGAAAGGCACAGCTTGGTGTGAGCGTGTTACCGCAGATACCCTATAGAAACCAATCATCATCAGCTACGCAAATTGACAATGAAATACGCATAAAAGTTAATTTCAAAGGGAAAATAACATTTAAGGGAATTAAAGCATATTTTAAAGGAACAACTACAACTTTTAAACCACATATGTTAACTTAGTCTATGTTAGGGTATTTATGTTTCGTAGAAGTAACTTAAAGCCTTTTTTATGGCGTAATGCATTTATTTAATAAATTCATATAGAACATATAAAAAAAAAAGTTCTTCACAATGCCGCCGGGCACATGTATCTTAGACTTAAACTTGGACGTTGGGAGTTGGGAGCTGGGAGCTGAGAGCTGGGAGTTGCGGCTGAAGTTGGTCTACGACACGCACCAGGAAATTGGCAGTTGAATGGAGAGTCGCCCGGGCAGCCGCTGGAGGATTGTAAACAATTTTATGAGCTCGCCTGCAATAATCTACGCAATTTTATTGACACTTGCTTTTTGTTGTTGCTGCTGCTGCTGCTGCTGCTGCTGTTGTTGTTGTTGTTGTAATTCATGCGTTTGTTTGGGTGTTTATCGCGCCGCGGGCGATCAACAGCTTGAATGCTTGGGATGTGCCCTTAACGTAGCCCCGACTTTCTCCATGAATCCCAATCTATCAGCGCTGATAAGCAGCTGGTTTGTCTTGTCTGCCGAGCGTGGCTGACATGGGAATGCTGCAGGTTGTCCCCATTTCGGCATTTCAGTTGGGCGCAGGTGCCACAGCCCAAAGCCCTATCTGATTGTCACCTAACGTTTGACTAATGAACCATTCGACGGCGTTTACGTGGCAATTGGAAAATCTCTTTTTCTTTTACTTCACTTAATTTTTTTTTTTTTGTTTGGTGTTTTGGGGGTTTCTTCGCGGGCCAACCTCTAGTTTCTTCGTGTGCAGTAGCCGCGGCTGTCCCAGGCCATTTTAGATAACCCTATCTAAATGCCAGTCTTGAGTAAAACAAGCTATCGGTTTATGGCATCTGTGCTACTTAATTGAGCCACTGCCACTAAAGCCGCATGCAGCGGCCAATATAAAACGTTTTCGCATAATTAAAGCCCCTCCAAATGCAACGAGCTATTGGCTACCTACCTGACTCAGATCCAACCAACATCGGCTCCACTCGATTCACATTCCCTCATTTTCCTCTCCACTTGGCTGGACTCGGTCATGTTGTCATTTTCAATTTTAATCGCTTGTCATAAACTGCAATCGCATTAATTTCCATCGCCTGACATGCAATTATATGTAAATAAATATTTATTTTTAAATTTCCAATTTATTTATTTACAGCTTTTATTGCGGCGCACACGAATTTATTCTATAAATTAAAAAACCGTATTGCCATTTATGACTTGTATTGATTTAGTGCCACATTTAAAAAAAACTACTCGCTGATGAGCCAAGATAATAAAGACTCGTATGGAGTAGTGTATTCTGCATCAAAATCAATAATTGCAGTATTTGCATTAAATATTTAAAAGATATCTTAACGGGAATAAACATTTTAATACCCTTGGAAGCTGAGCTCTGTGAAAGGTTCGAAATATGAATAAAGATTGATCATGAATCTATATAGTATAGTGTGTATGAATGAAGAGTTTTGAAATTTGATTAAATCATTAATAAGCTTTTACATTGTGGTTTGTTCTTTAAGCATTTTTAATTAGTTGATATATTTCCCCCTTTCTCTCTGTTTCTCTCTCTCTCTCTCTTTGTATCAATTAATTTTGATTTCTTTCCCTTTTTTTTTGTCTTGTATTATTAAACTGCATGTTTAAAAATAAACTAGCCTTAATTTATAGCAATTTTTTACACATTTTTTTATGCCACATTCTCGAATTAAAGAGCATAATTATTAACCTTTAACATTTTCACGCATGAATGTTGTGAGAAGCAAAATATACAAAATTATTCACAAACTCAATTCGAAAAGGGAATGTGGATAGGTAAGTAAGCATCTTTATTTTTACTCTTTCTTCTGCTGCTTCTTGTTGTTGTTGTTGTTGGGCATTTCGTTGTTATTTATGAGTGCCTATTTTTCAGGGAATGCTGTACAGTGAGGCGTGACTAATCAGGCCGCGTTTCAGCTACGAAACTTTTGCCGGCTGCTAATTGCCGTGAAGGCGCCGCAACTGTCCATAAGCGAGTATATATCAGCAGCAGCAGCAGCAGCAGCAACAGCAATCGTATATATATAGTATAAACATGTACATATATGTATATATATATATATATGTATATACGCATATAGATTCTGAGTCATTAAAGCCTGCGGCAATGCAAATTGCGGCAACAAGTGCATGGGTCTTAGCCGCGTCCTCTGCAATCCGGCTTAATTATCATAGCGCACAAAAGCAGCAGCAGCAGCAGCAGCAGCAGCAGCAGCAGCAGCAGCAGCAGCAGCAGCAGCAGCAGCAGCAGCAGCAGCAGCAGCAGCAGCAG